>QJPP01001462.1:0-185000 GCA_003996215.1 Jaltomata sinuosa
GCGACCACCCCCTCTAGCCGGGGGCTGAACTACCCGTAAAGGCTCGGTCAACTGAACTGTACCCTGCTGAGGGCAATCTTTAGCAAAATGACCCATCACACCACAAGTAAAACAAGCCCCTGACGGCCTGCTCAGTCGAGATGAACCCGAAAATCCCGAATGACCACCACGACCTGATGCCCCAGAAACTGTACCCCTCGAAGACTGGCCGTTGTAGCCCTGATGGCTGCCTTGACCCTGCTCGAACTGGGTACTACCGAAAGTTTGAAGGGAAGCCTGAACCGGTCGGCTGGACTGACCCTGGTACTGCTGTGGCTGATAACTCCGGCTCCACTGGCCAGGACCTCTACCACCATATTTGGAACCACTGTAGACACCCTGATGCCGAGGCCTCTTATCTCTGGACCCCTGATCATGTCACTGTAAGTCCTCCACAGTGCGGGCATAGTCTATGATAGCCTGAAATGACCGACCACTGGCGATTAATATCTCAGTTGGCTGCCTGATCTCTGGCCTCAAACCCCATACAAATCTGCGAATCCTATCTGCCTCGGTAGGAATGATCATAGCTCCGAACGGTGCTAGCTGATGAAAATGGGTCTCATACTCTGAGACAGTCGTAGACCCCTGCATAAGGTGAGTTAACTGCTGCCTGCGACGCTCACGATCACTCTGAGGTAGGAACTTGGCCATAAAGGCCTCATAAAACTCAAACCAGGTCAAAGGAGGTGACGATGGTGGTCTACAAGCAACATGAGCCCTCCACCATAACTTTGCTTGGCCCTCTAACTGATAGGTAGTATAACCAACCCCGTGATTCTCCAACAAACCCAAATGATGCAACATCTTCTCACAGGTAGTAATAAAGTCATATGGATCCTTTCCAGAAGTACCAGCAAACCTTGGAGGTGCTAACCTCAAAAACCTACCCAACGCCTTCTGCTCTAACTCTGTCATAACTGGGCGAGGAGCAAGAGGTTGTGCAACAGATGGAACAGGAATGACCTCCGCACGGGGAGCCATAGTAGCCGGCTGCGCTCCTAAGCTCTGTGCACCAAGGGTTTCCCCCTGAGCGGATGTCTGCGCTACCTCAGAAGGCCGCTCTCCAATCATACCCTAAAGCTGTAATAGTAATCCCCGAATATCTGGAGACTGAGCTGCGGCTGGAGCTGGCATAGAAGTGGGCACTAGAGCTGGTACAGGAGCTGGAGCTGGAGCTGGTGCTGGTGGTACCTGGGCTGCCCCCTGATCCATATACCGCTCGGGCTCTATCTCCACTCTAGCAGCCCTAGCAGGTGCCACTGCTCGAGGGCGTCCTCGACCCTTAGCTGGAGTGGGAGGTTGATCTCCGCGTGATGCCGATGATCTCGTACGAACCATCTGCGGGAGAATAAAGTAGAATAAATGAGATTTCTAGAAACTTCAAGGGTTCTACGCACGATACAAAAGCAATGAAAGAGTCAAATTCCTAAAATGTCACTGTAGCCTCCCAATGATTGAGTACGGACGTCTCTGCCCCGATCCGCAGGACTCTACTAGACATTGGCTCCTATACCGATGACACCGGTGAACCTAAAGCTCTGATACCAAGTTGTCACGACCCGATTTCTCGGTCATGATGGCACCTACAACCCCCGGTAGGTGAACCAATCCCCGTAGCCCAGGACAGTTAGTAATGGGCTACTATCCAACAAATAAAGGAACAAGACGAAGAGAATAGATAACAGGGATATATATATACATATGCGGAAACTAAACCAAACCCCAAGACATGGTATCATAGTATAGAGCCAAAACTACATACATGGAGTGCAAACGATCCAAAACAATATATACAGATGTCTCTGAATGGTGATAGAGTACATAAAGCAAAAGATAAACTAAAGCTAAGCTCCGATCGCCAAGAGCTCACCCTCAGTCTGCAGTAGTCCCCAACAGATCTCCAAGCACGAATCACAGTGATCTAACAGCGATGGCTCACGCTAGGATCTGCACCCAAAGATACAGGGGGGTAGGGGTGAGCACTAAATGCGAAGCATAAGGTACCCAGTAGGTATCATATGCCGACAGGGCACATATAAGATAAAAGCATAGTAACAGACAGAATAGAAGCAAGTAGTCACGGAAATCAACGAAAGGTACACAAGAACTAGCCCAGAGGGAAATCAACAGAAGCACATGTGAGGCTAGTAAGCAGAATATACACACCATAGGCATAGGTGAAAGTAAGAAACAACGCACCTGGGGTCCTTGCAACAACAGTGTATAAAAAATAAGTTTACGAAATGGACGGTATACCGGTAACCTCAAGTGTAAGAAGAAGAGAAAAAGAGTAATGATAGGCATGCTCAGGGACATGAATCAAACTCAACTAATCATATATATCTCAAATCCAGAAACTAACAGTCTAGCAGTAACCAATTTCATACTTAACCGTAACAGGGAACAATTCTGTAAGTAAATAGCAAATTCTACCTACAGTCCCCCGGCCGCCCATACAACTTAGGAACACAAACAAGTGAAAACAAACCCTCCGGCATCCCATACTACCGGAGCGTACAATCAGCAAACAACAAACAAGGGTGGAGCCTCAAACAATGAATGATATGATGCATGAAGATCTCAAGTGAAATGGTATCTCTGTATGTACCTCCTTCGGCGCCAATCCGGCCCAGTAGGTAGGTTCCATGGAAGGACACTGCCCGTATACCTATACTCCACCGTATACCCTTCCTCCGGCACACGCAGCCCGCAGCCCCAGGACCGGAAGGTAAGGTCCATGGAGGTCCCTGACCCCATACTAAAACTCAGTATCAAACATGTCGTCTGGAAGCAAGTCCGGGTTCAAGATAGAGACCCAGTCTCGAATATGCATGCCCAAACCCTGTCCAGGACTAAAGTAGTAGGAAAATATTTCAAAAACCCCTCCAAGGGTGCCCGGGCATAACCAGGTCTAAACAGTAGCAAGTCATCTCAAGTGCTCGGTCCGACCGAGGCTAAAAACCATCTCAAGTAGCAAGAAAACTCAACTAGCACCCCGGCCCTGCCGAGTCTAGCGTTAATCGTAAAACTGGTGTTTTAAAACATAATTTTCCTTTCTTTTACCCAGGAATATTCACAAGTTAAATCAAACCATTTCCAAATCATTTCCATTAAAAACAGGCCCCCGGGGCCATGCAAGGTTAGAAAATAGTGCCAGTAGGCCCGAAGCCAAAACCATAGTAAAACATGGATAAAACCTCTTTATATGCATGGAAATGGTATGATCACACACAATAGCTACTCAGCAGCTCACAATCAACCTATCGACCCTGCACAGGCCCACAGCTACTCAGCAAGCATAACTAACCTAGAAGGATAATTCTATGCCCGGGACTCGCGGACATTCCCAAAATCCCACCTTCTTTGTTCCAGAGTCAACAAGGCCTCACAGGACCACAAGGGTAAATAAAATATATCGGCAAGTACTACAAGCAACGGAGGAACAAAAGTAGGCGGACATGAATAAAGCGGTCGAGGTCTGTGGTACCAACCTAATAAACCAACCCAAGGATTCCCATTAATACAATTTTATCCTATATATGCGGAGTCTAGGGAAAAATAAACCGTAACCTACCTGTCGTCCGATGACAAGCTCGAACCTCTCCGAAAGAAGCTCCGCAATGAAATCAAACTCGAAATTAGGCTTGAATAACTTGACGTAGATAATTGATTTGCTTTGATGATTACATAAATTGTCAAGATACTTTCCCACAAAATTTTCCTTCAATGTGCAATATATATAAGAACTGCCTATACTACACTAAAGGTGGCTGAAAATGTGTTAATGAAGAGTCTATATAGATGTAGGCAATATATAAATAAATTAGCTAGTTAAAACTTCTTAATATTTAATTGAAAACAAACCACTATCCTAAGCTTAACATGAATCAATGCCATCACATACTTACAATATTGTTGTACACTCCACTTTACTTCCATGTGGAAGTGGAGTGTAGCCACAAGATTATTTTTATCCCATTATGTATGTACTCGGGTATTGCATAGATTCGTGGTAAAATAAATATAACTTTTTAAATATACCATAACTAATAGAAAATCATTTCCAATAAAACTTACTATATTATAATAATAAATTTCAACATAACTAAATTTACTATCTCCGTTAAAATATTACAATGAATAAAAACTTTATAAAATAAATACATATACAATTATATCGTAACAAAATATTTTTCATAAACCTTTAAAATATTTTGAAAAGGAAATAATAATATAATTTTTACTAAATTCCACTTTTAAATAAAATATTTTCAAAACACGCACGATGCTAATAAAATTCTTAAGCTTAGGCTCGTAATTCACCAACGCACGATTTTGATACTCAAGAATTCTCTCGGGATCCTCCCTTATGTTTCATCACTGTTTCGGAACTGAAATGGCATTTTAAAACGTGAAGTTGAGGCTTAAATCGAGTTTAACCCGACCCGATTCGCGACCAGGTTCGCAACCCGTTTTCTGCCAGACAGTCCGCGGTAAAACAGTCATAACCTTTTACTCCGAGATCAGTTGGATGTGAGGTTTTGTGCGTTGGAAACTAGACTCGTAGACCTTCGATTTGGTATTTAGGGGGACTTCTAACTCTTTATATATTGGGAGAAAAGCCCAGAGACATTTTACCCAAAGTTCAGAAAATTTATTAAAGGAACTTACGATAACTTTTGCCGACTTACTTGTCTTCAAAACTTATCATACGACCAAACAAATGGACCCGACACCGAAATACCGGTCCTGACAAGCCTTAACTGACTTGGGGCCGCTACAAACAAGCTCTAACAGTTCAAGGAAAACGTATACGTGGAAATAACCGGAAGGGTCATTACAATAACTGTCATCCCAGAATTCATATAAAAGCAAGTATTTACACATACCAGGGTAACCACCCTACATATCAAGATCGTACTAACCTGGACTCCGTCAGTCACAGTCCAAGGCCTCAGGCCCACCATCTCATATCATAAGCAATACGTAAATAATGCTATAATAATAAGAGCTAAAGGAAGAGAACTACTCTACCGCAAACTACTACTCCCATCTATACTGAGGATATCAAATCTAGGGTAAGTAATTATGGAACTGCTACACTAACTATGAGTTTCCAAGGAATCCCCACCTAAGACAAGCAACTAACCGAACTACGCTAAGGCACGTGACTAATCAAAATTAAGCTAAAGACAAATATTACTGACCAAGGATCCAGCCAATCTAGTACCCATGGTCTTGGGCCTACAATTGCACTATATATGATAACATGATAAATACGAGAATGAATCGATAAGTATAACTATAAAACAACGGTAAATGCTTCTCTACTATGAGATTTTCCCCTAATCCTATACTAAGGTTCTATAATCTAATCACCTCAAGCCACAAGCAATCTAACCTAAGCAATGTCATTCAACTCTAAACCCAAGGAAACAATAAAAACACTATGCCAAGTCTTAAAGGAGGAGCTACAACCTAAGCTAAGGATTTCCAAGCGATATCCTACTCTAAGGCCTCTAAACAGCTATAAGGATCAAAATACCTAGTTAGAGCGTATCCAAACCACAAAGTCACACCAACCATATAAAATTATCATACATATATCTTAAATGAGCAAAGTTTACTAGATAATAAGAAGAGAGAAAGTGTACTCTATCAACTCTTTCTTGGGAAAGTAAAAAACTGATGAATAATTCTTAGTATAGATCGCAAAAAGGATTTTTGAACCTTCCCAAATACGTCACACACAATTGGACAAAATTGCCATTTGAGGCATGTGTGATGTGAAGGGTGAAGGCACCTGCGATCGCCTCTTGAGGTTTGCAGATCACAGGTTCCCAACTTCTTATGCAGTGAAGATTCAACAACTTGCGAAGTCAGGTGCGAGGGAATGGGCGATCACCCTTCGCAAAGTGCGTCTCATATACATATAATTGTTTAAGCAGTGTCTAAGCTTTAATATGCATTGGCACCTGTAAAATATAGATGCCTTCTTGCAGCTCGCATATCATCTCGCCCTTCTCAACAAAACTTTACCCTTCTTGTCATCTTTGTACTTTAACACCATTTTTAAGCTCTTTTGGGTTCAATTTCTTTTCTTTCTTAATTTGTTTAAGAGTACCTGCATTTATGACAATAAAGGTTATAAGTACCTCTAATTCACATCAAAATATGGTAATAATTCATGAATAAAGGCTCAATAAGTTGGTGGATTACCAACTTGTAAAACCCCCAAACTTGAACTATTGCTTGTCCTCAAGCAAGACAGTCCTCATGCAAGACAGCCACAAGGTAAAAAGTGAAATAGGTTCTCAAAACACAAGGGTTGTACACAAGATTGTATTGACTCAAAAACTTAATAAAATAACAAATAAAAGACTCAAAACAAAAATACTCAACTACGATGCTCATCTCAATTGGTATCACCAAAATCTCAAGGCAAGTATTCATCTAAAAACTCTTATAAAAAAGATTTCACTTTTCATTCAAAAGCAGGAGATTTGTCGGTCAAAACAAGATTATCAAGCTTTTCAAGTCATTGACATTGACCTTCAAGGTTTGCCTCGAGATTTGCCACTTAACCTATCTCATTCATTTCTCTCAAGAGAGTCTCCCATTTGAAGTGTGTGATGCCACTCACCACAAGAGAGTCTCCCACTCACAATCATGTAATTCGTAATAAAGGTATTATAAGTGAACCAAAGAGACTCTCACTCTTTCAAAGTAGTTCAAGTTAATATGCATTTAACCATAGGCTTGCCCTTCATATAGTTTGCCACTAATGTAGACTTACCAAGCTTGTAATCACTAAGGACCTGCGGGAAACAATGTTGACTAGGGTTAAGGTGAGGATTACATTTGGCTCAAGTGACTAAACCTCCCTAGTGCTACTTGTGATCATTCAATGCACCACTCATATTTTCAAACATTAACTTTACCTTATTTCTCCCTCTCACAACTAAAGATTCCCTTTCAACTTATTCATTTAACAACCTTTTGTTAAACTCATTTAATAGAACCACTTCTTTCTTTCTTTTCCATTCATTCTCTACATGAAACATTTTTGAAGCAATTTTCATTTTAAGCATAAGGTACTACCTTGCATTAAAGCACAATTCCTTTTCTTTTCAACATTTTATGCATACACCCCCAAACATAGGATTTTGCCTATGTTAACATTTTAATTCCCCCCCCCCCCGCCCTCCAACTTAGGATTTTAGCTTGTATTTAACTTTTTAGATATTAGGGAGGATGGGTGCAAAGATACAGGATCCAAAAAGGGTAAAGGTCTCTAACAAGGTGCCAAAGAAAAGTCACAAGCTCAAAGGGGCTTACCAGGATTAATGTCAAGGGAAGTTAGTTTGGGTAAAGTGGCTATTCAAAAAGGGCCTGAGGTCATCTTCCAAGCTCGGTGAAGTCTAGGACTTTGCCTTGAATCACATTCGGGAAAAGTTATAGACAACACACATACACAAGAATGAATTAAAACCTTGACACCCTAGGCATCACAACTCAAGAATTTCACAAACTAGTCTCATAAATCAATTGGGACAAATGACTTTTGACAAGCTATTCTGAGTTCTACATACTCGTTTATGAATCGATCAAGCCAAATGGAGAATGTGTAAGTCATGACAAGATAATACTTTTATCAAAAATCAATTTCCTTTATTTCTTTCAATTTGCAAATTTCTTGTCAAGAAATTTTTTGGTGGGCCCATTTAAAGACAAGCAAAATATGGACTCAATTTAATACTAAAACTTGGCATTTTCCTTTAAGAAAGTCACCTCTTAATCTATCATAGGGAAACACCAACCTATTTTGACATAAAAACTAAACAAAAGAAAATATTTACTTCTTGAGAAAGAACTATAATATAAATAAAACTCTCCGAGTTTGTTCGACTAATCTACTATTAACATGGCAAAAATGGTTATGCGCTTATGAATCAATGGAAAACAAGCCTTGCGTATGCGCTAATTGCATTTTCAAGGCACAAGTAGTGAAATAATTATGCGTGAAGGACTAACCTGGTGATATGACACTCACATCATAGAATAAAACATCAAGCCCGACAAGGGTGCAATATCAACACAGGGAAATTCGTCAATTAAAACACGCTTCACAATGGTTTTGTATTAATTACAACCCTGAAACTTAAATAAAGCATTGCCCTCAATGCACAAAAAATGATACAAAGAGAATAAGTGCAAGAAATCCCTAGTGGCTCTAAGGCTGATGATGACGCCTTCTTGAATAAAATTTTGTGTTGTGTTCTTGGAGGCTTAGGTAGTGAAGGCGGTGGTAGTGGTGGGATGTATGTATGCTCTGGGTTTATCTAAAATTCATCCACCGAGGGAATCAATAGATCCCATATAACTTAAAGGGGGCCACTAGGGTCAATAACTTCCCATCTATCTGTAAGTGTCATCAACTCGTGATATGAAGGAGGTGGGGCAGCCCAGCTTGGTCTAGTATGAGGATTTCAGGTGGGAGATAGGTGAAATTTTGGCTGATATTGCTCAAGTTGGTCAGTATATTTTGTAGCATGCATATATGACTTGAATACCTCTTAGATATCAGATGTTTCCACATTATCCATGAGTGTCCACTACACACCAATCATCAGGAGGACTCCTACTTCTAGGAGGTAAGACTCAAGCAGGAGTCGGTAAATTTAGATGCAAATGTGGGATCTTTGTGGTGGTCTGAGCTACTACTTTCTCGATTTCAAGAACATCCTCTTCCATTGTGTCAATCTGAGTGCAATGTTTGCCCAAATTAGCTACCATCATCATTAAAGCTAATTTGATAGCATCATGAATCATGGTTGGGATATCGCTAGCTATTTTGAGCAAAAGATCATCTTTGTTATGTGTCATATGAGCAAACTTGAGTAACCCACTAGAGGAGGAAGTGGCTGGTACTTATGGTGGGTGAAGTAATGCGGTGACATTGAAGTTGTGTCCCGATACTTCAGAGGTGGCAACAGGACTCTCTAGATGATCATGTGAAGCAGTGAGGGTAGTACTTTTAACTTCTGAAATATTTGGGCTGCTAAAAACCCTTCTACTCTTGATTGATTCATCATATGTATCTCTTTTAGTGGCCAAATTAATTATGCCCTCCACTCGACGAGTTTTGTCCAACGTCCAAAATAGAGGACACTTTGCTCGAAGAAATATGTGAAAAATGAGAATAGGGAAGGGCAACGAGGTGGATTGTTGTCTAGCTCTTCTTTTGAATTGATCCGTAATAACTTCTCCCTCATTAATGTGAATGCTAGACATAATACATGAGATGAGAATGGCAACCTCAATTGTCACATGGGTGGTATTCTTTGATGGAATGATCCTCGTGCAAACAAAGTATAACCATATCCTGGCTTCAAACATAAGATCTTGACGTGAAATCCTACCTTTAGATACTACCCAGAAAGGTTGACCGTCAGCAATAACACTGGCTATCAAAGTATATAGGTCATCCTGTGAAGTTGTTGCTTGGAAAATCCCAATGGTGAGGGTGGTGCCTCACCCTATAGTAGCGAGTTAATCTCCTCAGGAGTAATGTCAATCTCTTTGCCCCAAACTAGGATGGATTGTAGACACGGCATTTTACTTATGGGGCCCTTATGCTTCAAAATATCTTGTCTGGCTCGGTAGGAAGCATACAATTCTCGTACCAATTCTGGATGGTAAGGAGCATGAAATTGAGAAAATTGACCCCACTCTATCTTATAGAATTGCTTTCTTATGCTTGGGATCTCATTCTTGAAGGAGTCTATATCTAACCCAAATTCTTCTGTAATAGCTCGCTGATCACGAAATGTGAGATAATAAGCCTTCATCCCCTCAAGGCCAAATCGAATTTATGATTCAGATGGCCTTGTATTTTGCACAGGTACATTAGGATGTGCTGATGTTGAAGCTTCATCTGTGTCTTTTACATGTCGATTGCGTTTACAAAAGGTCATCATCCTGCAAACATATGTAAGTACTACAGAACTATCCATTGAAAATGCTATTATAAATTAAGAAATAAAAGAAATTAAATGCGTAACAGAAGAAAAAGACAGTAGGTGGACTGTTAGCACGTGCGAGTCGCAGGTGAATCACAAGTGAAAACTTGCGCTTCACAGGTGACTTCGTATATGCAAGTAGTGAACCTGGTAATAGAAAGGAACAAGAGTGAAGGCATGGGCAATTTTCCCTTGCCGGTTTACATGTCGTATGTGCCTACGTCCTTTCAGGCAGTAGGCTGGCAAAATTTAATGCCACATGCGATGACGCTTGCATTTTGCAGGTGAAGACCTGCGATTCGCATGAGGAACGCATATGGAAATAGTAAGAATTTTGCAACTCTTTGTTTCCATGTGCGTTGCATATACGATTTGTAGGGCAATACCTGTGGAATGCAAGTGCGAACAAGGCCATGAACATATAATGCAGCAGAGTTAAAGTATAATAAGCCCAAGTTGACCAATTTTCAAGTTATCTGGGTACTCAAAATTTCCCGAAAAACTTCATACACGAACAAGGCCAAACATTAAGAGATATGCTAAACGATTTCCCTTAAGAAGGATGTTACCCCATCTATCATTGGGAACATCAAGCGTCATGAAAATCATTCAAGCACATTTAAACGTAATAAGAATTCACACCCCTCAACCAAAGTGCTCACCGAACAATTTGCTAATCAATCAAAACAACACCAGGGCATAGTGATACATATAATTTCAGCCCAATCACAATTATGCTCACAAAAACTTGCAAAGATGATGATTTGCATCATCACAAGTGGGTTACGCAGACTTCACCCAAAAACTCAAAATTAAAGGCTAGAAATATCATAAATTGCATGCATCATTCAATAAACACGATCTACCAAGTTTTTCTCAAGTAAAAACAATAATATGCCCCAAAATTGGTGTCCCAAAACTCAATATGATAGAATAAACTAACATTCTTAAAAAATAACATTCCTAATCTACTTAAAAATAATAATTTAACATTAGAGAACTTACCATAAGTAAAAAAGAGTTAAAGAGTGAAATTTTGAAGCTTTTGGTGCTCAACAATGGGAACCCAAAATTTTTGCCAGAAAAGTTGTGCGACAGTAGTGGTGGGCTTAGGTGGTGGAGTTTTGGAAGGAGAAGTAGATTGTGGAGAAAGTATAGGATATTTAGGGAGTTTTGGTAGAAAGTAATGGAGGTTTTATGGAGAGTTATTGGAGAAAAGGAACTGAGGCTGACAGTTTAAGGAGAAAAGAAGAAGAAGAGTCGCAGGTCAAAAATTCTGGGGCCGGTCAGTCAACAGGAAGATCAATAAAATTTTAAACGTACCTGCGCTTGCACCATGACATGCAATTCACATATGAGAATGTGCATTTTTCATGTCATTTTTCAAGTGACAATTTCAAAACAAATTATTGCCAGGTCTCTGGATTGACATGCGACAGCATGTGTGAGACACAAACCGAAAGGGGCATTTTTCCCGTCAGCCCAAAAGTGCCTTTCAGTTTTTATTTTTCTTCTCAGTGCACTGCCAACAGGGGCGATGCCAACTGCGGCTGCAAATTGCCACATCTGAAATGCATGTTGCGGTGCACATGCCTTCCGAAACTTTTCTTCCACTTAGCCATTTTTTGATCTCCTTCTATTCCCAAAACAAACCAAAAACAACAAAAGGTAAAAGAAATCAACTAAAAACACTTGGGTTGTCTCCCAAGAAGTGCTTGATTTAACATCGCGGCATGACGATAGTACCTCACAAATCAATTATTTTTCGAGTTCATGACAATGCAATTGGCACAATCCCAACTGAAATATCGGAAGTACTTCTTCAAGATCTTCATAAACTCCTCTCATTTCCAAGTTGACAACATTATAGATATGGTCAATGAAAGAGTGTCATTAGGACCCAAGTGCATGCCTACCACATATGAAGGTTTAGGCTTGATCATTCTCTCAGGACCTTTCTTCTCACCATCTTTATAGACAACAAGATGACTTTCCAGTGGTTTGTTTTCAAGTTCATCTCCCCAAGTTCTACCAATCATCTCATCTGTGGTAGCAATTATGGACACCACCCGATATTTGTTTGGGGCTTCATTGGTTGGCAAACATTAAATGTGACCTCCTTGCTCCCCTCTCGGAATTTTAATTTGCTCAACTTAACATTGACCAAGGCTCATCCCATAGCTAAAAATGGTCGCCCTAAGATATTAAGGACCTCAAGGTCAACATCACAATCTAACAACACAAAATCAGCCAGCAAGATGAACTTGTCCATTTTCACCAACACATCAAACAATATTTCCACTAGGCGCTTAATCGAACGGTCAGGCATTAGCAACCTTATAGGTGTGGGTTTTGGAGGACCTAAACCCAAATTTTTGAAGATGATGAGGGGCATCAAATTGATGCTTGCCCCTAAGTCACACAAGACTTTTTTGAACAAGAATACACTATGTACAAGGGATTGTGAAAGCTCCCGAATCCTCTCGTTTAGGGTCTATATTATTTTTCATGATAGCACTACAACTATGGGACACTTCAACCGTCCCCACATCAATCACTCTTTTCTCTTTCAAAAATTCCTTCATAAATTTAGCATAGCCTGACATTTGTATGAGAGCATCAACCAAAGAAATATTGATAGATAGTTTGCTGAACATGTCTACAAACTTCTTGAATTGATTATCTTCCTTTTTCTTGGTTAACCTCTGAGGATATGGGGGAGGAACCTTAGGCAAAAACATTGGCTCATTAGGAGCTTCCTCCTCTATCTCAATTGCAACTTGAGGAGGTGAGTCAGTATCATCCTTCTCCTCATTCAAACTATCATCGTTAACAACCACATTGGGTGCACTAAGCTTCACCCTAATATTTGGATTTACATCACTATTTTTCTATATCAAGACTTCTTGGGATAGCTTGTCATCCTTTTCAAGAACAACTTCTTTGGTCGGTTTCCTCAATCCATCAAGAATTTTTCCACTTTGAATGACAATTGTCATCATATGGCCATCATTTTTTAGATTTGCGAGAGTATCACTAGGAAGGGTACCTTTTAAATAAGGGTTCATTTATGATGGGATATGATTTATTTGATTCTCCAAATGCTTGATTAATGCCGAGTGCAAGCTCACTGTTTGATGAAGAGTAGATACCTCACTTTTCAAATTTTCACCCTGTTGTTCGTAGATTCAACCTTTTTCAGCACTTGCGATAGCATGTCTTCAAACTTGGAATGTATAGGGTTACTCACACTTGGTTGATATGGAGAAGCATTTTCCTTGAGTGGAGGTACGTAAGGGTTATTGCTTTTGTGATTATACCAATCACCTTCCATTTCACGATCTTACTCTCGGTCTCTCCAACCTTGATTCTCATCTCGTGGTCACCAAGTGCCTCGATTGGCACCTTGGCACCCCAAGCGAGAACCCGCCGATAGATAACAAAGATCCTCATCCCTCGATGTGTAAGAACCAACTTCATCTTGGTATTTTGAACCTTAAGTACCTATGGCATTAACACTTTTGGTCCCGGCTCCTATCATATGCTTGGCCAACAAATCAATTTGAGTCATCATTTTGGACATGGTCTCATCTCTCTCCTCCTCCTTTTTCCTCATCTCAATAGTCATTATGGAGGAGGTAACACCGAACGACACTTTGGCATCTCTTGTATGCCATGCTCTATTAGTTTTTGTCATTCGATCTAAGAGAGTCGAAGCAAGAATATAGTTTTGGTCCATGAGAGTTCCACCAGTGATGTTATTGGCCACTGATTTATTCATACAGTCTAGTGCTTGATAAAAGCTTTGGCAAACCATGGTTTAGACATAACAATAGCTTCTTCTTGAATCTCAACCATACTTCATGCAATGGCTCATCCAATAGTTGTTGGAAATTGGTAATCTCGTCCCTTAGTTGCATCATGCGTGAGGGTGGAAAGAATCTTACCATGGAGGCTTCAACTAATCTGTTCCAAGTGGTAATAGATCCCTCCAAGAGCTATTCAAGCCATATGGTTGCCTCACCCATAAGAGAGAATGGAAATAACCAAAGTCGGATCGACTCTTGAGTTATGTTATGCATGTTGAAGGGCTGACAAATCTCGACAAAAAATTGGATATATCGATTGGCATCTTCATGGGCCAGCCCTACAAATAGTCCCTTTATTTGTATCAAATGCAACATTATACTCGTAACATGGAATACCACATTCCCAATGGTTGGAGGTAGTCAGATGGCACCCACGGCGCCATGAATAATAGGTTCATCCTTCACATCCATGAATCCATCCACACTTTCTTGATCACCCACTTGAATCATGGGAAACCTATTCAAAATAACACAAATAACAAAAGAGTAAAAGAGAACAAACACTCAACACAAGTGAATTAAACGATAATAAAATGGCAAATCAAAAACCATTCCCCGGCCATGGTGCCATTTTTGATGATGTTCAAAAGAACTTTCCCGAAAAAGGTGGTAACGATCGCCAAGCAAAACAAGTACGTAACTCAATGGGATATCGGGGTCAAATCCACAGAGAATGGGATGATGGCTTGCCACTAAACATCAAAATTAAATTCACTAGCACGAGCAATTGTTCGAGCAAGGTAAAATTAGGGGGAAAAAAGTTTGGGAAAATTCGCAATTAGCAATGTAACAAGAGAGGATTTAAAACACAATTGATGAAATCAAGAGAAGGAACACTAGGGGTGTGCTTTCGATGGGGTCTTAATATGGGATAGGGGTTGATTAATCAAAAAAACTTTCAATTAAGAGCATAGGTAGCTTGGTTTAAGCTACACTTCATAGTTTTTTAACTTATTAAGCATATTTACTATGGTCTTTGTTCAAGCTCCATACATTAACATTAAACCAATAGATTAACACTTGGGTGAGTCAAACTATCTCTAGATTTGATTCTTAGATGAGTATTTCCTATAATCAAACTATTTCTAGCCTTGATTTGGGGTGGAAATCTCAAATCCCCACAATTGAATTCTTACCCAATTTATAAACTCCTTCTTCAAGAAAGTACAAAATAAGTAAACTAAATTAATGTTTGCAACCATCAATTTTATAATTAAAACATGAAGAATTCAATAGACCCATACTCAATAATCGATTATAAGCTTAATTAATCAACACCCATTCCCAATTTCAAACACCCATTATGCACACACTCCTGGAATAGAATTTAGCTACTCATAGCAAAGGAATAAGAGAAGATACCAAATGAGTTTCCCAAAATTCCATTCATTATGTAAGCTAAGCTCAAATTCCAAGCTCAAAATTGTCTACAATGGTGTTTCTACTAGAAAAGAAGAAGAGAGAAAGTGTACTCTATCAACTCTTCCTTGGAAAAGTAAAAATTGATGAATAATTCTTTGTACAGATCCCAAAAAAAGTTTTAGAACCTTTCCAAATATGTCACACACAATAGGACAAAATTGTGCTTAGGGGCCTGTGCGATGTTAAGGGCGAAGGCACCTGCGATCGCTTCTTGAGGTTTGTGGATCGCAGGTGCCCAACTTCTTATGCAGTGAAGATTCAACAACTTGCAAAGTAAGGTGCGAGGGAATAGGCGATTGCCCATGGAAAAGTGTAGCTCACGTGCATATAACTTTTCAAGCAGTCTCTAAGCTTCAATGTGCATTGGCACCTGCAAAATGCAGGTGCCTTCTTGCAGCTCGCATATCATCTTACCCTTCTCGATATAACTTTACCCTTCTGATCATCTTTGTACTTTAACTCCATTTTAAGCTCTTTTGGGTTCAATTCCTTTTCTTTCTTCATTTGACTAAGATTACCTGCATTTATGAAAATAAAGGAAATAAGTACCTTTAATTCACATCAAAACATGGCGATAATTCATGAATAAAGGCTCAATAAGTTGATAGATTAGACACTTATCAGGTACGTGGTAAGTCTACTACGAAGTCCATAGTCTTCACGCAAGACAAAATCCACCAAACCTCAAATCATCAAGTCAAACCAACTTATTGCCCAAAGTCAAAGCCAAAGGTCGCCATGTAGTTACTTGAAATGACATTATCTCTATACTTGCTGCCATCCGGCCCAAAGCATCTGTCCTACTTTACTAACACGCAAACCACCAACTCTAAGAGCATATCAACATACAACAAACCTTTGGCCCTTAATTTGAAGAGTCCGAATAAATTTTGAAATCCACAAGGCTTTGAGATTCAGAGAACTTGCCTCATGTTCGTCGAACTACTAGAAAGGAACAATCTTATGAATCAACTAGTCAAAGGCATCGCGACTAAATTCAGCCCTTCACAAATTGTCTGAAGTAACCTGCTAGCTCACAAAGTCTAAAACCCAACTCTATCTTGAAAAATACTGTTGTACCTTGCAGCGGGCCAACTGAACCATCAAAACATAGCATTGGACACTTGTTCTCCATCATTAACTTATTCAGCTTCCAATAGCCATCATATGTACACAAGAAGCCATCCTTCTTTTTCCCAATCGAACATAAAACTCCACGGAGTTACACTAGACATGGTTAACCTCTATCTTAAAGATCCTAAAGATGCCCTTTGAATCCCACAACTCAATTGGTGTCACCCAGTATGGAAGAATAGAAATGGATTAAATGCCCGACCTAACATAAATGTCGTAGTTAAAACACAACTAGGCTAAACACTTGGGAAAATAATAGAAATACACCCTGAATACTCACTGTCACGACCCGATTTCTCAGGTCATGATAACACCTATAAACCCCCAGTAAGCGAACAAATTCCCATAGCCTGGAATGGTTAGTAATGGGCTACTACCAAACCAATACGTACAATAAGAAAAAAGTAAGTGGAACCAGAATATATATATAAGACAACGCGGAAGAAATTCACCTGAATATATACATAATGAAACTACACCAACCCCAAGACTTGGTATCACAGTACATAAGCTTCTAATAGAATACAAGTGCTAGAAGTAAACAAATGATAAGTACAACTGTCTTCGAATATACAAAGAGTAACAGTACAAAAGATGAGATATGGTCAAGCCCTGACTATCAGGCGCTCACCCTAGTCTCGAATATCCACAAAATCGGCAAGAGTCTCCAACGCGATCAATGGCGAGAACTCAACCAATATCTGCACAGAAAGTGCAGAAGTGTAGTGTGAGCACCGAATCAATGGGTACTCAGTAGGCATCATCGGCCGACTGAGCGCATATAAGATATAAAAGCAGGAAGTAAAAGATAGCAAGAAAGCTTTCATTGAAGCAATAAAGGGAGCACAATGAGCTAGCACAGAGAATAGACAACCAAAAGCTATATGTAAAATATGCTAGCACAGAGATACAATTACACAGAATCACAGGTTAAGGAAAGGAGAACGCACCTGGAGTCCTTGCACAGTAATATAAATGAGTAGAGAGAGAGTTGAGAAAATACCGGTATACCGATAAACTCAAGTAAAAGGAAAAAATGGAAATCTGTCTAACATACTCAAAATGGAATCAATAAGTATAAGGAAATCATAACACCAATCCAGTCAAATGATAGCATAACCAGGGAATCACCTAACAAGTACAACCCTAGGATGAAATAACTAGACCACAATAACGGAGAGATACCACTCAACTTCCCACAAGAATAGAACCAGAATCTCACACTCTGCTCAGAAGGCCACACAAAAGTGCCTCAATAAGATAGGACTCCCTAGCCCTCTCAATAATCAGACATCCCACAACCGAAGCCTCAACAGGTTAACCATCACTAATACTTTGCTAACCGAGTGCCAAGACAAGCTCTAAATAAAGACAGGAGTAAATATAGTCTACCTACAGTCCCCTAGCCGCCTATACAACTGAGGAACACAAACAACTGAAAACAAACCCTCCGTCATCCCATACTACCGGAGCGTACAATCAACAAATAGCAAACAAGGGGCTAATAAGGGTGGAGCCTCAAACAATGAATGTTATGATTCATGAAGATTTCAGGTGAAATGGTATCTTTGTATGTACTCCATACGGTGCTGAACAGGCCCAGCAGGTAGGTTCTGTGGAAAGACGATGCCCGTATACCTCTACTCCGTTGTATACCCTCTCTTTGGCACACCCAGCCCGAAGTGCCAGGCCTGGAGCGGCAAGGTCCATGGAATTCCGAAACCCCATACGAAAACTCAATATCAAGACATGTCATCCGGAAGCAAGTTCGGGATCAAGATGGAGACCCAGTCTTGAATATGCGTGCCCAGACCCTGTCCAGGACTAAAGTAGTGGATAATGCCTCAAAAACCCTCCAAGCGTGCCCGGGTCTAAAACTGTAGTAAATCAAGACTAGTGCTCCGCTCGACAGAACCTAGTATCAGTAATAAAATCAAGTTTGGTGCTCTGCCCGGCAGAGACTAATACCAGTAATAAAATCAGTGCAAAAACATCAAAAAATCCCCTTTTCTATCATCAACAATACGAAAAATGGACCCCCGGGGCCATTCAAACTTAGGAAAACTGTCGGTAGTGGCTCGTAGCCAAAATTGTAGTAAAAAATGCAGGGGAAAACAATTTTCATCTATGAAATGCTCGCACACAAATAAAAAAGTAGCCCAACGGCTCACAACAACTCCTATCAGCCCTTCACAAGCCAAACAGCTATTCAACAGACATAACCAGCCTAAAAGGATCATCTCTATGTCCGGGTCTCGCAGACATTCCCCAAATAACCCACCATCTATGTTCCAGAGTCAATACAAGGCCACATAGGACCACAAGGGTAATATACAATATTACTCAAATACTACAAACAATGTATGAATTAAACGGACGAACAAGGAAGACAAAGTTAGGGGTACCAACCTATAACAACCCAGCCAAAGATGTTAATTAATGCAGTTATAGCCTATATGCGCAGAGTCTAGGTAGGGAAAGCCATAACCTACCTGTCATCCGATGACTAGCTGTGGGAATGGCGTTGTCCAGGCTTGAACTGCTCCGAGAAGCTCTGAATCACAAAAAAAATACTTTCAACTAAAGCCCTAAAGGAGTCTCTATGAAGCCTGACCAACCAAGGTAATTGAACAATTGCTAGAATCGACAAGGCTGCAAGAACGAGCCATAGCCAATTGATAAGGTGTTAATTTGACACATGCAACCAGCCAACTCCAAATCATAAAATGAGGACAATAACAATAATAAATGACAGCTAAATCCAACAACAGTATGTTAACCATATCTCAAAGGAGCGACGAACTCCCGAGGCACTATTTCAAGACGTACTTCACGTTGTTCAATCCAATCACTATCGTATATGATCCCAATAAGAATCACACAAATATACCATTCCCTCCAGAACCTCACCACAACCAGTACACCAGAACAATAACCAAACATAATAAGATAAAGGGGCTGTCCAAAGCCACGATATCTAAAACACTACTTCGTGGCTCAGAAAGCTGTAAAAATGATACTGGAACATGTAATTACGAAGGAGGATTGTAGGGGAGATATTTCCTGGACAAAAATATTCAATATCCCAAAATAAACAACCAGCCTCCTTGCAGTAACAACAAACAGATCCAAGTCCAACAAGAAACTACTACAAGTTATCGGAAAATATTACTTTTCGTGACTAGAAGCTTAGAATCTCGATTTAACAATTAGATAAGTGTATGGGATCCTTACCTTGCCAATATAACTCCTTATCTACAGAAAAATACCCAATAAACATATTCTAGCTTGCTGCATCAACACCCACGAAGATACGCCATGAAATCGATGGGACAAACTACACCAAAATGACGAGCTCGCGACATAGAGCAACTTCCGTTAAAGTTCCGAATTGAAAGCATCAAGATCCATGGATTATTTAGGGACTTTCCCTCTGATTTTTAATAGATTTTGGGTAAAAAGTATGAGTTAAAACGAAGGGAAATCAGCCTTTATAAAGCTAAACCGGCTTGGGATGGGGGGCCCACCTTGACATGCCTGCTTGTGCAGTCTTACAAAAATGTGAATATCTCTATTCTGAAGTCGTATGGATGAACGGTTTAGTGTGTTGGATACTAGACTTGTATACCTTCGATTTGGTATATTGGGGGCCCACTAATTCTTTATAGATTGGGAGAAACACCCAAAGACATTTAACCCAAATTTAAAGAGAATTCCATAAAGGAATTTACAATAACTTTTTCCGACTTTTGTTTCGTAACTTAATTGACTTCAAAACTTATCATACGACCATTTTACGATTATAATACCTCATAACACATCCTTCTTAGTATATGAGACACTATTAGTCTTACCTCAAAGGTACGAGTTAATTTAAACCTTCCAAACGGGCGAGGTGTTACACGAGGCATTTCTTTAACTCGAGATTTTGTATAAGAGATTCCTTTGACCTAGAACCTTGGTTTAATTCTTTGATATTACCAAGAATGTTGATTGAAGTCAACGATTTCCAAAGTTGAAGCTCTAAAATGAGGAACGGCCATACAGACCAAACAAACAGCTCGGGCATTGAACTACCGGTCCCGACAAGCCATAAATGACTTAAGGCCACTACATATAAGTTCTAACGGTACAAGAAAAGAAAAAATGCATAAATGACCGGAAGGGTCATTACATCATCTACTACTAAAAAATTCTTTCATCTCGAAAGTCAGGAAAGAAGAAAACACTAGAGATTTAAGAATAGCGGATACAATGCCCACACTACTCTCTTGGACAACCCGGGTAGCCTCCACGACCGGACGACACCCAACAGAACAGAACCAAGCCTTAATATCTTACTAGCCAAGCTAGATTTCAAACTCAAAAGATCTGTCAACCAAAACTGAACCTCGAGAATCTCAATCGAAAAGCACCGACATAATGCCAGAACTAGAGCACCAAGGTGATCAACACACAGAACTCGAATCCTCAAAACTATACCAAGTTTACCAGAAAATCCATCAACCCAAAACTCTAACTCATGAACCCACTGTTCCGCAAAACCATTTTTTTTATTCTAAACAGAATCCTTTAGCACCACAAACAGGAAGCTGCATACAACTCGAAAACTCAAACCACCCTTGAAGCATCAACTGACATACCGGAGATCCATAGTTTCCTCTTATACTTTACCACGAACGAAGTCACCCATTTTATTCAAACTCGTTTCAAGCCAAGATATAGGCTACTAGCCTTTGCCATCCAAGATAACAACCCGTAGCATATTATTGAAAACTAAAGTTACCTGCCCTGACTGACCATCAACCAACGAATGAACACTTTTACTAACATCAAACTCGCTAACTGAACCTAACAGAACAACCCATCTGAACCCTACTAAAGTTTTCACACAAGGGTTAGGCAAGGCATGAAAGAACACCCTGTGTTGACAAAGAAACTTTCAAATTATAGAACAAACAAAGTCAACCTCGCTGAATCGTGCCTAGTCTGAATCAACTGAAAGTGAATGAACCAGGGAAACCGGCACAAAAGACCCAAACCAAAACCACGATCCTGCAAGAAGTGTGGTAAGCCTATCACGAAGTCTGTAACCATGAGCCAAGCTCCCAGCTCTAGAAAACACTAATGCTACTCTAAACACTCGAACACCATTTGGATGTGAAATTACCTTACGAATCTCACCTAAGGCAGAAGTCTGCGGTGCCACGAATATCAAGCCTAAATACCTCTAAGGCAAAGGAAAAAGGTGTCTGGGGTTCAAAGTTACAATCTAGCCATAGAAATTTTTGCATATACTTTCAACTCATTCCTTTGGCTCGAATCAACTGCTCTACTAGTTCTGCAAATAACCAACCACTTTGAAGCATATATCATAACGAACTTCTAGTCCATATAGGGCGAGTCTAACCAACACCTGAACCCCATATAAACAACAACTCCAGAGGAATCAATTAAACAAGCTTTCATATCCTTAGCAAATGAATGGCGATTACTAGTCTCTACATATCATCAGAACTCAAAATAGCCTCGCTAGTCTCAACCCGCACAAGCTGACCACATAAAGCATACACCACTGCTGAAGCTCAAACTTACGCCGCTGATTCTGTCCAACCATGGTAGAAGGACCTCGTACTAACTGGAACACTGCTGAAATCTGGAATATCCCGCCTCTTACAGAGGTTAGCCAAGGACTAGGTGTCCAAGGCCAATAGTCGCATCAGCAACTGAAGTAAAGAAGCTAACTTGCCAACATTGCAGCTGCTACTGAAATAAAAACCAATCGATGGAAAACTCACGGCAATGTGTTGACGGCTGAATTGAATCACCAACACACAATCCCAAAGCAAACCTTCATTGCTACCTCAGGCAACTATTAGGACACATAAACACAAACAAAGAGTCATCTCCCTTCTTTTTCAGCTAAACAAAAATCCTTCCTTAGCACAAACCAAACCTTACAAATCCTTTCTCGAATAAAAACCTAAAGCCATTACCTTACTTCTCGTAGCTACACGTCAAACTCAATAAAGCAGGAGAAGAATGGGCCGGATGCCGAACTCACCCAAAATGCTTACGAATACAACCCAATCACGCGGTTACGATTAACACTTAGTTGGAAGTACTAATGCCAAAACCCAATCATGATGCCAACATCAAGAGCTCATCCAAAGAACTACGACCAGGATTCGTTCTAACTGGAGCTAGGGATACAACAAAACACCCAACGGGCCAGGAACTGGAGGAGACTATGGGAACAACCCCCATACCTGCCAACATCCTAAACTAATCAACAAAGAGGGTCGACTTTAGACACTCGGGAGGCCAAACCAATCTATGCACACTAGCATAACCAATATCTCCCAACTAAGGCAAAATCTCAATTTTGGCCCAACTATCGATAATACACTGAACCATCACACAAATATCTAGCCACGCTAGATAACGGCCTAGGCAACAACCATCTAGGATCGCTATAAAGGAAGACTCAAAGCAGGCCTAGAATCACAACAAACAGGAAGCGGGCTCTACAAAGCCTACTCACAAGCTACAACTCCGGGTAAAACACCTCACAGGGCTAACTCACCCCCATCTACTACTAAATAATAAACTACCAATAAAACAGCACATTGATACTTCTATTCAAGTAAACAAACAACTAAACAAGTAGCAGGTAGGCATGTAAGCAATTACATGACAGAAGGGATAGAATCGCAACACGAGCGGGACTAACATAAGTCGAAGGTAGCAAAGGCCTGACTAGGAGTAACATTGTCAGGAACCTCTACCTCTGGCCCACCAAGAGGAGCATCAAGCTGATGGGATCTAACTCTAGACTGAGTGGTTGAAACTGAAGGCCCAACCGGCCCTCGCCGAGGACAAGTTCTATAAAGATGACCAATCTCTCCACAATGATAACAACTAGGCTGTACGGGATACACAATCATGGGGAAATTCCTAGCAAAGTTCCCACGCTCACCACACTGAAAACAACCTCTACCAGATGATGTCCGATGAGAAATATCACTGAACCTGACCGGCCACCATAGCCTACACCCTCTGAAGGCAAACCGCGTAGGATATGATCTGTACCCTTCCTACTCTGCCCAACATATCCTGTACCAACACCCTCTGGAACCCATGGAGAAACCAAAATTGGCCCCATAGACAAAAAGCAATGGAACCTATCCCTGGTGGAGAATCCCCTACCTCAAGTCTGAGAACCTCGAGAACTATCTTGGCGACGACACTTCCAAGCACCACCTCCATAAACCTCACAACACAATCCCTCAATGGCCTAAGCATGGTCAACTATCTGAAGGAAATTCATCCCTACTTTAACTAAGTGCTCGGTCGCCAAACGAATTGGTGAAATCAAACCTCTATCAAAACTCTGAACCCTTTCAAACTATGAAAGTACATCCCTAGCAGTATGCCTAACCATGTTGTGATATCTGGCCTCGTACTCCAATACTGACAGACAACCTGGCAGAAAAACTAGAAGCTCAACCCTAACTAAAGTACCACTCACAGAACCAGGTACTGAAACACTCATCAGAGGACTCAATGTCCTAGACACGGTTTCCTGAAGTGCTGAGGTCGCTATAAATCCAATCGGAGGCTGGGCCGACCCCACACCCCCTATCTGGTGTGGTAAACCGTCACTCTGAAATCATGGCGCTGACGGAAGCACTGAAGCAATAGACACAGAAACCTCGGTACTAACCGCTATCACACTCATCTGAGGCATCTGAGAATGAATGAACAACCAAAGTTTTAGAAGTTAATAAAGCCAGGAACGCATGATAAGGAGTCGAAAAGATGAAACTTTTCCTAACAATGCCCTATAGGCTCCCGTAGATAGGATACGGACCTCATCGTACCAATCCGCGAGACTCTACTTATACACTTGCTTCTATACCATGACACAAGTGAACCTAGGGCTTTGATACCAAGCTATCACGACCCAATTTCTCAGGTCATGATGGCACCTACAACCCCCCAGTAAGAGAACCAATTCTCATAGCCCGGAATGGTTACTAATGGGCTACTACCAAACCAATACGCACAATAAGCAGAAAGTAAGCGGAAGCAAAACATAAAGATAAGACAACGCAGAAGCAATTTACTCGAATATATACATAATAAAACTACACCAACCCCAAGACTTGGTATCAACAGTACATAAGCTTCTAATAGAATACAAGTGCTAGAAGTAACAAAATGATAAGTACAACTATCCTCTAAATATACAAACAATAATAGTACAAAAGATGAGATGTGGTCAAGCCCCGACCGTCAGGCGCTTACCCTAGTCTCGAATATCCATAAAATCTGCACGAGTCTCCAACGCGATCAATGGCGAGAACTCAACCAATATCTGCATAGAAAGTGCAGAAGTGTAGTATGAGCACCAAAATAATGGGTACTGAGTAGGCATCATCGGCTGATTGAGCACATATAAGATATAGAAGTAGTAAGTAACAAATAGCAAGAAAGCAGTCAGTAAAGCAATAAAGGAAGCACAAGGAGCTAGCACAGAGAATATACAACCAAAAGCTACAAGTAAAACATGCTAGCACAGATATACAATTACACAGAATCATTGGTGAAGGAAAGGATAATGCACCTAGAGTCCTTGCACAACAATATAAGTAAGTAGGGAGAGAGTTGAGAAAATGGCAGTATACTGGTAACCTCAAGTAAAAGAAAAATATGAAAAGCAGTCACACATACTCAAAATAGAATCAACAAGTATAAGGAAATCATAACACCATCCAATCATATGATAGCATAACCAGGGAATCACCTCACAAGTACAACCCTAGGATAAAATAACTAGACCACAATAACTAAGAGATACCACTCAACTTCCCACAAGAATAGAACCAGAATCTCACACTCTTCTCAGAAGGCCACACAAAATTGCCTCAATAAGATAGGACTCCCTAGCCCTCTCAATAATCAGACATCTCACAACTGAAGCCTCAACAGGTTAACCATCACTAATACTTCACTAACCAAGTGCCAAGAAAAGCTCTAAATAAAGACAGGAGTAAATATAGTCTACCTATAGTCCCCTTGCTACCCATACAACCGAGGAATAAAAACAAGTGAAAACAAACCCTTCGGCATCCCATACTACCGGAGCGTACAATCAACAAATAGCAAACAAGGGTGGAGCCTTAAACAATGAATGTTATGATGAGTGAAGATCTCAGGTCAAATGGTATCTTTGTATGTACCCCCTCCGATGTTTAACAGGTCCAGCAGGTAGGTTGAATGGAAGGAAACTGCCGATATACCTCTACTCTACCATATACCCTCCCTCTGGCACACGCAGTCTGAAGCCCCAAGCCCAGAGCGGCAAGGTCCATTGAGGTCCAAGACCCCATACTAAAACTCAATATCAAGACATGTCATCCAGAAGCAAGTCCGGGATCAAGATAGAGACCCAGTCTTGAATATACATGCCCATACCCAGTCCAGAACTAAACTAGTGGATAATGCCTCAGGAACCCCTCCAAACGTGCTCGGGCATTACGAGTCTAAAACTGTAGTAAATCAAGTCTAGTGCTCCACCCGACAGAGACTAGTATCAGTAATAAAATCAAGTCTAGTGCTCTGCCCAGCAGAGACTAATACCAGTAATAAAATCAGTGCGAAAACATCCAGAAATCCCCTTTTCTATCATTAACAGTACCAAAAATGGACCCCCGAGCCATGTAAACTTAGGAAAACTGTCGATAATGGCTCGCAGCTAAAACAGTAGTAAAACATGCAGGGCAAAACCTTTTTCATGGATGATATGCTCGCACACAATTATAAAAGTAGACCAATGGCTCACAACAACTCCTATCATCCCTGCACAGGCCCAACAACTACTCAGCACACATAACCAGCCTAAAAGGATCATCTCTATGTCCGGGTCTCGCGGACATACCCCGAATAACCCACCATCTATGTTCCAGAGTCAATACAAGGCCACACAGTACCACAAGGGTAATATACAATATTATGTGAATACTACAAACAACGTATGAATTAAATGGATTATCAAGGCAGACGAAGTCTGGGGTACCAACCTATAACAACCCACCTAAGGATGTTAATTAATGCAGTTATAGCCTATATGCATAGAGTTTAGGTAGGGAAAGCCATAACCTACATGTCATCCAATGACTAGCTACGGGAATAGCGTTGTCCAGGATCGAACTGCTCTGAGAAGCTCTGAATCACATAAAAAAATACTTTCAACTGAAGGCCCAATGGAGTCTCTATGAAGCCTGACCAACTAAGGTAATGGAATAATTGCTAGAATCGACAAGGATGCAAGAACGAGCCATAGCCAATTGTTAAGGTGTTAATGTCACACTCGCGACCAGCCAACTCCAAAGCATAAAATGAGGCCAATAACAATAATAAATGACAACTAAATCCAACAATATTATGTTAACCACATCTCAAAGGACTGACGAGCTCCCGAGGCACTATTTCAAGGCGTACTTCACCTTGTTCAATCCAATCACTATCGTATGTGATCTCAATAAGAATTGCACAAACTTCCAAATCCCTACAGAGCCTTACCGCAACCAGTACACCACAACAATAACCAAAAATAATAAGATAAAGGGGTTGTCCAAAGCCACAATATCCAAAACACCACTTCGTGGCTCGGAAAGCTGTAAAAATGATACTGGAACATGTAATTACGAAGGAGGATCATAGGGGAGAGATTTCCTGGACAAAATTATTCAATATCCCAAACTAAACAACCAGCCTCCTTGCAGGAAGAACAAACAGATCCAAGTCCAACAAGAAACTACTACAAGTTATCGGAAAATATGACTTTTCATGACTAGAAGCTTAGAATCTCGATTAACAATTAGATAAGTGAACGGGATCCTTAACTTCCCAATATAACTCCTTAGATACTTACAAATACCCAATAAACATATGCTATCTTGCTGCATCAACACCCACGAAGATACGCCATTAAATCGACGGGACAAACTACACCAAAATGATGAGCTCGTGACGTAGAGCAACTTCCGTTAAACTTCCGAATTGAAAGAATCAAGGTCCATGGATTATTTATGGACTTTTCCTCTGGTTTTCAGTAGATTTTGGGTGAAAATATGAGTTTAAACGAATGGAAATCAGCTTTTATAAAGCTAAACCGACTTGGGGTGGGGCCCCACCTTGATGTGCTTTCTTGTGCAGTCTTACAAAAATTTGAATATCTCTCTATTCTAAAGTCGTATGGATGAACGGTTTAGTGCATTGGAAACAAGACTCGTAGAACTTCGATTTGGTATATTGGGAGCCCACTAACTCTTTATATATTGGGATAAACATCCCAAGACATTTAAGCCAAATTTAAAGAGAATTCCATTAAGGAATTTACAATAACTTTTTCCGACTTTTGTTTCGCAACTTGCTTGACTTCAAAACTTATCATATGACCATTTTGCGATTATAATACCTCATAACACATTCTTATTAGTAGATTAGACACTATTAGTCTTACCTCGAAGGTACGGGTTAATTTAAACCTTCCAAACGGGCGAGGTGTTACACGAGGCATTTCTTTAACTCGAACTTTTGTGTAAGGGATTCCTTTGACCTAGAACCTTGGTTTAATTCTTTGATAATACCAAGAATGTTGACTGAAGTCAACGATTTCCAAAGTTGAAGCTATAGAATGAGAAACAGCCATAAAGAGAAAACAAATGGCCCGAGCACCGAACTACCAATCCTGACTAGCCATAAATGACTTGGGACCTCTACAGGTAAGTTTTAACGATATAAGAAAGAAAAAATGCATAAATAACCAGAAGGGTCATTACACTCGCTAACCTTAGAAATTAACCCAAGTGAAGAAAGTCAATACTATCACCATGAACATAAACAATACCATCCGTACACCCATCAACCTACCAACTACCACTCCCTTAGAAATGACACAACTCTCCTTGGTGCATAACTACTAATACCGTTCCACACTAACTAAAAGGTTCCAAGCATAAACAAGATAATGGTCTTGGCAAAAACATCCCTAGACTGGTAGATAAGGAGATAACCGCACTAAGCCTAGGACCATAGCAAAAACCTCCACTTTAGGATAACAGGGCATGCCACACATTATACTCCCAGATAGACATCTCCCAAGGGTGATACACACGATCACTACTAGAAGAATTTCCTTACATAGTGGCTACATGTATAATTACTACAATAGTCAATAAGTGCACCCAGATGAAAAGCGAGGTTGGAATATAAATATACACAAACATGCAGAGCCCATATAAAATAGTACCAAGGCTAGCTGATGATAATAGAGATCGTACCTGAAATGGAAACACATAGAGCCTCAACCTCTGTCCTATTCGAAGAAGCATCTAGCAGAGTGCGTCCACCTCCAGCCTAAGTACCCGCACCACTACCTATCCTACCCAGCTGAACTATCAGTGTTGAAGGCTCGATCATGCCACATCTGGGACACTCTCTAGAAAAGTGTTCAATCACCCCATAGTCATAACAACCCTGATAAGATCTGTGTTGGGCTATGTTGTGCATGCTATATTACGATAAAGTTCAATGCAATAGAGCATGCGATGCATTACCTATCACACATGATGGATGATGCAGAGTGTCCATTATCATGTTGATGTTTGATGTAGTGGGTAATGTCACACATCAAACACCGCATTCCAGGCGAATTTGGAAAACACTCTTTAAATTTGTCCCACTATAATTTGGATAACCTTTTTAGAGTTAAAACACCTTGAGGATTCTCTTAAACATCTAAGGTGAGTTGTTACCCAATCCCCTTGATTATAACATCAATTTTATCATGAGTTAACACACAAATTTGTTGTGACTTGAAATGATAGCACATCTTATGTCCTGTACTGTAACAACCCATTAGGTCATTTTGAGCACCAGAACTCTTTTTCCCTAGGGTGCTTCTTGTAAATTTTAAATGAGAATTTTAAATTACTTATTTAGCTACAATTACTTGACTAATGGGTGATTTTCAATAATTAATTTAGTTGATGGGTAATAGGCCAACTCCATAATTCATTTAATATCTTATGTCACTTGGCACATATAAATGAAAAAATTAAAGTTAAATGAGGATTTAAAAATTTATTTTTATCTGAGTCATTGCACAAAATTATTGCAGCTTAAAATTTTCATAAAGCTAACCTTCTGTGTGAAGACAAGGAAATTGATGAGCATTCCAGGGTAAAGAATTTAACTAAGCTTCATCTTTATATGTGCACATCAGTACCATCGGAGGGGGCTTCAATTATTATCAGTATCATATAGATTTATGATGAGAGAGAATTGAAATGCGATTTGAGAGGTATTGCTGCAAAGGAGGTTTTCAATATTGAGGGGTCAAATTATTGTTTGATGAGGCAATGATAGGACGGTAATGATTAGGGCTAGGAGACTAAAGAAAATTTGTGGAGTTTATCATTGAGTAATGATGACAATAATAATTAAGAGACGTATGCATATTAAACAAGTTCGGCAGCAATGACTACTGATTACTTTGAGATATAGTGAGCGAAGGACAAATCAATGCTATTATCCTGTTTTTAAAATGTATTTTTGGTTTGCACCATCGACCTTTCTTGTGGCATATTTATCAATTGGGAACACGGACATGGAGACAACAAGCTTTTACAATCATTTAGTGAAATCTTGTTTTAAGATTTAATTTTTCTTCCTCTTAAATTTATGGTAGTTGAGATGTAGAGTGGATGTTAATCTAATGTTATGCTTTTAGTTAATTGAAGATTTGATCAATTAATCAGTATCAAGATTGAAACTTGATTATAAGTTTAGACTCTACAATTTATACATTAATAAATTTTTAATAAAATTCTAAATTTTTTCCTTGTATCCCTAGATTTAACTTTTGAGTGGCTTTGGGGTCCGGGCTAAAATTACAGTTATATAGATGTCTACAAACTCATTACTTATGAATAATACATATTTGATAGATTGATAATGTTCTGAAGCATTACATGAGGGAAAGGCAAAATTTTGAGGGTTTATGACACGTATTTGGCATTCGAAGTATGTTAAGACTTCATTGAGGGACATTTCGCTAGCTAAATATGAAAAATGAAATAGATAAAGGGAAAGAGAAAAAGATGGGGGTCTCATACTGTGGTATAATGGACATCGGTATGAGTGCTAGTGTTATCAAAAGGAAAATTTATTATAATATAATGACAGATTGTAATCCGAGAATGCCAAAGTATGTGGCTATTAATGATAAATTATTGACTGATTGTTTTTTATGTGTTTATGTTTCTTTATTTAACCTGCATATTTTTAACAGACGAGGTGAATATATTTTATGCTTGGTATTTAATTAAAATGAGATGCATCATAATCTCTTATTTTGTTGACATTATATTATGCACATGCACTGGCATGATATCGAATATGAGTTAGGGTCGAGCACATAGTGATTATTCATGCTGCGATCATTTTATAATTATAAGTTGGCACGAGGAGATTATTCATGCTAGTGATTGATTGATTTACTGATAGTGCATTAGGATCATCCGGTGAGAATGTGGAGACTATCTGAGCCGATATATCGACCTTGTGTATCCCTCATAGGTCACAAACTCTCAAAGAATTTCCGAGAAGTATCGTGTATATATGATTGAGAGAGTATTTAGAGTTTGAAGCATGTCATCTCATTGGATTGCATCACATTACATCCTTCATTCTTACTTGATTATGTGCTTATTTGATGTTTGAACTTTTTATGGCAATTGATTATCTCTTTTTGGTGAAAACTTGACAGTTAAGTATAATGTAGACTTGTAAAGTGTAGAGGGTGATTTTCTTACATAATCCTATCACTACTTCTTCGTTATCGGTCTACAAGACATATTGGGTGCACGTGGTTTCATACTCATTCTACACTTGCTGCACTCTTTTATGGTGTAGATTTGATTCCGAGCACTAGCACATCTTATGGAGCTTACTGAGTCCGAGCTTGGATTATTTTGGAGTTGTGATGAGCTGCTTGGCTATTTTGAGGACCACATTTTATCTATCTCTCATTCATTCTGTCATTTAGTATTCAAACATGGTGTTTCTTACGTCTAGACTTGTGTTTTTAATTTCAAACTCATATCGTATTATTGAAGCTCTTATACTTATGACACAAAATCTTGAGTGGTATTTAAGCCTTTTTTGCATTTTATTTATAAAAGACTTAGTATTTTAGATATTTGGCTTGTCTCTTACTTTTCCAGTTGATTGTTTAAATTGGGTTGGCGTACCTATCGATTGAAAATATAGGTGCCATCACAACTTATGTTTTTGGGTCATGACAATTTGATATCAGAGCCCTAGGTTCATAGGTCTCACGAGTACTAGAGCGATATCTAGTAGAGTTTTGTGAATCTGTACCATGACATTTGTACCTATCTTCGAGAGGCTATAGGAAATTTAGGAAACTTTTATTCTTTCATTCCTTATCATGCATACTTAAATAAGTTTGAATGTTATTCTTGTTGTCATATTCTCTCACAGATGGTAAGAAAATTTTCATCCTTAACTTGAGATCAGGAGCCTATACTCGTACCCACTGTGAGGGGAAATGCACTAAGTAGAGGTTGGAGGCAAGGTAAAAGTAGAGGTTGTATTACAACACTTTGTGGGGGTCAAGTACCGATAACCACAGGTTGTGATAGGGCAATTTATCCCAATCAAACTATAGTTCATGGGGATGAGTTAGATTATGTTGAGGATTATGGAGTAGCTTAGGATCCACCTAGTTTTATTACCAGTCCAGTGCTTCAGGATACTTTTATTCGTATGTTGAGATTTCTTGAAGGGATGGCTCAGGCGAGTATGTTGCATGTTGCCTCAAATGGTTCACAGACTCGTGTTGAGGGTTAGACTCTCGACCAGATGGTTGCTTTAGGGTTTCAGACTCTAGGAACGCAGCCATCTGTTGTCGTAGCTCCCCGTTTAGATAGTGGAGTATTTCAAGATATTGCACCATATTTTTCCAATAAGCCTGCTATGACTGTTGATGAGCAGAAGATGTTTGGGAAGTTTAGGATGATGAATCCTCTGACCTATACTAGTCATTTGGGCGAGGATGCGTATGAATTTATAGTCAATTGTCATGAGAGATTGCACAACCTGAAATTAGTGGAGTCCCATGGAGTTGACTACACTACATTTCTGATGATTTACCCTGTAAATAATGATGGGAGGGATTATGTATAATAGGCTAGCTGATTCACATTGACTTTCATGGTCTCAGTTTACTCAGGTGTTCCTTGACAAGTTTGTCCCACGTAGTTAGAGGAGTCGCAAGAGGGATGAGTTTGAGAGCCTACAGTATAATGGTATGTCGGTTGCTGATACGAGAGAAAATTTTATGCCTTAGCTAGGCACACATTTATGATACTTCCCATCAAGGCTGAGAGAGTGAGAAGGTTTGTTAAGGGGTTGATATTTCTAATTCATATGAGAGCTTCACTGGTTTTCACTTCCGGCATGAAAAATGGTCAATAGCGAATAGAAAACTGGTCCTTAAAGGTCAATAATGATCGGAATATCTGGTCACCGCCCCATTCCTATAGACTCCGCTACTAAAGGTCAATAAGGACGAGGTGGACTAGCCGGTCCTTAAAATGTTTTTGCAACCGCTATGAATCTGGTCCTCAAAATTGTTTTAAGGGCCATATTCTGGTCCCTTATTAAAGTGTTCTGTGACCAACAAAAATTTGGTCCTAAAATAGTAAATTACAATACAATTTTTAATTAATCTGCTTTCATGTATATAAATATACACGCACACTAATACATCAGTCACGTCATTGTTCACACAACTACTTCACAAAAAAAAGACAAAAGAAAAAGACTAACATCCTCTATCAAATAATATTAATGTAGTTATATAGATGCCTTGTTGGCTTATCCAGCTTCCTAGGCTCTTTGAGTTCCAGCAACAACAATTCCCATGTTTGAAAAGTGCCAAGTCCAGCAGCTATTTTGAGCAATCCCAAGTCCAGTTGGTGTCAAGCCCATGGAGGAGAGCTGATCTTCACGCAGATTCTAACCTTCTAGGAGTGGAGCAAAGCGTTATATTTGCCTAGTGTAAGGTCTAGCAATTGACAAAGTTCAGGCAGAGTGCAAAGGCCTCGTGCATGCTATTACACAGAACGTGATTGCAAGGCCAACAGTGTGGTGATGAAGCCTACAATGGTCAAGAAGCACAAAAGATTTGTCAGATTTGGCAAATGTGTGCTGAATTTAATTTTAAAATCAAGGGAGCTAATTTTTTGACAACCAAGATGATACACAAGCATGTTTATTCCAAGATGCTTTATATAGAATGCAAAGTCTCAGTGATGCTACAAATTTATTTGAGCTAATGGCAAGTGCTTGAGTCCAGTTTTCACAACACAAGGAGTAAATTTATAGGTAAATATGATCTGCTTAACCTTGTAATACCTTAAAGTATTACTATAATTTACTAGATTGCAGAACAATAAATCAAGAAATTACAAGATTATACCAGAGTGAAATAATAGTAAAGGTATTTTTTTTATCAAAGTAACATTTGGACCTTCTCGAGAAAAAAGTTTCACCATATGCATAGGACACATTTTGTCAAGATTCGTAAATATAGGAAGAAATACACACGCGCACATAAACTGGAACAATATGATGATATCAAAAAAAATTACAACATCATGCCTAGTGTGATCCCACAAGTGGGGTCGGGGGAAGGTCGCCTGAGGTAGAGAGGTTATTTTTCATATGACGAGATCTAGAACATGCTAATTAAGAAATATGAGTACTTCCAAAATCTCAACACTGGGGATTTGTAGAATAACGAGTCATTAAAATAACCAAGGTTAAGACAGAAAAACAATACATGTTGACTTGAATGTTTCCATCAAAAACAACCTGGTAAGATGAATGAGCCACAATGCATTTGTGGATATGCTAAGATACCTCGTGGATGATCCAAAACTAGTCTACTGTGTAGATCTTATGTTTGATCAGAGACACACATATGAAAAGTTGATAACTAACCGTGTCTTGATCAATCATCTGGATATGAGTAGTGTGTCTGCTCAACTTTCTACTAGTGCTTAGTTCTATATTCTCGTATTTGCTAGTTGATTCCTGAAAATAATCAATTCGACTATGAAGGAAACTTAATCTTCCCAAAAGACAAATACATAAAATAACTGAAGTTGTTACAAACGTTCCTACAAAATTTGTTAACGCTACTAAAAAGACAATCTCCTGGACCAGGAATAGAAAAAGTATTCACTTCCCATTCTAACTCTTCTCATGGAAGTAAAGGTAACAATAAGTTACTCACAGTTAGAACCAAATAGAAAAGAAATAGTAGATATCTGAATCAAGAAGATGCAGTCAAGTAGGGAGTGGTAATCATATTTCACAGTTCAAATAAAAAAATTGCGGAAAAGAATTATCAAACTCATTTTCTTCTTCCACATGCTCTTGGGCAAATGATATTTCTGCATCTACTGCAGGAAATATAACTTTGTCATCGACAATAGTGCAATCTAAGTATGAAACAATTTAAATGATCCAGATTCAAGCACCATAGCAGTTATCTTAGTCCGTCAAAATTATTCAAGCCTAAACTCCAAACAGATATGTTTAATAATGATGTTGCATACCTATAAAAGATACAAACTTCAGAAATAAACTAGAGCCTCTGATAGAAGGCAGATAAATTAGAAAAATCTCTACGCAACATTATTTCCCTAGATCCTTCTGTTATGTCATTCAATTCCTTTATAATAGGCTTGTGCCAATGCAGTATCTCATCAATTGAGCGATTTAGAGTGGATTCTTTAAGATTGAATTTGAGAGTAGAAATTCCCTTCTAGAAGATTCACAATGCGAAAGAGCATTCTCACTTGCCTCAAACTCTTTAGAGATGTTGTAGAACGCAATGGGAGAGAATGAACTACTAGTATAGCATCCAAGGTATCTCGATCTATATATTTTCTCCTAAAAGATTCTTACTATCCATACGAAAGAATTTTGTTTAAGCTACAATTATAATGAACAACATGAAAAATTAATTCATTAGCTAAGACCCCAGGTTACAAGCTAGTGAAAACTTACAACTTTGCTCTTCTTTTACATGGTTCTGATCTTTCTCATACACCGTGCACATGAACACAACCTCATCATTCTCCTCCTCTCAGATTTTCAAAAGCAAGAGTCGGTTCAAATGCTATATATTAAGTGAAAATGCACCTTTTATTGGCGTCTTATATTCTCTATCCTACAAATCAGGTGGAAAAATAAAATACCTCTTCAAATACATAGCTCCAAAATTTTTTGCTGCTAAACAACACAACTATCTTCATCTTAATATGTCCTCTAGATTGGCCAAGTCCAAGTCCACATCCAAAAATCCATGGATGCTGGAAAATTTTCCATACATGAAAATGAAAAGGGATTCCAACATAACTACTCTAGATCACCTTTTCCTCCTGAAACCATGCACCTCACTATTGGTAAAATGCATTGTGCAGGCAATAGAGAAAAAGCTTTGGCTATTTGGCAATTTCTCTAAAAGATTTAACAGTTGTAACTTTTCATTCTCCTCGTTATACCAGTTCTACAATAGATTACAATCCCTCTGAAATATCTAGCAAAACTTATCAAGAATACATCTATCATAAAGGATTATCCATAATATACTCTTTTCCTATTCATCAGCCCTGCATTCAACACAGATGTGCTATGCATTACTTCCTGTCATGCACTTTCTCTTCCATAATGGAAAGCACACATTTATGAACGACATTGGTGTTCTATTTAGAACTAGATACAAAACCTGTGCTATGCACGGGCCCAATATTAATACTCAAAAATTATAAGATATGCTTAATTTAGATATGCATATATTATTTGTTTATTTAGATCAATGAATTTTGTAGATATGTATGCGTACATTATTTTATTTATATCAATAAAACTCATATAAGAATATTTTAAGTTATTAATTATTGTGATTTATAATACTTTTAATATAAATTTTTTATTGTGATTTATAATACTTTTAATGAAATTTTCAAATATTTAATAAGTTGTTAATTATTGTGATTTATAATACTTTTAATGTATGACAAATAAATTAAAATGGAGAAGAGTGTAAAAAAATTCAGAGTGGGACCCGCCGAAGCAAACATGTCGTCCATGTCCTTCTTCAGCAGCCTAATCATGGAGATAAAAAACTCGTTCTATGCACGAACCTAATGTTAATACTCGAAAATTGTAAGTATATTTATAATTTAGATATACATATATTATTATTTTATTAAGATCAATGAATTTTTAGATATGCATACATTTTTTTGGTAGAAAGGTTACTTATATATCATTAATCAGAATGGGGTAGGGGCTGGAAAAAAACATCAGCATTATTGTTAATAGTAGCAACGGCCATTAACTGGCTAGTAGTAGAGTTATTACACACTGAAATTATTCTAGAGTAAGAAGTTCCCATTATGTATGCCCAGACAGCTTATGCCAGAAACACCGAGGGAACTGCCAAGTAGTTAACGTCTCCAAAAATTGTGCTCCGCCTACCCATTTTGCTTAGCAAATCGACGACTTTTTTCTGCTCTCTGAAGATCTGGGTCGGTGTCGGTGTCAGTGATGCCATCTGCTATATAAGTGATCTTCACTCAAGGATAATGTTATCATACAGAGGGTGATAAGAGGTTAGTATGTTAATGACCTCTTGAGAGTCGACATTAATTTCAATTGGAAAGAGATTATGCTCTACCGCCATTTTCAGACCTTGTTTAAAGGCCAGAAGTTCGATAATGATGAGATTAGAGTTGTGAGATTTGTCAATGAAACCCATTACCCAGTTTCCATTATGGTTTCTAATGACACCACCTATACCTCCCATCCCTTGTTCCCCAATGCCCTTGGTTGATCCATCAATATTCAGCTTGTAATGCCCAGCGGGAGAAGGTGTCCAAAAGAGTCGAATGGTAAAGCTGTTATTTATATTGGGAAGGGAATTTCGAATAAGAAGATGATATTCAGTGGCATTTTTCAGGGTCCATCTCCAATGGATGTTGTCCTTTTTTTATCAAAGAGATTGGCATTTCGTTGGAGCCAGATGCTCCAGAATCATTATGGAAGGAGGACGTCCCAGGGGATAATCTCATTATAGTGCTTCCCTTTAGCACTCTTCCATAGGGTGTCCCAAGAGTCGGTCCTGATAGAGGGGATGTTAATGGTGAGGGTATGGGTGGCATGCGTCAGAATATTACTCCAGAAAGTGAAGGCCAGAGGACATTGGAAGAAAATGTGATCGAGGTCTTCCATAGGTTGCTCACAGAAGTGGAAAGAAGGGTTGACATTAAGACCAATCCTATGGAGGTAGTGAGATGTTGGAAGCCTACTATGATGAATGAGCCACATGAGAGATTGATCTTATTCAGGTATAAGAGTTTCCAAATCCAAGTGAACTCTTTTAGGATTTTACTGTGGTAGTTGTTCTCAAGCATCTTGTGGATGAGTGCATAGGAACTTCCAGTTGTGAAGGAACCATTAGTGGTATGGTTCTAGATGAGCTTGTCCTCTTTTTGGCTACTGGGGAGGTGGGTGTTCATGATGTTGGATCTAACATTATCAAGGACTTCGAAGGAGAGGGTGCTGAGGTTCCAATTGTTATTATCATGGAAGTTGGAAACTTTTAATTTGTCTTCTCCCCTGTTCAGGGGTCCCTGGATAGTGCTACGAATGGAGTTGTGATGGGGGATCCATCTATCATTATAGAAGTTGGTTCTATCCCCCTTATACACAGTCCACCTGTGGCCATCCATTCCTGTAATCCATCCATCAAGAATGCATCTCCAGGTTCTAAAGTAGGTATTCCTTCTCCAGGTGTTAGAGGTAGGGTCTCTAAGGGGATTGAAGTATTTGCTAATGAGAACTCTGCTCCAGAGGGAGTTAGAGTTATGGAAAAGACGCCAGGCAAGGCTAGTATGGAGGGCTTTGTTTTTAATCTCGCATTTTTTGATACCCAAGCCTCCTTCACTTTTGGTCCTAGAGATGGTTTCCCATCTTAGGAGGTGTAGCTTCCTTTTATCAGTGGTGGTACCCCAAACAAAGTTCCTCTGGATTCTATTGATACTCTCAGTCACTTTAAAAGGGAGCTTAATGTATTGCATAACATGGTTTGGTATGCTGCCTAGTGTAGCCTTGGATAGGACGGTACTCCTAGTGGAGTTGAGGAATTTATTTTTCCATCCAGCCAACCTGTTGTTTAAATTATCAATAATAAACTGGAAATCACTATTGGTAGGCTTTTGGTGGAAAATGGGAAAGCCTAAATATTTGCCAAAGGTAGTGCTGGTTTCCATATTAAGAGTGGTAGTGCAAGTGATAGCCTGTTGGGTGGTGCAGTTAGAGGAGAACAGTACCTTGGACTTAGAGTGGTTAATTCTTTGTCCAGAGTTCTTGCAGAAGTCCTGAAGAGTATTCATAATTGAGTTACAGGTCTGGGGATTTTCTTTGCCGAAAAGGGTTAAGTCATCAGTAAAGAACATTTAGTAAAACTTTAGGAATTAGACATAGAAGAGTCTCATTCATGTGGGTAGGCATGCAACTTTTAGAGAAAACTTCACGGAAGAAAGTTTAAGTTTTCTCTCCTACTATGTCCCAGTATCTTTGGAAGAACATTGGGTGCAGCCCATCAGGGCTTGGAGCTTTGAGAGGCTTGAAGGATTTTATGGCTTGGTGTATCTCACTATCCCTAAGGGGAGTGTCAAGTTCCTCTCTAATATCATGATTAATGGTGTTGGGGATAGCACAAAAATTGGTATGAGGAAAGGGACTAGAGGATTGATCAGTAGTATAGATGGAGGTGAAATAACTGAGGATGTGGGCCTTTATGTGGTGGTTCTTCTGGATGAGCTCCCCATTATCATCCTTAAGAGTTGCAGTTCTGTTTCTCCTCCTTCTATTAATGGTGGAAGTATGGAAGAACCTAGTATTGGCATCTCCATCTTTTAACCTGTTAATTCTGGATTTGGTTTTCCAGAAATCTTCCTCAAATTTCAGGAGATTGGCATACTCATTTAAGAGCTCTTCTTCCAAGTTTTGGAGGTAAGTGTTGTGTTGATAATTACTATACTTTTGGATTCCATCCGGCCTAGCATTGATCCTCCTCATTTTAGAAAAAATGTTTCCAAAAACCACTTTATTCCAAGTACTATCTTGGTTTTTAAAGATGTTAATGGATTCAGGTAGCTTATGAGGGTTAGTGAAGCAAGCTTTAATTAGATGCTTGAAAGAAGGGTGACCACACCACATGGGTTCATGCCTAAAGGGCTTGTCCAGATGGTTGGTGTTGGTATTGTTAAGTCTGACCTCGAGGGGGCAGTGGTCCGACTTAGTTCTAGGAAGGTGGGTTACAGTTGCCTTAGGGAATCTGATTACCCAAGAGTCATTGGCTAGACATCTGTCTAGTCTTTCAAGGATGAGATGCTTTCTATTCCTATGACGCTTATTGGTCCAAGTATATTTACTCCCTTTATAACATAAGTCTACCTGACTACACTGATTTAAGCAATGTCTGAAAAGGTTGACTCTGTGAATGTTAATACTATTCCCTCCAAACTTCTCCCTAGCTCTTAAAACCTCGTTAAAATCACCACCAATAAGCCAATCAACATGGATAGTGTTAGAGATATTGACAAGGTTATCCCATAAGATGGATCTGGTATTAAAATCGTTACTGGCATAAATAGAAGTGAAAAACTAAGGTATAGAGTCTGGGGTTACCTGAAACATAGCATGAATGCTCTGGGGGTGATGGAAATATTTCCAACCTTCAGTAGGTACTTTTTCCACATTATAACAATACCTCCACAGAGGCCATCAGCAGCAGATTGTACCTGGGAGTCAAACTTGAGCACTTCAGTAAGTCATTGATGCCCAGCCATCCTAGTTTCCAGTAGAACCAGCATTGCGAGCTTATGGTGCCCACCATAGCTTCATAGTGTCTCCTGATTTTGGCTCTATTGGATCCCTGAACATCCAGTTAATCAAGTTCATCATGTTCCTTGTTGCTTGTGGCACTTTGACAGGAGACTTCCCTTTCTCTGCCGGGGAAGGCTTCTTGGTGCATTTCAGTAGTTTTAAGGCCACCGCCGCTGGAACTGTTCCCTTTTTGCTCCTTAGATTTAGTGTGCAGAGAGTTTTTGGTCGGGGACATCACACAATAATAACTTTGCTAGTAAGATCTTTTAATTCTTTCAGAAACAAGCATTCCAGTAGGAACGCCTCTACTCTTTGTTGCTTTCCTTCATCTTTTCCAATATTGTTTTTTTCTCTCTTTAGCCGTATTACCCTGTTAGGTTCATTAGGGTGGGAGAGATAGGGTTTTTAACCGGGAGGAAGGTGGTATTGAGTACCTCCAGTGGTGATGGTGTGTTTGGGAAGATGGGTACGCTCTGGAAGACCTGCCCCATTAGCCCATTGATTTCTGTCGCTGAGAGGGGGGTCTGTGTTCCCAGCATCTGAGTGTATAACAATGCTTGTTCCTAAACAAGTTGGCCCAGATTTTTTATGGTGTTGTTGAAACCCTCCTTAACCAAATGTGCTAAGTAGGTTGGGTCCTTGACTACTATGGTGATCGAATGGGTACCCATTAGCACCGTCCAAGATAGAATTTTGCCCTGTAGGGCCATCTCCATCCACGAAGCTGGTGTGCAATCTAGAGTCGTTATTGCCTCTAGAACAATAGGCTCTTTCAGTGACGGTATGTGGGCGGTTGTTTGGTTTGCCATTATCAAGAGAGATAAGTATTGAGGAGACGAATGGCATTGTGGTAGGTGCCATAGTCTCCTTAATAACTTGAGAAATAGAAGGGGTGGAGTGAGTTGAAGCTACGTCTTCGGTCACTTCAATAGGATCGGAGGCATGATTATCTCTTTCAGAGTAGGGGTTACTCTGAGAAGTGGAAAGGGTGGAGTCTTCCATGGGAGAGGCATTGGGCATTGAGCTTAATAATTCAATGTTAGCTCCAGAGATACTCCCAGTGGGCCCTGTAGAGTTAAGGATAGGAGTTGGGGAATTTATGATAATTACCTGACCAACTAAACTACCCAAATGTGGGGTGGTTATTGTGGGCCCCACAGAATTGATGGTGCTATTAACAGCAGTGGTTTTCGCAGGGTTCCTTTAGATTTTTCCCAAAAGGTGTGGGTCCCAGTTGGCAAGGAGTTAGGATTGGAGCTTAGGTGCTTCATTTTTTTTGTTATAATTTTGTTATTATCTTTTTTACTGTTAATCAGATCATCATGTTGAGCAATATTCATAGGGGAAAAGTTGTTAGGGGGTTGAGAATGGTGATGAGTAATGGTAACTGGGTACTTACCTGGAGCTACAACACTGCGATATACATGTTGGTCCTCTAGGTTCCTTGACTGGTTGTTTTGCTCCTTTTTCTATTGCTGGGGTTTTGATATGTCTCTTTTTTTTCTTTTGGGAAGGAGACTATCATCCATGTGTCCTCTGTGTTTTTAGGGTACGAGGTTGAGACTTCCAGACTTGGATGCATTTGGGTTACCTCTGTGCACTTCCTTAAAACATGTCCTAGTCTCCCACACCCTGTACAGAGGATACCTTCTCCCTCATATACCACTTTTTAGTTATGGCATCCAATCAGAACTGCATGTTGAACTGGCTTCTCAATCAGCACTTGTACACAAATTATTGCGTAACGTCCTCTGAGTGTTGCCGAAGTACATGCATCAATTTTTAGCAGAGTTCCCTAACGTCTCCCTATTTTTTCAAGTATTTTTCCATCATAGAACTCAGTCGAAAGTTGTGGAAGTCTGGCCCATATTGCAGTGTGAGTTACAGAGGCTGCCTCAGGGACAAAGTTGGCTTCCCATTTCTTTACTGAAAGGAAATTACCAGCTACGAACCACGACCCATCATGCAATGCTCTGTTTGTGTTTTCTTGGAGGCTGAACTTAGCAGTGTAGTAATCCCCTCCAAAGTCTATTAGGACAAGGGGCTCAGTGGGTTTCCATAAGTCTATCAGCTTTTGTTTGAGATAGTTGTAGGAGCCTCTTTCCAAAGAGATTTATAATGATTGAGGGTCTCAATGGATGGTAGATTCTGGATTTATCCTCTTCCAATAATGTTATTGAGTCCAAGGAGAGTGGGATACCTTGTGGTTCTCCTCCTACTGTAGAGTCATAGGAGATGTTGACATCCTTTCCTTTGTTTAGCGGTACTTCTTTGAAGGATACTTCTTTATCTTCCTCCATGGCTGTTGACGAGTCAGGCGGTTCTGGTGGATCTGGTGGTCTTAGGGATGGGGTTTCCATACAAGGATGAGTGGACATGGTACTGTTCTAATGGTTTCTAACCTCAAGAAAGAGAATCATTAACTCCATGTGTACTTTAGATATGCATACATTATTCTATTTATATCAATGAAATTCACATAAAAATATTTTAAGTTGTTAATTATTGTGATTTATAATACTTTTAATATAAATTTTTATAATACTTTTAATGTAATTATCAAATATATAATAAGTTATTAATTATTGTGATTTATAATACTTTTAATATAAGACAAGTAAATTAAAACAGAGAAGAATATAAAAAATTTCGGAATGGGACCCGCTGAAGCAGGCATGTCATCCATGTCTTGCTTCAGCATCCCAACCGCGGCTTCTTATATATCTTTAGAATATGTCTCAATTTGACTAAGAGTTTTTTTCATAGAATTTACATTTGATACGTACAATGGCTGCTACAATAAATTTAATAACAACGCTGATGTAATCTTTCTTACATGTCTTAATTGCTTAAGAGTTCTTTTTATAAATTTCACATTTGATAAGCTCATATGAGATTAGTCAGACTAGATCATATATCTCAAGGGACAAAGACCTTTATCAACCATACCAAAATATTTGATTCTTAACCAGTACTATAGCCTCAAACAATATTAAGTAATATGAACACACAAACATGCAAACACTTTACAAATGGCTGTTGACAAACTCATAAGCTAGTTGGAGATTATTCGTTTCAATTACTATTTATATATCATATCACAATTGAGAAAATTAGCCTAAATCAACAAATTTATAACACCATCTTTTAGAGAAATTGCAAAGCTGTTATAAATTAACAACCTTCAAAGATCTGGTTTTGACTTCTCTGTATAGCCAAAGTTTCATGCCGACAATGTCAATCATATCTATTGTCTGGCTTCCACTCTTCCTAATACTTCTACAACCGATAGTTAACCACTCATTTGGTGATCCCCAATCAATCATTACTTAGACCCATAATAATAACCACAAAATTTCAATAGATAGAAATAAATGGGATACAAATAATTTATACTATAAAACCTCGAGAAAAACACTAACCTATAACCTTAAACAGGAAATTCGTCCATCCTTATGAAAAATTCATGAATTGAAGAAGTGCATAGAGGTGAAATCAAATACCCTAATGTCAGTGGGTGCTTACCATAGTGAAATGAAGAAGTGGATAGAGGTGAGATCGAAGATTTCTTCCATTTTGAGAAACCGTTGATGCAATGGTTTGCGTTTCCATACATAGCGACAAATTCTACAAAATCAAATATCAGGGACTCTTATGGAATAGAAGAACTACAGATCTCATCCATTATAGGAGTTCTCGGATTGTGAATCATGGTTTAATAAGTCTAAGCATGTAGATTGGGTCGAAAGAGAATAGGATTTAGGGCTCATTTCACCAATCGAAAATTTTGAGGGATGAAGAGTTTTCTGCAATGGACTAAGAGCCTGTTTGTATAGGATTAAAATCTGGTCAAACCAGAACCAGGTTTTAATATATTTTTTAGCTTTTTGATGTGTTTGGTAAGTAAAAAAGCAATTAAAAAAGCTAAAAACTAAAAGCGGGACCCCTCAGTTTTTTACTTTCAGCTTAAAATTCTTTTTAAGTTTGACCAATGAATTTACCCTTTTATCCCTTATAATTTTTCCTAATTTCAACATTACACTCACTTTTCAGTCCTAAAATATATGAAAGTATTGTCTTTTCTATCATGACCCGATTCTCGATCATGATGGCACCTACAACCCCTCAGTAGGAAAACTAATCCCCGTAGCTCGAAACAGTTAGTAATGGGCTACTATGAACCAATTAAGCGGGAGAATAGTGAAAATAAGTAAAGAAAAGGGGCAACAGGAATACCTATATACATATATGGAAGCTAAACCAAACTACAAAATCTGGTATCATAGTATAGAGCCAAAACTACATATAAAGAGTACAAACGATCCAAAATAATATATACAGATGTCTCCGAATGGTGATAGAGTACATAAAGCAAAAGATAAACTAAAGCTAAGCTCCAGTCGCCAAGAGCTCACCCTCAGTCTGAAGTAGTTCCCAAAGGATCTCCGATCACGAATCACAATGGTTTAGCAGCGATGGCCCATACTAGGATCTGCACAAGAAGAGGCAAGCTATAGTATGAGCACCAATTGCGAAGCAACCGCTACCCTGTAGGTATCATAGGCTGACTGGGCACATATAAGATAAAAGAGCAGTAATAAGCATAATAGAAATAAGTAGTCACTGAAAGCAACAAAGGAGCACACGTAAGGTAGCACAGAAAGAATACAACCAAGATGACACATATGGCTAGCTACTAGAATACCAATCACAGGCAAAAGAAAGAAATACATACCCGGGATCCTTGCAATAACAAGTATATAATGATATGGTTTTATTTCTTCTATTAATTTTGGTGGAGTTACATAACTTATCCTTCTTGATGTACTCATTCTTGATGATGTTTCTGGTTTTTCATTACCTGTTCGTTTGGACGTTTCTATTCTTTCCTTTACTATTTCTAAGTCTTCTTCGATGTCCATTTCTGCATAACTATAATCATTATTATCTATAACTGATACTATTCTTTCAAACGGGTTTTCTTTTTTAATTCTATTTATTTTATTTCTAGCTGTTATTTTATGTTTTGTTGTAAGGATGTAAAAGTTTTTACATCTTGCCGTAAATATCTTACTTCCTGGTGCTAGTTCTATTTCCGACATTTTCCAGTATAAAACTAATGATCTATCTATATTTTTATCATCTATTGCTACTGAATAATTTGCACTTATTATGAATTTAAATTTTTGGTATATTAGATTACCTTTTACTGCACTTATTACACTTTTTTCTATAGGTTGTATAATTCTATCATCCGCTAAATATATTTCTATAGGGGTATCTATTCCTTCTCTAAAACATGCTTTTATTAGTATTTCTGTTCCTCCTAAATGTACGTATTTTATTGGATTTTTTGCTTTTATATCTTGTATTTCTCTATTTAGTACTTTTTTATTTCAGAATGGTATTCTAGCTTTACCTTTAATGTATTTACAATCTATTATATGTTCTCTTTGGCTTATTACATAATATTCTTCTTTTTGTCTTTTAAATCAATTTTTTATTGTTGGTACCTCTAATATTTTATCTATGCTTAGATCTAATTCTTTTCCCTTTATTTGTTCAAATATATTGGTGTCAAATATTATTTTTTGTTCTGAGGATTGTTCATCTTGGTGTTCTTCTTGTTGTATTATCCTTATATCTTTCTCAGTCATAATTTTCTTCTTCCGATTCTTCTATATTATTATTTATATCGTTTTCGCTTTCGTTTTCTGATAATTCATTTTCTGACAATTCATATATACTGTCTTCACTCCCTAATTCATAATCTATATATTCTATTTGTGTATATTTATCATCTCCTATTATTATTTCAGTAATTTGTTTTTTCTTTGGATTTTTTGGTAATTTGCAATCTCTAGCTAAGTGTCCTAGTTTTCCACAATTATAACAAGTACATTCTGTTAATTTTTTCTTTGTTTTATATGGTTTTTTATATTTGTAATTTTTTACATAATATCTTCTTCTTGGTTTTTTATACTTATATTTTGATTTATATGGTTTATATTTACTACTATATCTTTTTATTTTCTTATGTTTTTTATAATATTTATCTGTGCATCCGAATTGGGGTGCTGTTCTATCTTTACAACATGCTAAATTTCTTACTAATATTTTATTCATTTTAATATTTTCTTTGTATTTTTCACATAATTCCATAAACCAATTTTGTAAAAATTTTATTCGAGCTCCTAGAGTATCTACTAATTCTGCTTCATTCCAATTTTTTATTATTTTTGAACTAAAAGGTTCTGGTAGTTTAGTAAAATATAATTTTCTTATTTCTTTACTTTCATCTGGATTATATGTTCTTATTAGATTTATTCTTCCTATCTTCAAGAATGTTGCAACTTCATGATGATATCACAAACTTCCGTCAATTGCTGGGTGAACTTTTACATGAGGTTCAGTTGAGGTTCAAGAAGAAAGTGTTATTATGTCTGAATCACAGGATACCAGATGGAGTGATCTTGCAAAACTTTTAGCAATCACTAAAATCCATGAACAAGTATGTAGCAAACAACCTAATAGGGGGTTCAACCATGGACCAAATATTCAGATTTGCAAACACCTTTTTAGATAGAATGACCAAGACCAATAGAGCTAGGCATATGAGGGAGGCTGAGGTGACATCGGGTGTCACCTCCGCTATTATGACCAATGAAATAAGGAGAAAAGAGAAAGAAAGGGATGATAATATGGCTAAAATGATTACTCAAGTGGAATTGATTGCCAAACATATGATGGGTGCCAGAGTCAAAAGTGTGAATGCCATTGTGGCTAATGAAGTCAAGGTCCATGAAAAAAATGAGGCTTATGTATTGTTTGATGAGGACATCCACTATATGTCAAATCAAGTGGCGTGTTCTTGCCGGGGTACCAAGGTGCCAATCAAGGCTCTTGGCAACCAAGGGATGAGAATCAAGGTTGGAACAAAGAGAGAGGTATCCCATGGAGGGATAATGATTGAGATAGAGATCGTGAAGTCTTATGGAGAGATAAAGATTGTGAAAGAGAGAGTGATAAATATAATCACCGAAGTGTGAATCCATAGGTGGCTCCTACTAAGGTAGATTCCATTATAATTCAAATGGGAGTTAGTGATAAGTTGGTAATGTACCAACTTATTTAGCTCTTACTCATGAATTATTGCCTTAATTTGATATGATTTAGGAGGATTTTATGCCTTATTTGTCTTATATGCAGGCACTCTTGATCAATGAAGAAAGAAGAGGGGTTGAACCCAAATGAGCCATAAATAGAAGCTAAGTCAAGAGATGACTGGAAGAGAAAAGAACTTCTCAAGCTTTGCATGGAGATCTGCGAGTCGCAAGAGGGCACTTGCGTTGCAAAGGTGCCTATGCAAATGGAAGCTGGAGTATTACCCAGCAACACAGGTACCTACGTGTCGCAAGTCATCAAGGGTGTTCGCAGGTGTCTGCGCAGATGGAGCAGCATGAGACAAATTAACACTGCCGAAGAGACTTGGCACCTGCATGCCACAAGTCATCATGGTCAGCCACAGGTGACATCACAGGTCCAATCACAAGTAGGCCGAAGGGCAAAATGGTCCAAAATGCCATTGTGTAATTGGGAAGCTTCCAAGACCCTTTTTGCAATTTGTGCAAGGATTATTTACCAACTTTTTCCCCAATTAGGAGAGAGTTGTTAGAATACACCTTAGAGTACAAGTTTACTTAGATTTCTTCTTCCTTGAATTAAGAAAAACACCATTGTTGAATGTTTGAGCTAGGAATTGTACATAGTTATTGAAGATGAATGGAATTATTGAAAATCCACTTGGTATATTCTCTTGTTCTTTCATTATGAGTTGCTAAATTCAATTCTAGGGGTGTATGCATGATGGGTGTTTGAATTTGGAAATGGATGTTGATTATTTGAGTTTATAATTGATTATTATGTGTGGGTCTATTGAATCCTTCATATTTTCATTATAAAAATGATGGTTGCAAACATTAATTTAGCTTACTGATTAAATTCTTGCTTGAGAAAGGAATTCACTAATTGGGTAAGAATTCAATAGTAGGAACTTGGGATTTTCATCATAAATTGAGGCTCGAAATAGCTTAATTTATGAAATTCTCACATAAGAGTTGAGGCTAGAAATATCTTAACTCACTCAAGCCAATTGGTTGTTTTGTTGCTCAACTATGGGGTTTGAAAGAGACCATAGTGTATATATATTTGGTAGGTTGTAAAATAACTAAGCATGACTTGAACCAAGGCTACCCGCACTTTGATTAAAAATAGCTTGAATAATCAACCCTAATCCCAATGCATGACCCCATTGAAAGCATACCCCTAGTCTTTCCAATCTTGATATAAACTCGTGTTTACACCGTTGCTTTGTTACAATTTGAATTCTTGTTCCCAAAACCAATTTATTTTACTTACCTGAACACTACGCTTGCTCTTGTGAATCAAATTATAATTTGTGGTTAATCTTCGTACCAATCCTCGTGGAATCACCCCGATTCACGTTGGGTTATTATTTTTCAATGATCATTGCCACCTTTTTCAGGAGAGTTATTTTTGACGTCATAAAAAATTAACGCTGTTATCGGGGATTGGCTCTTGATTTGCCATTTATTGTCTATTGATTCACTTTAGTTTAGCATTTTGTTTATTTTTATGTGTTTGTTATTCTCGGTGTTGTAAACAAGTTTCTCATGACCCACACTAGCGAGCAAGGCAGTATGGACAGATTTATGGATATGGAGGATGAGCCGGTCATTCATGGTGCAACAAATGTCATTCAATTAACTCCAACTTTAGATAATGTAGTCTTCCACGTGACAAGCACTATGTTACATTTGACCAAATAAAGGGCTTGTACGGAGGACTAGCAAATGAGGATGCTAATCGGCACATTCGAAACTTTGTAGAGATTTTCTAGCCGTTTAATATCCAAAATAATAGTCAAGAGTCAATTCAACTTTGGCTATTTCCAATCTCTCTCACAGGAGAGGCGACCACATGGCTAGAAGAGCTCCCAAGGGCTCTATCACATCATGGAATGGGCTAGTTGAGGCTTTCTTGGACCAATTATTCCTATCTTCAAGAATGTTGCAATTGCGAGATGAAATCACAAACTTCTGACAATTGCTGGATGAACCTTTGGTTAAGGTTAAAGAAAAATTTGTTGTTTTATCTGAACCAAGGGCTACAGGATGGAGTTCTACTACAAAGCTTTTATTGGGCAAACAATATTGTGGGTGGATCTATCATGGATCAAACATTTGGTCTTACTTTAGCTCTTTTGGATAGAATAATGAAGAAAAATAGAACTTGGCACATTAGAAAGGCTGAGGTGACATCGAGTGTCACCTCCTCCATAATGACCAATGAAATGAGAAGGAAAGAGGAAGAATGGGATGAAGCTATTCCTAAGATGATGACTCAAATCGAATTGTTAGCCAAACACATGATGGGTGACAGAACTAAAATTGTGAAAGTTGTTAGGGCTTATGGGGCCAAAAGCCATGATGAAGGTGGTTCTTATACATCGGTGGATGAGGAAGCATGTTATTTGTTTGGGGGTTCTCTCTCAGGGTACCAAGGTACAAATTAAGTCCCTTGGCAACCTCGGGATGAGAATCAAGGTTGGAGGGATCGTGATTGTGATTGTAAGAGGGATCATGAAGCCATTGGAGAGATTGCAAATGAGAAGGTAATGGATACAATCACCGAAGTGGTAATGCATATGTGCCTCCACCTAAGGTAAATGCTTCTAGCTTCCAACCAAGTGTTAGTGATCCCGCTAGTTCAAAAATTGAAGATATGTTGTCACACATGTTGAAAAGGGTAGAGTCCATGGATGATGGGGTTAGAGATTTGAAGAGTGATTTTTCTACCCTTAACCAAACTGTGATCTCTCATTCAACGTCAATCAAGCACTTAGAGGCCCAAATAAACCACCTAGCGGCCCAAATGAACCCCCAGTTGAAGGGCACCCTTCCTAGTGACACTCTTCCAAACCCAAAAATGATGGCCATGTGATGGAAATTATCACACAAAGTGGGAAGATGCTTGATAGTGTGAGAAAACCAACCAAAGTAGTTGTGTTTGAGAAAAATGAGAATGTAACAAAGGAGGTTGAGATTGAAAAGAGAAGTGATGCAAATCCAATGTTTGTGGTGAAGCTTAGTGCGCCCAATGTGAATGTTGGTGAAAACATGATGGAAGTTTACGATGAAAGCCCAAATGAGGAGAAGGAAGAGAGTGAATTACCTCCTTAAGTTGCAATTGATATAGAAGAGGAGAAGGACGAGCAAATTCCGAGTGATCCAAGGTCATCGCTAAATGTCTGATGACGTTCAAAAACACTCTTCCGAAGGAGGTAGTAATGATTGCCAAGAAAAACAATAAGTAACCCAATGGGATGTCGTGGTCAAATCCACGGAGAATGGTGCAAAGACTTTGCACTAAATATCGAATATCAATTCACTAGAGTAAGCAATCGTTCAAACAAGCAAAAGTAAAAATTGGCGGAAAAGGTTTGGAAAATCACAATTCACAATGTAGCAAAAGAAAACATAAACATAATCGGCTTAATCAAAGTTGAAAGACTAGGGGTGTGCTTCCGATGGGGCCTTACAATGGGATAAGGGTTGATTTTCAAGCAAACTTTTAATTAATAGCATGGGTAGCTTGGTTTAAGCTATAGTTTGTAGTTTTTCAACCTACCAATTATATTTAATATGGTCTTTGTTGAAGCCCCATAGTTTAACATCAAACCAACCAATTAATGCTTAGATGAATCAAACTATCTCTAGATTTTGACTCTTAGATGGGAATTTCCTATAATCAAGCTATTTCTAGCCTCAATTTGTGGCAGAAATCTCAAATCATCACTATTGAATTCTTACCCAATTTATGAACTCCTCTTTCAAGCAAACACACAATTAGTAAGCTAAATCAATATTTGCAACCATTAATTTTATAATTAAAACATGAAGAATTCAGTAGACCCATACTCAATAATCAATTATAAGCATAAATAATCAACACCTATTCCTAAATTCAAACACCCATCATACACACACCGCTAAAATTGAGCTTAGCTACTCATAGTAAAGAAATAAGAGAAGATACCGAGTGGGTTTTCCAAAATTCCATTCGTTATGCAAGCTAAATTCAAATTCCAAGCTCCAAATTGTCTACATGATGTTTTCCACTAGAGAAGAAGAAGATAAAAATTGTACTCTATCAACTATATGTCTTGGGGAAGAAAAAATTATTGTATATACTTGGTACATATCCCCAAAAGGGTTTTGGAACCTTCTCGATTACATCACACATATTTGGACGAAATTGCCCCACAGGGCATGTGCGAAGCAAGTGGTGTGTGATGTCTGGTATGAAGGAAGGGGTGATCTCCCTTGGCATTGTGCAGCTCGCATGTGCCTTGGAACTTGCAAAATGCAGGTGCCTTCTTGTTTCTCGCATATCACTTCGCCCCTCTTAACAAATTCTTTCCTTTTTGATCATCTTCGTACTTTAACTCATCTTAAGCTCTTTTGGGTTCAAATCCTTTTCTTTCTTTATTTGATTAAGAGTACCTGCATTTACGATAATAAGGGTAATAAGTACATGTAATTCACATCAAAACATGGCAATAATTCATGAAATAAGGCTCAATGAGTTCATAGATTAACAACTTATGAGACCCCCAAACTTGAAATATTGCTTGTCCTCAAGCAAGAAACTTACAAGGTAAGGATTGAAACAAATTCTCAAAACATATGGGTTGTACACAAGATTATACCGACTCAAGAACTAAAGAAAATAACAAACAAAGGACTCTAAACAAAAAGTTGCTCATCTCAATTGGTATAACCACAATCTCAAGGCACGTGCTCATTCAAAACTTTAATGGTAAAACTTCAATTCTCTTTTCAAAATCAGGGCATTTTTCACTCCAAACAAGATCATTAAGCTTCTCAAGTCATTGTCATTGACCTTCAAGGTTTGCCTTGATATTTTCCATATAACTTTTCTCATTCATTCTCTCGATTGAAATAAAGACATCAATACTCACTTCAAGCATGTAATGCCACATACCACAAGAGAGAATCCCACTAACAATCATGCATTTCACAATATAGGGATTATAGGAGAACAGGAAGACACTCACTCTCTCAAAGAAGTTTGAGTACACACACATTGAACCATAGGCTTGCCCTTTATGTAATTCGCCACTAATGTAGTGCCGCCAAGCTCAGAATCACTAAGGACTTGCAGGCAAAAATATAGGATAGGGTTTGTAATGACTCTTCCGGTCATTTCCACGTATACGTTTTCCTTGTACCATTAGAGCTTGTTAGTAGCGGCCCCAAGTAATTTAAGGCTTGTCAGGACCTGTATTTCGGTGCCGGGTCCATTTGTTTGGTCGTATGATAAGTTTTGAAGTCAAGCAAGTCGGCAAAAGTTATCATAAGTTTCTTTAATAATTTCTGAACTTTGGGTAAAATGTCTTAGAGCTTTTCTCTCAATATATAAAGATTTAGAAGTCCCCCAAAATACCAAATCGAAGGTCTACGAGTCTAGTTTCCAATGCACATAACCTCACGTCCAACTGATCTCGGAGTAAAGAGTTATGACTGTTTTACCGCGGACTGTCTGGCAGAAACTGGGTCGCGAACCGGGTCGCGAACCGGGTCGCGAATCGGGTCGCGAACCGGGTCGGGTCAAGATCGATTTAAAGCCTCAACTTCATGATAGAGCCTTCATGTCGCTCTTCTAACCAAGAGGTTGCTTCCCCCATAGGAGAGAAGGGGAATAGTCTTAGTCAGATTGACTCTTGACTGATGTTGTGGATGTTAAATGGTTGGCGAATTTCTATGAAATTCCAGATATACCGGTTAGCATCTTCATTTGTGAGCCCTTCAAACAAGCCTTTTATTTGAATCAAATGTAACATAGTGCTTGTGATATGAAAGACCATATTATCAATGGTGGGATGTAAGCAAATGGCACCTACTACACCATGTACTACCGGCTCATCCTCCACATCCATGAACTTGTCAATGCTACCATGTATGCTAGCATGACTCATGGTCTACCTATTCACAACACAAAAACAACAAACAACGTACAAGGAAAATAAGAGGCAAAACTAATGTGAATCAATAAACAAAAGATGGAAATCAAAAAGAAATCCCCGATAATGGCGCTACTTTTTGACAATGTCCAAAACAACTCTCCAATTAAGGAGGTGGCTACGGTCATTGCAAAACAAGTTACCCAACAAGAGTCGGGGTCGATTTCCCACAAGGATTGGATTCAAGATTCACCAAGATACGTAAAATAATTCACTAAGGCAAGCATGTTGTATGAACAAAAAGTAAATATGGGAATTGGTTTGAACAAGTAATCACGAATTGTAAGCAATAAGAATGAGGTAACAAGGTTGTTAATATCAAAGTTGGAGAAACTAGGAGTGTGCTTCCGATGGGGTCATAACATTTGAATTGGTATTAATCACTCAACTTATGTTTGATTATAATGCGGGTAGCCTAAGTTAAAGTTATGTTCAATCATTTTTCAACCAATTGAACATATATACCTTGGGTTCTTTCAAACCCCAAGGTTTTAGCAACAAACTAGCCAAATAACTTAAGTGGGTTGAGCTATTTCTAGCCTTAACTCTTAGATGAGAAATTCCTAAGTCAAGCTATTTCTGGCCTCAACTTTTCATAAAACTTCCCAAATCCTCACTATGAATCCTTACCCAATTATAGAACTTCTTTCTCAAACAAGAGCAAAATTAGAAATCTAAATCAATATTTACAATCATCAATTATTTAATTAAAATATCAAGTGTTTAATTGACCCACACATAATAATAAATTATGAGCACAAATAATTAACACCAAATCCTAATTTAAAATGCACATCATTGCACACACCCCCAGAAAGAAAATTAGCTACTCATATTAAGGGGAAAAAATATACCAAGTGGGTAATCATCAATTTCATTCATATTCAGAAAACTAACTTCAATTCCAAGATTTCAATGTTTAAGAATGGTGTTTTCACTATTTTCAAGGAAGAAAAATCTAAAAATTGTACTCTACAAAGTGTACTCAAATTTCTCTACAAATTGGGGAAAAAACTATAAGTAATATTCCTTACTCAGATCCCAAATTGGCCTTGGAAGCTTCCCAATGCCTATATATAAAAGAATAGAAGCATGAAATCCTTCAAAATAGCATCAAATTAAGGCAATAATTCATGCTTAAGAGCTAACTAAGTTGGTAAATTACCAACTTATCAATCATTCAAAGCTTGGAATGGAAGTTAGTTTTCTGAATATGAATGGAATTGAGGATTACCCAATTGGTACATTTTCTTTTTCCTTTAATAGGAGTAGCTAATTTCCTTTCTAGGGGTGTGTGCAATGATGGGTGATTGAAATTGAGATTGGGTATTAATTATTTGTGCTTATAATTGATTATTATGTGTGAGTCTAGTGAATCCTTCAAGTTTTAATTAAATAATTGATTGTTGCGAACATTAATTTAGCTTACTAATTATGGTCTTTGCTTGAGAAAGAAGTTCTATAATTGAGTAAGGATTCATAGTGAGGCATTGGCAATTTCTTATCAAAAGTTGAGGCTAGAAATAGCTTGACTTAGGAATTTCCCATCTAAGGGTAGAGGCTAGAAATAGTTCAACCCAGTTAAGCTATTTGGTTAGTTTGTTGCTAAAATCTTGGGGTTTGAAAGAACCCAAGGTATATATATTTGATTGGTTGAAAAATGATTTAGCATAGCTTTAACCAAGGCTACCCATACTATAATCAAGCATAAGTCGAGTGATTAATCCAAATTCTAATGTTATGACCCCATCAGAAGCACACCCCTAGTTTCTCCAACTTTGATATTAACAATCTTGTTACTCCTTATTGTTGCAAACAATATTGATTACTTGTTAAACCTCATTCCCTCTTCTTTTTTTATACAATACGCTTTCTTGAGTGAGTTAGTTTACAAATATTGGTGAATCTTAAGTCCAATACTTGTGGGAAATTGACCCTGACTCATGTTGGTTAACTTGTTTTGCAACGACCTTAGTCACCTCCTTAATCGGAGAGTTGTTTTGGACGTTATCAGTAAGTCAAGAGGAAGCCCAGGAGTTCTCCTTCCTCAATGGTCTAGAAGAGGAGGAATCCAGCAATTCGAGTACCGAGAGCTGATGGAGCAGCTACAGTAATTCCCACCCTTTATCCCCTCTTATTGCATTTTTTATCCGCCCTTGAATTGATCTTGTTAGACAATATTTTACTTTTTTGCACTGTTGAATAATCTTTTATTTTTGGTCATTTTGAATTAGAGTGTCATTGGTGGCTCTCGAAGGATGGTGACCTTGTTTGTAGTCCAATACTTTTGATGAAATGGTTTTTGTTTGTTTAAACTCTTGGAAATTGTTCATATGAGTGAAGTCCCAAATAAGGGGACAGGAGCACTAAGCTTCTATTTTGTGCTATCTCACCACGAGGATCACTGTCTCGCTATGGCGGTCCACCACGGTGAGCGATGGTTCACTGTTACAATTACGCTCACTACTGTCACGACCCGATTTCTCGGTCATGATGGCGCCTACAACCCCCCAGTAGGCAAACCAATTCCCGTAGCCCAGGACAGTTAGTAATGGGCTACTGTCTAACAAACAAGCGAAAGAATAGATAACAGGAGTATATATATATACATATGCGGAAATTAAATCAAACCCCAAGACCTGGTATCACAGTACAGAGCCAAACTACATACATGGAGTGCAAATAAACCAAAACTATATATACAGATGTCTCTGAATGGTAATAGAGTACATGAAGCAAAAGATAAGCTAAAGCTAAGCTCCGATCGCCAAGAGCTCACCCTCAGCCTGAAGTAGTCTCCAACAGATCTCCAAGCACGAATCACAACGGTCTAACGGCGATGGCCCACGCTAAGATCTGCACCCAAAGATGCAGGGGGTAGGGGTGAGCACCAAATGCGAAGCATAAGGTATCCAGTAGGTATCATAGGCCGACTGGGCACATATAAGATAAAAGAGCCGTAATAGACAGAATAGAAGCAAGCAGTCACAGAAATCAACGAAAGGTAAACAGGAACTAGCCCAGAGGGGAATCAACAGAACCACATATGAGGCTAGTAAACAGAATATACACACCAAAGGCACAGGTGAAAGTAAGAGACAACGCACCTGGGGTCCTTGCAATAACAGTGTATACAAAATAAGTTTACGAAATGGACGGTATACCGGTAACCTCAAGTGTAAGAAGAAGAGAGAAAGAGTAATAATAGGCATGCCCAGAGACATGAATCAAACTCAACTAATCATACCAATGTCATACTTATCCATAATAGAGAACAATTCTATAAGTAAAAAGCGAAAGTCTACCTACAGTCCCCCGGCCGCCCATACAACCGAGGAACACAACCAAGTGAAAACAAACCCTCCGGCATCCCATACTACCGGAGCGTACAATCAGCAAACAGAAAACAAGGGTGGAGCCTCAAACAATGAATGATATGATGCATGAAGATCTCAAGTGCCATGGTATCTCTGTATGTACCTCCTCCGGCGCCATCCGGCCCAGCAGGTTAGGTTCCATGGAAGGACACTGCCCGTTATACCTCTACTACACCGTTATACCCCTCCTCCGGGCACCACGCAGCCCGTTAGCCCCTGGCCCGGATTGGCAAGGGTCCATGGAGGTCCCAGACCCCATACTTAAAACTCAAGTTACTCAGAACATGTCGTCCGGAAGCAAGTCCGGTATTAAGGATAGAGACCCAGTCTCGAATATTGCAATGCCCAGACCCTGTCCAGGACTAAAGTAGTAGGAAAATGTCTCAAAAACCCCTCCAAGGGTGCCCGGGCATAACCGGGTCTAAACAGTAGAAAGTCATCTCAGGTGCTCGGTCCGACCGAGGCTAAAAATCATCTCAAGTAATAAGAAAACTCAACTAGCACTCCGGCCCTGCCGAGTCTAGCGTTAATCGTAAAACTGATGATTTTAAACATAATTTTACTTTCCTTTATCCAGAAATATTCACAAGTTAAATCAAACCATTTCCAAATTATTTCCATCAAAAACGGGCCCCCCGGGCCATGCAAGATTTAGAAAATGGTGCCAGTAGGCCTGAAGTCAAAACCATAGTAAAACATGGATAAAACCTCTTTATATGCATGGAAATGGTATGATCACACACAATAGCTGCCCAGCAGCTCACAATCAACCTATCGACCCTGCACAGGCCCACAGCTACTCAGCAAGCATAACCAGCCTAGAAGGATAATTCTATGCCCGGGACTCGCGGACATTTCCAAAATCCCACCTTCTATGTTCCAGAGTCAACAAGGCCTCACAGGACCACAAGGGTAAATAAAATATATCGGCAAATACTACAAGCAACGAAGGAACAAAAGTAGGCGGACATGAATAAAGCGGTCAAGGTCTGTGGTACCAACCTAATAAACCAACCCAAGGATGCCCATTAATACAATTTTATTCTATATATGCGGAGTCTAGGGAAAATAAACCGTAACCTACCTGTCGTCCGACGATAAGCTGCTAGAACAACGATGTCCAAGCTCGAACCACTCCGAGAAAATCCACACTAAATCAGAATCGGATTTGGACTTGAATAACTTGACGTAGATAATTGATTGATATACTATGGCAATTTTTGCACCCAAAACAACGTGAGTTTAACAAATGGGTGGGTAATGTTTCCTTATGTGGAAACATAAGAAATAGCTTGGCATGCTAAACATTAGTGGCAGCAACTAGCAAGTAATATGTTGAAATGATTAAAGTGAATGGGACACTTGGCAGTCCCTTATTATTGAGAGGTTGTTGTACTCTCTCCTCCACTTCCACGTGGAGGTGGAGGTGGCAACCAATTTCATCCCGCTAAGTATATAATCGGGTATTGCGTAAATTCGTGGTAAAATAAATATAATTTTTGAATATACCATAATCATTAGAAAATTATTTCGAATAAAACCTACTATATTATAATAATAATTTTCAACATAACTAAATTTACTATCTCCGATAAAATATTACAATGTATAAAAACTTTATAAAATAAATACATATACAATTATATCGTAACAAAAATATTTTTCATAAACCTTTAAAATATTTGAAAAGGCAATAATAATATATTTTTTTACCAAATTCAACTTTTAAATAAAATATTCTCAAATACACGCGCAATGCTAATAAAGTTCTTAGGCTTAGGCTCGTAATTCACCAACGCACGATTTTGATACTCAAGAATTCTCTCGGGATCCTCCCTTATGTTTTATCACTGTTTCGGAACTGACATGGCGTTTTAAAATGTGAAGTTGAGGCTTAAATCAAGTTTAACCCGACCCGGTTCGCGACCCGGTACATAACCCGTTTTCTGCCAGACAGTCCGCGGTAAAACAGTCATAACTTTTTACTCCGAGATCAGTTGGACGTGAGGTTTTGTGCGTTGGAAACTAGACTTGTAGACCTTCGATTTGGTATTTTGGAGGACTTCTAACTCTTTATATATTGGGAGAAAAGCCCAGAGACATTTTACCCAAAGTTCAGGAAATTTGTTAAAGAACTTACGATAACTTTTGTTGATTTGCTTGACTTCAAAACTTATACGTGGAAATGACCGGAAGGGTCTTTACAAAAAATATTAAGATGTCATATTCCTTCTAAATTTCTTCCTATTATTACACCAAAAAATAATTTGCACACCAAAGACAGCCAAGAAAGGCAAAGAAAAAATATCTGATGATAAAGACTTGATGTCTATTATTAGAAAGAGCTACAAAACCAAGAATTTGCTACAAGATTTGGAGTCTAAAAGGCTCTCAAACAAGCATAAAGAGTCACTATGCTTAATTTGGTTTATGCATACCACTCTATGGATCAAAGACAATAACCAAGTGTCATGCCTCAATTTTATACCCTGAACATGGTTGGCATCCGAAACTATTACTGGCTCGGGCGGACCCTTGGCCTAGTTTGCTACTAAAACTTAATATTGGAAAAATGCGGAAGCTATGAAATAATAATCATAGGCTAAACTTCTTAAAAATAGCAAAAGCAAACTTTATGAATATTGATCCACAAATCAACTGAAACACTTGAATGTCTGACGCATCACTATTTGTCTAATAAAGCCTCTAAACAAGGAACTAAACAAGTCTACTAGAACAAGGCCCCGGGCTAACTTTGTCTGCAAAAAAATTATCTATACTTTAATCAAGACTAAACTGAGTCCTCTAAATGCAAGAGGCCTCACCAAAAGCTGAGGAGAAGAAATCTAGGAATACATCTACTGACAAATTTGTGTACCTGAATCTGCATCATAAAATGATGCAATGCCAAATAGCATCACAATGTGATATGTATGGTATGTAATATAGCTGAATAGAAAATAACGCTAACATAACTGATCAACTAAATTACATCAGTGAACATGAGAACAACCAAAAAATAAAATTTCAAATATCTAAAGTATGCAAAATTAATTCTATGTGACTAAATCATAAAACATTTTATAAAACTTGTAGTTATATGCCAATTATAAAATAGAAAGTAGCTTTATTTTTTGTTAGGAATTTTCTTCTAATCGAAAAATACCATGTGAGATCATGATGTCCAATGTCTTGCCCATATTAGTAGATTTATTCTAAGCCTTACCAGAGTACAGAACAAATTTAAACTATAAATCCAATTTAAGCCTCTTTTGGGAGGAGTTGCCTGACTTGGGAGCAATACTATCCAATGATGGCATGCATAGTTTTGAGGATAGGGTTATCTGAATCCTTACCCATCTCGATGCTAAATAATTTTCCCAAAAACATCTCTATATATATGCTCATATAGTACTTTATTTTAAGGGAAAAATCAAAATCATACTTTACTTTGAGTCTCGACTCAATACTTAATCTTTAAACTGTACTTGCTTATGAGCTTTGTCTAAAACATTTTATCTTTCATGCTAGATTAACTTTCAAAGAGATAGGACCTTATTTCTTTTCAAAAATCACATTTTGAAAGCTTAAGAGTGAACTTGAAATCTTTCATGAATATGAACTTTAAAGTCTTAAACTATTCCTGATAGAAAGCATAATACACTTCAAAGATAATATAAAGCAGGCCTTTTAAAATATAAGGTAAACTCATGAGGTCTATAGAATAGTCTAAAATAAGAATCGTGGATTTAAATTATATAGAGGACACAATATCTTAGCATTTAACACTTTTCATAACTAGTTTTCAATAACAATCAACTCAAGGAATGAGGAATTCAAAAGAAGAACTTTGGGTATAAACCCTAGCTTGAATCTACTAAACATTGAACCTTTAGATAGTAGGGCATGCGGACGAATAAAGTTTCCCCACTAGGTGTAGCCTTATATACCTTGGAGAAGAAGAAAAAGAACTTGGATGGAGAGTTGAAGAAGGATTTGTCTTGAAATCCTATTGATGCCTTTTATAAAAACCCTTGAGGTTGGAGTTTGGGAGAGGAAGGAGGAATGATTTGTGTAATAACCCAAGTGCTTTTAACTGACAAAAGTGGGTCTTACTTATGTAAAGGGGTACCCAAAAGGTCACAGATAAAAATGCGCCCAACGAGATTAATTGCCTTGAACCATACCCGAATTGGCCTAGGGCATCACCCAGGGAGTCAGCATAAGCCTTTTAGGCAGTGGCTCAAGGCTACAAACATCGCTCTCCCTTTGTGGTACAACAATGCCTAGGTCGCCACTTGGTACGCTTCTGTAGTACATTTCACCACCTCGGGTGAGGTTTTCTTCCCTTAATGTATACACATGATCTACGGTTAGTTTCTAACTTAAGTTTGAGCCTGATAAATCTAATTTTGAAACTTCAACACAAAACAGATAATTCTATGTATGACCCAAGATGCGAGGTGTTACAATATCTTCCCCTTGGGATCATTCGTCCTTGAATAATGGTCAAGGTTAGGATGAAGCATATAAACTGGACTAATTAGGGTTTTTACTTGTTGTTTGGCACTATACTCATTAACATAAACTGAAATGTACTGGCATCAAGGCTTATAAAAAACTACTGAGGAACACATAAGCAAAAATATAACAATGGGAACATAATACGAAAGACATGAAGCATGAATTCTTAGGATTCATTTAGAGAGTAAGACTATTACCTTAGACATTTTCCTCTTGACGAGTGAATAAATGTGGATACCTAGCTTTCATGTCTTCCTCGACTTCCCATGTAGCCTCGTTAACAAACTGATTCATCCATAATACCTTCACCGATGCTACCTCCTAGCTCCTTAACTTATGAACCTGATGATCTAGGATTTTCACTAGAACCTCTTCATATAATAAGTTTTCCTTCACCCCAACACTTTTTGAAGGAAAAATAACAGAGGGGTTACCTACACACTTATTAAGCATAGAGATGTGAAACACCGGATACACGGAGGCCAAATCCGCAGGTAGCTCTAATTCATAATCTACTTTTTGAACCCTCTTCAAAATTCAATACAGACCAATATACCGAGGACTAAGTTTTTCTTTCTTTCCAAACCGCATGATACTATTCATGGATGAGTGAAACCTTCAAAAAGACCGAATCATCAACATCAAACTCTAAGTCTCTTTGCCTCACATCCGAAGTAGGACTTTTGGAGGCTTTGTGCAGTCTTCAACCATTCGTGAATGAGCTTAACATAGCGCTCGAGAGGTTGTGCTCGATTGGAATAGAAGAAAGAATAAAGAGGAGCTTGGAGTCAAGAGGGTATTTTTAAAATTGACATATGAATTAAATTTATGGGCCAACTAAATTTTGCTCATGGTTGCTTGGACTTAGAGATCATGAAATTTGAAAAAATGATACTTTATTTTACTAAACTAACCTTATACTGATACTTTGAAACTCTAAATTTTATTATTATTATTTTATGTAGTTATTTAGTATTAGGAGTAGAAAAGGACAAATATGATTAAACAAGCTTAATTTTCTTAGGGTAAAATAATATAAAATTGGGGGGCGAGGGGGGGGGGGGATTTTGAGATTCAATTAAAAAAAATACCAAAATTTTCTTATATATAATTTATATATTTTAAGTTGTGGTTTATTGTGATTTATAATACTTTTTATATAAAACTTAAAAAAATTGTGTTTGAATTCACAATCATAGTTGGGCTCGTGCTATCGGAACCTAGTGATAGTATAAGCATCTAACCAAGAAGCACAATGATGCAAGCAACACAATACAAACTCACGAATAACAAGCTTGGTAAATACGATAAGTAAATGGTGTATTGCCATACCCTTCTCTTTCCCCACTTTCCAAATGAGCTTGTGAACTTTCTATGAGGTTAAGCTTACTCCCTCTCTCCTTACTTCATCATATATATCCCTTTCTCAGCTTAAACAAACATAAAAATTTGAACTCTCAGCTTTCGAACATCATCCTAGAGAGTTCTTTGTCAAATAGAAGAGAAATGCTCTCATAAGCTTTGTAGATGAACAGGGAGTTGAAAACTTACCTCTAGTATACAAATACTATTGATTTCCTTAACTAAATGCAACTGCAAAAGCTCGACATCAAACTAGAAGCGAAGAAGAAACTCAAGTTAAAAACCATGATGATAGCAGGCAAAAACTAAGTGTGAGCCTTGAGAAATCCTTACCTTGGACCTTGGATCTATTAGAAACCCTTTTGGAGAGATTGTAGGTGACATGGGGTAAAGAAAATAATGAAAAATGACATAAGTATCACATTTTTAACTTTTAAAAACATTTTCCTAACTCAAATCTATGGATTGATTGTCGTCCATAGATGATCCACAAACTTGGATCCAGCCGTGGATCAATCCACGGTTCATGGATCAATCCACGGTTCGTGGATCCCACCTTTGATTATTGCTGGTCTAAAAGCCAATTTGTTTTCCTCTCAGAACATTATTACGGCAAAACCTACAAACTATACTTTTGTCTAGTGAATTGCCCCTATATAGTGTATGTTGTAGTATAGTTTGGTTCGTGGATCTGTAATGACCTTCCTAGTCATTTTTTATTTTTACGTGCTATTCTGCATCTCAAGCATTCCCTCAGCAGCTACAGGTCAATTATGACTTACCGAGACTGAAGTTTCAGTTCTCGGGCCGTTCGTTAAGTCGTTATGACCATTTCCCTATTTTAGAACTTAAACTTAGAAAATCTTTGACTTTGGTTAGCTTTCTAGTAAACATGCTCAGAATCGAATTTCGACAGTTCTGTTGGCTGTGGAATTAGGATTTTGGTCATCCTGATCGCGAGGTGGCCGTCGCGTTCATGATGGTCTAGTTTCTTGACCATCACGATCGCGTAGGTTACTTCTTGCATTCGTGATGAAGTAGGTGGGGACCCGGTCTAGCTTGCTCTACGCGATCGCGTGGCTGACCTGTCGCAATCGCGATGGTCTGGCCTGCTTTTCTTCGCGAATGCGGGGGTCTTATCATGATCGTTATGAAATACCCCAGACAACTATTTAAGCTGTCCACTTCATTTTCTCCTCCACCATTTTGCAAATTCTCCATTTTTGCACCTGTAAGCTCTAGTTCCAGCACCTCTAGCTCAGCATACCACATCCGGTAAGTTTCCCTCTTCACTCTCTCCTCTTTTCTGTTGTTGATTCTCGTTAAATCCCGCAGAATTCTTTATTTTTTCCCTTGTGTTTCCCTTAATAATTAGACCTTTGGGGCTGTTTTGGGACTCGAAATAAGCTTTGTTCGTGCTCAAATTTTGAGCATGGGTTCCTTAACCCATCGCGACCTTAGTTGTGAATTTTAGTTTCTATTTCATTGTGCAGGCCCCGAGGGTCAAATTTTGACCCAATTTCTGGCCTGATTTTCTGTATGGCAATATAGGTGTCATTCTTCTCGTCTTGACATCTGGATTATATTCTTAATAGTGTGCAAGCTTTCTAAGACTATTTGGAAGGGGAAGGCACACAAGTGATAGTTCGTGCTTACAGTTCGGCCTCGAGGTAGGTTACGATTTACTTTCTAGACTAAGTTTAGTTAGATTATATATATTTATATGTTACTGGAATGTTAGGTTGGCTTTGGGTAGATTTAGGCTTAAATCCTGTTTATTACTTTAAATTGGCCATTTCGGATTATATTTGAGGATTATCATGTTTATCCTTAGCCTAGGAGCTTGTAGTATCGTTTTGGCTAGCTTGGAATCCCTAGGTTGCTTTTAGGAGGTTTTTGAGGTAGAGTAGAGATTTGGTGTTCCTCTTTTGCTATTACCTTCCTATTTTATCTGCTTTTTTTTTCTATGGTTGTGTGTAATTATGGGTCTGAGGTCATATCTTGGATTTGGACAAAGCCCCATGTTAGTTTTCTTGGTTTGGAGGGTATTTTGCCCTGTTTTATCCTATTGTGCGTGTCTTTCTCTGAATATGAATATTTCATGCTCATACTATATTGCATATTATCGGAACGAAAAGGGAGTATTTTTTTGAGACTTTTGGTTCAAAATGAGGTTTACTACAACTACGGTGCTTTTCGGATTTGAACTAAACTTTACTGGATTTTACCATGGGTTTTGGAAGGAAAAAGGGGAAAATACTATTTTATGCATTTACTTATAGTCTGATGCGGTATTTCGGATCCTGATGTGTTATTCTGGGCTTCACTTTCCTTTCACCTATATATACATATATGCATAGTCTGATGCGGTATTCCGGAGGCTCGATGCGGTATTTTGGGTTTATATTATTATGCATTCATACATTACATCATAATTTCATCGCATTGCATTGGCTTGGGTGCTTTTTGGATTGTCGGTGGTTTTGGGTTGAACTTGTTACTACTTTACCTTTTTGGCTTGGTTATTTTAGTTTTCAGCTTTATAACTAGATTTAGGTGGATCCCTGTATTTTTTCTGTTTTTCTGTAATTTATATTTATATATTATCTTTCTGCGTTTGGTCAGCCTATGATGCGTACTGGGTACTCGTTGTCTTGGTACTTATACTAGAGGCATATATTTCTGATGCAGCACTTAGTACGAGCCACATTCACTGATCCTCCCTTCGTTTGAGGCCTGTTGTAGTTTGGATTGCGATGAGCTCCCGGCGCTTTTGGAGACTTTACATGCTTTCCATCTTGTATATTCTGTCTATATTTTATATTTCGGATAGACAGAATCTGTTGTATAGCTACTCCTTACTTTAGTCGCTCTTGTACTAGTGACACCAGGTCCGAGTTAGTTCTCGTGTATGTTTTGTATCTTTGGTCACTTTAGAGCCTTCTTATGTATATTTTATACGATAATATGTATATATGCTATTGGCCCTGTCTTTTCATTTATGTCTTTTGCTTTTCCTTATTTTAACTGCTTTATTGTCTTCCGCATCATTGGGTTTGGCTTGCCTACCGGAGGGTTATGTAGGCGCCATCATAGCCTAGTTTCGGGTCATAATAGAGTGGTATCAGAGCTCTAGGTTCACCGATCTCGCCAGTACAAGAGCAAAGTGTCTAGTAGAGTCTCGTGGATTGATACAATGACATCCGTATCCAATCTGCGAGAAGCTATAAGACAATCCTAGGAGATGTGTCATCTTGTTTGATTCCTTGTCGTGAGTTCTTGGCTTATTCAACTTCTAAGTATCTTTGTTTCACTCTTTCTCAGATGGCTTGGATGAGATCTACAGCGGGTGAGAATGATTCCCCTATACCTGCAGTTAGAGCCCCAGCAAGGGGATGGGGTAGAGGTCAGCCTAGAGGTCGAGGTAGGGGACAGGCTGCAGTTCCAGCTCGGACCCGGGCTAGGCTACCATCATTAAAGCCAGAGGATAGGTGTAACACCCCGAAAGTCAATTCAGCTATTAACTTAGAATCTTGCAGAAAAATCTGAAATCCTAGGGATCACTAGTCAAGTCCACGAGTCGTGGACAGGACTCATGATTCTAGTCCTGTAGACCACCCTCAGGTCTTAGAATCATGATTCAGTCTCACGGTTCGTGGAAGCTTCCACGAATCGTGGAACTCAGACAGAGAGTAGCCATCTTTCCCAGAAACCACGAATTGATTCCACGACTCGTAGAAGTTTCTACGGGTCATCCTGTTGATTCGTAAGAACTCATCTGTAGCTTGGAACTTTGGCTCAGGAACCACGATCACAGTCCACGAGCCGTGATTAGTTCTACGATTTATGGAAGTGACTCGTGGAACTTGAAGCCGGGTTTTAAATCAGCTTTTTCTTAATTAAGTCCCAGGAGTATTTTAGTCATTACCAACCCTTTTAACTCCTAAATGATGTCATTTTTGACTATTTCAAGAAGGGTTTTCACCCTCATTAGCCTAAGTTCATTCTAAGACCTTCACTCTTCTCCCAAAAAGGAAAAAGTTCCTCTCCAAGCTTCAAGTCTCAAGCTCCAACTTCAAGCCTCCTAAGTCTTTTCAATTCAAGTGGGTTAGCTTCAATCAAGCTATGTGGGTAATAAACAATGAGTTCCTTTCACCCTTGTGCCCAAAACCCCTAATTCAAATTTTGATTTCATGATCTTCAAATTAGGGTTCTTATCCAATTCTTATGGGTTTTGCTAAATATGATCTCCTCATGATTTCATTATGAAATTACTATTAAATTGCATGATTTCACATGGTTTTTTTTACATGTTAACTCTTATTTCATGAATTGAAGCTTAACCATGTAAATTTCTACATGCATGAAATTGATTTAAGTAAATTGGATTTGGATAGCATGTTCCTTATGGATTTTCAAACATGTGCATGCCTAGTTCCTATGTTCTATGAAAGTATATGTTTTATGAAAATTGAACTAGATCCATGCATATTTTACAAGTATGATCAAGTATGATTAAGCATGAACAAGTATGATCAAGTATGATTAAGCATGAACAAGTATGATTAAGTATGATCAAGTATGAACAAGTTATGAACAAGTTGGCATGAGATTATGCCCCTATAAATTTATGAGGTATATGTATGCATGTTTTGGGAGTAGTACTTAGAACCAAGCGACGAGAGATCGATTACCCAAGTCCAAAACTATGTTTCCAGCGTAGGTTATGAATTGCCCAATGGGGCTTATGAAAGTGGTACCACTCTATGAAATTAATGGTGTCCTTGCCTTAGCGGGGCATAGGACAGCTTTGCCAACTAGGGTTAGATAGTTGGGTATGGTGGCCCATACTTTGGCAAGGTTCGGGCCAGCTTTGTTAACTAGGGTTATATAGTAAGATTTCAAGTAGCTCGCATGGTCTATTATTGGTTAAAAGAAACTCCCACATGATTGTTTTCCAAGCTATGAAGTTATATGATTCTATACCATGAAACTTAAGCTTTATGTTATGTTTTATTGTCTTATACCTTGATATTATTTCACATCCTTTCTTTATGTTATAAGTTCATATTCAAGCATGTTATAAACTATTTTTACCATGATTCATGCATCGCTCACTTACTCGGTACATCATATAGTACTGACGCATATCTTGCGTTGCATCCTTTGATGATGCAGATTCAGGTGTTTCTCCTCAAGTACGTGGCTAGAGTTTCTGGGACACTCTATTTTCAGTTGTTGGTGAGTCCTCTTATGTCGAGGACTAGTTATGTTCTTAGCTTGTGTTAGCTTTTATTTCTGTACTTCGGGTTAGCTAGGGTCTTGTCCTAGCAACTCCTTATGTCATGTAGAGGCTTTTCAGACATAGACAGTACTTGAAGTTCTTTCTAGAATTTGTATCGTTATATGATTCCAGACTTATCTAATATGTTGTCTACTTTTGGATTTCCTCTATTATGCTTCTGCTTATCTTTGTTATGCTATGACCAAGGGGTTAGCTTGGGGCACTAACGGTCCCAAGTCCTGTGTTACGTCTAGAGGGTAGCCTCGGGGCGTGACAATAGGGTTGATGAGGTACAACATCAGCAGTAGGGCATGGGGCCATCCCAGCAACTGGTGGGTTTTATGGCTACTCCAGTGTTGTAGGACACTTTAGTTCGGTTATTGGGGTTTCTTGAAGGTATAACTCCACCAATAGCTTCACCAGGTACTCCGATTGGTTCCCAAGTTAGAGAGGAGGGCCAGACTTTAGCTCAGGCAGTGGCTCAGAGTTCTGGAGTGTAGTCTGCTGCTGTGACTCTCAGATTGGAGGTATTGCCGATCCCTATAGTTGTTCCACCACTTCTAGACGGGCATGTCATGTCTTCTAAGGAGCAGAAGATGCTTCGTAGGTTTCTGAGACTGGGTCCTCTGAGATTTTTGGGTGCTTCTAGGGATGATGCACATGAGTTCCTGACTAGATGCCAGGAGAGATTGCATAATCTGGGGTTAGTTGAGTCACATGGGGCATATTACACCGCGTTTCAGCTGGATGGTCCAGCAAAATAGTGGTGGAGGTCATATGTAGCTTGCAGACCAACCGGGTCACCTTCATTTACTTTGGCCCAGTTCTCTGTAGCTTTTCTGGAGAAGTATGTACCGCATAGCATTAGAGAGCGGTTGATGGATCAGTTCTCTAGGTTGGAGCAGGGCTCCATGAATGTGACTGAGTATGAGGTTTGCTTCCACTAGTTGTCCAGGCACGCCACTATAATTCTGCCCATCGAGCACGAGAGGGTACGCCGGTTTGTTCAAGGTTTAACCTTGCATCTTTGCTTGGCTACAGAGGGTATGGTAGCATCGGGTCAGTCTTTTCTGGAGGTAGTGGATCATGCTCGTACTATTGAGGGCGTACTTTGCAAGGCCCAAGGGGGCAGTGATAAGAGGCCACACCATCAGGACAGTTTCAGTGGTTCCCAGACCCATGGTAGAGGCTACTATAGTAGAGGTAAGCACCAGCAGCGCTTCCAGTCGAGTCGGCCTGTTCAGGCAGCATTATAGACTTTTAAGGGTCAGAGTAGCCAGAGTTTTATTTTTGCTCCCGGAGATGGCCATTTAGGGTCCACAGGTCATGGTGGTCATTCTGATTTGGCTGGGTGTTCACAGCGGCATACATTTGGTCGGGGTTATTATGAATGTGGCGAGATAGGTCACTTTGCTAGAGAGTGTCCATTGGCACAGCACCCTAGGCAATAGGATCAGTTAGTTCAGGCCCTCAGGGCTCCAGCACCTCCAGCTAGAGACGGTTCACAAGGTAGTAGAAGTGGTACCTAGGGTACTAGAGGTGGTCCTCAGTCCGGTAGATTAGGTAGTCATGGTGGCCGGGGCAATATGTATGCAGTTCCGGGCCGGACAGAGGTCGAGGCTTCAGATGTTGTCATCACAGGTACGATCTCTGTTTATCCTGAGTCTTCTTCTACTTTTTTTGATTCGGGGTCTACATTCTCCTATGTATCTGCTTATTATGTTGCTCTCCTAGAGTTTGCTTGTAAGTCATTGCCTGTGCCTTTGCGTGTATCTACCCCAGTAGGAGATTCCTCAATAGTGGATCAGGTTTATAGGGATTGTGTGGGGACTATCTTGGGGTATGATACGTGGGTAGACTTGGTTGTACCTAATATGGTTGATTTCGATGTGATCTTGGGCATGGATTGGTTGTTTCCTTATCATACGGTCTTGGATTGCTTTGCAAAGACTGTTACTCTTCGGATGCCCGGTATCCCTTCTATCATATAGAAGGGTGTTGATATCCATATGCCGAGGGGAGTTATATATTTCTTGAGCACCTAGTGGTTGGTTGGAAGGGGTGCTTAGCCTACCTTACCTACGTCTGTGATACTAGTGCCACCATACCTCCTCTTGAGTTAGTTCCCGTGGTTTGCAAGTATTCAAATGTGTTTCCTTATGATCTTTCGGGTCTTCCTCTTGAGTGTGACATTGAGTTTGGTATTGATGTTGAGCCGGGCACCAAGCCCATTTCTATTCCACTATTTTGGATGGCACCTGCTGAATTGAGAAAGCTTAAAGATCAGCTACAGGATTTGTTGAGTAGAGGGTTCATTAGGCCTAGTGTGTCTCTGTGGGGTGCTCCAGTTATGTTTATGAAGAACGAGGACGGGTCTATGCATATTTGTATCGACTAAAGGCAACTGAATAAGGTGACAGTTAAGAACACATACCCGATGACGCATATTGATGATTTGCTTGACCAACTTCAGGGTGCAGTGGTGTTTTCTAAGATAGACTTGAGATCTGGTTACCACTAGTTGAGGATCAAGGCAGTGGACATCTCAAAGATGGCATTTTGGACTCGATACGGTCATTACGAGTTCCTAGTCATGTCTTTTGGGTTGACTAATGCCCCAGCAGCATTTATGAAGTTGATGAACCATGTGTTCAGTGCCTACTTGGACTCATTTGTGATTGTGTTCATCGATGACATTCTGATATACTCGAGGGGTAGGGAAAAGCATGAGCAGCATCTTAGATTAGTACTTCAGACCTTGCGAGACCATCAGATGTATGCCAAATTCACTAAGTGTGAGTTTTAGCTTCAGTCTGTGGCATTCCTAGGGCACGTGGTGTCCAAGGATGGGATTATGGTAGATCCAGTAAAGATGGCACCAGTTTGTGATTGGGCTAGACCTACTTCTCCCACTGAGGTTTGCAGTTTTATCGGGTTGGCAGGTTATTACAGATGGTTTATGGAGGGGTTTTCTTTGATAGCAGCTTCATTGACTAGATTGGCTAAGAAGAATGTTCCCTTCCAGTGGTCAGATGAGTGTGAATCAAGCTTCCTGAGGCTCAAGGCCTTACTGACTTCAGCTTTTATTCTTACTCTTCCGGTCGAGGGTTAGGGTTTCACCATGTACTGTGATGCTTCTGGCATTGGTTTGGGTTGTGTGTTGATGCAACAGGGCTAGGTTATTACATATGCTTCCAGACAGTTGAAGGTTCACGAGAGGAACTACCCCACACATGACTTGGAGTTAGCAGTGGTAGTCTTCGCATTGAAGATTTGGAGGCATTATCTTTATGGCGTGCAGTGTGAGGTCCTTACTGACCATCGTAGTCTTCAGTACATTTTCAGCCAGAAGGATCTAAATTTGAGGCAGCGTAGGTGGTTGGAATTACTGAAGGACTATGACATCTCTATTCTTTATCATCCGGGCAAGGCAAATGTGATGGTAGATGCCTTGAGCCGGAAGGCGGTGATTATGGGTAGTTTGGCTTTCTTAGCGACAACTTTAGCTTGGGACATCGAGTCCTTGGCTAACAGGTTGGTTAGACTTGACATTTCTGAGTTGGGCCATATTTTTGCTTGTGCTGAGGCTAGATCTTCCTTGTTGAAGCAGATTCAGGCACAATTTGATGATGTGAGATTGAGGATCATTTGTGACAAGGTGTTGAGCGGTGAGGCTAGGAAGGCGATCTTGGATTCAGAGGGCATTCTGAGGATCGAGGGTCGTATATGTGTTCCTAGAGTTGGTGACTTGGTTAGATTAATCATGAAGGAGGCCCATTGTTCTAGATACTTCATTCATCCCGAGGCAACTAAGATGTATCGTGACTTTAAGCAGCACTACTGGTGGTGCGGGATGAAGAGAGATATTTTAGCTTTCGTGTCTAGGTGCTTGAACTGTCAACAGGTGAAGTTTGAGCACTAGAGGCCAGGTGGTTTGTCTCAGAGGCTACCCATTTCGGATTGAAAATGCAAGCGGATAGTTATGGACTTTGTAGTCGATTTGCCACATACTCTGCGGAGATTTGATGCTATTTGGGTTATCATGGATAGATTGACAAAGTATGCTCACTTTTTGCTGGTTCAGACTTCCTACAGTTCTGAGAGGTTGACTCATGTCTATATTTGAGAGATTGTATGTTCGCATGGTGTGCCAGTTTCTATCATTTTTGACCATGGTACTCAGTTCACTTCACATTTTTGTATGTCTATTCAGAGAGAGTTGTGTACTAGAGTTGAGCTTAGCATCGCTTTTCATCCACAGATAGATGGTCAATCAGAGCGTACCATCCAAGTTCTGGAGGATATGTTGCGAGCCTGTGTTATTAATTTAGGGGGTCAGTAGGACCAGTGTTTGGCCTTGGCAGAGTTTGCATATAATAACAGTTACCATTCCAGCATTCAGATGGCTCCGTTTGAGGCTTTGTATGGTAGGCGGTGTAGATCTCTGGTAGGTTGGTTTGATGCTTTTGAGGTTAGGTCATGGGGTACAGACTTGCTTCGCGATTTTATAGACAGATTTTGGGTCATTCAGGAGAGACTTTGCACTGCCCAGAGTAAGCAGAAGAGTTATACTAACTGGAGAGTTCGAGACCTAGAGTTCATGGTTGGTGACAGTGTGTTCCTTCGGGTATCGCCCATAAAGAGCGTGATGAGGTTCGGGAGGAAGGGTAAGCTCAGTCTTTGGTTCATTGGGCCTTTCGAGATCCTTCGTCATATTGGAGTGGTTACTTATGAGTTAGCCTTGCCTCCTGCTTTTTCTAGTGTGCATCCTGTGTTTTATGTCTCTATGCTGCGGCGGTATATTTTGGATGAGTCGCACGTGCTTCAGTTAGAGTCGGTTCAGTTGGATGAGTCTTTAGCCTTTAAGGAGGAGCCTGTTGCTATTTTAGACAGGCAGGTTATGAAGCTGAGGTCCAAGGAGATTCCATCGGTTAAGGTTCAGTGGTGGCATCGTCCTTTCGAGGAGGCTACTTGGGAGATTGAGACCGACATGTGGACACGTTATCCTTGTCTTTTCGAGTCTTCAGGTACTATCTTTTTATAACTTTCACGGATGAAAGTTCTTTTAGTAGTGGATGTTGTAATGACCCTCCAGGTCATTTTCTGTTTTTCCGTGCTTTTTCTGAATCTCGAGCTTTCCCTCAATGGCTACAAGTCATTTATGACTTGTCGAGACTGACGGTTCGATACCCGGGCCATTGGTTAGGTCGTTATGACCATTTCTCTATTTTAGAACGTGAACTTAGAAAATCTTTGACTTTGGTCAGCTTACTTGGTAAACATGCTCAGAATCGAATTCTAACAATTCTGTTGGCTCTGGAACGGGGATTTTGGTCTAGTGGGACCATTGGTCTGGGCATGGGAGTTTTCGTTTTGGGTTTGTGTTGGTTTTTGTGTTTCCAAGCCAGTTTGGCTAGTAGGATTGATTTTGGTCAACATTTGGAGAAGACAGCCCTGGATGGAATTTTTGTCAGTGTTGTTAGCTCCAGAATGTCAACTTTGGGCTAGGGGGACCTTTTGTTCGGGTCCCGACGCTTTCGAACTTGTTTTGGGGTATTGAGTTCCGAGTTAGTATTGGGCATGAGGCCTACTTTTCATTAGAACAATCTCCGTTGGGAGTTTCATCGATTCCATTGAGTCCGGAATGCTGTTTCTGGTTGGGTAGCATGGTTGGTTTGTGTTCACAGGGTTCTGGATGAATCCCGAGGGTCCATCGGGTGACTTTTTCAGCATTGTAAATTGTTGGTTGTTGTTATAAAGTTGTAGACTAGTTTGGTCATCGCGATCGCGAGGTGTCCATCGCGTTCGTGATGGTCTAGTTTCTTGACCATTGTGTTCGTGATGGTCTAGTTTCTTGACCATCGCGTTCGTGATGGTCTAGTTTCTTGACCATCACGATCGCGTAGGTTGCTTCTCGCATTCGCGATGAAGCTAGTTGGGACCCGGTCCAGCTTGCTCTACACGATCGTGTGGCTGACCTGTCGCGACCGCGATGGTCTAGCCTACTTTTCATAGCGAACGCGGGGGTCCTATCGTGATCGTGATGAAAGACCCCAAATAGCTATTTAAGTTGTCCACTTTATTTTCTCCTTCACCATTTCGCAAATTCTCCATTGTTGCACCTATAAGCTCTGGTTCCAGCACCTCTAGCTCAGGATACCTCATCCGGTAAGTCCCCTTTTCACCCCTCTCCTCTTTTTCGTTGTTGATTCTAGTTAAATCCCGCAGAATTCTATTGCTTTTCCCCTTGTGTTTCCCTTAATTAGTAGCACTTCAGGGCAATTTTGGGCTCCGAAAACCAGCTTCATTCGCGCTCAAATTTTAAGCATGGGTTCCTTAACCCACCGCAATCGTAATTGTGAATTTTAGTTTTTGTTTCATTGTGCAGGCCCCGAGGGTCAATTTCTGACCCAATTTCTGGCTCGATTTTCCGTATGGCAATATGGGTGTCATTCTTCTCGTCTTGACATCTGGATTGTATTCTTGATAGCGTGGCAGCTTTCTGAGGCTGTTTGGAAGAGGAAGGCACACAAGTGACAATTCGTGCTTGCAGTTCAGCCCCGAGGTAGGTTACGATTTACTTTCCAGACTGAGTTTAGTTAGATTATATATATTTATATGTTACTGGAACGTTAGGTTGGATTTAGGTATATTTAGGCTTAAATTCTGTTTATTACTTTAAATTGGCCATTTCGGATTATAGTTTAGGATTATCATGTTTATCCTTAGCCTAGGAGCTTGTAGTATCGTTTTGGCTAGCTTGGAATCCTTAGGTTGCTTTTAGGAGGTTTTAGAGGTAGAGTAGAGATTCTGGTGTTCCTTTTTTGCTATTACCTTCCTGTTTGATCCGCTTTATTCTAGGGTTGTGTGTAACTGTGAGCCCGAGACCATAGCTTGGATGTGGATGGAGTCCCAGGTCAGTTCTCTTGGTTTGGAGGGTATTTTGCCCTGTTTTGCCCTGTTGTGCGTGGCTTTATCTGAATATGGACATTTCATGCTCATACTGCATTGCATATTATTGGCACGGAAAGCGAGTATTTTTTTTTAGACTTTTGGTTTAAAATGAGGTTTACTACGGCTACAGTGCTTTTCGAATTTGAACTAAACTTTTTTAGATTTTACCATGGGTTTTGGAAAGAAAAAGGGGAAAATACTATTTTATGCATATACTTATAGTCTGATGCGGTATTCCAGACCCCTGATGTGTTATTCCAAACTTTACTTTCCTTTCACCTATTATACATATATGCATAGTCCGATGCGGTATTTCGGACCCCCGATGCGGTATTCCGAGTTTATATTATTATGCATTCATACATTACATTATCATTTCATCGCATTGCATTGTCTTGGGTGCTTTTTAGATTGTCGATGGTTTTGGATTGATTTTGTTATTACTTCACTTTTTTGGCTTGGTTATTTCAATTTTCTGCTTTATAACTAGTTTTAGATGGATCCCTGTATTTTCACTGCTTTCCTCTAATTTATATATATATATATATATATATATATATATATATATATATATATATATATATATATATTATCTTTCTGCGCTCGGTCGGCCTATTATGCCTTCTGGGTACCCATTGTCGTGGTACTCATACTACACTTTGCATCTTTTTCTGATGCAGCACCTAGTACGAGCCATCTTCACTGATCCTCCCTTCGTTCGAGGCCTATTGCAGTTCGGATCGCGGTGAGCTCTCGGCGCTTTTGGAGACTTTACATGCTTTCCCTCTTGTATATTCTGTCTATATTATGTATTTTGGATAGACAGAGTCTGTTGTATAGCTACTCCTTACTTTAGTTGCTCTTGTACTAGTTACACCAGGTCTGGGTTGATTCTCGTGTATGTTTTGTCTCTTTGGTCACTTTAGGGCCTTCTTATGTATATTTTGTACGATGTATGTATATATGCTATTGGCCCTGTCTTTTCATTTATGTCTTCCGCTTTTTCTTATTTTAACTGCTTTATTGTGTTTTGCATTGTTGGGTTTAGTTTACTTACTGGGGGGTTATGTAGGCGCCATCATGGCCCGATTTCGGATCGTGACAGGATCCCACCATGGGTGGTCCAAAAGATGATTTTTCACCATTTCAGAATATTTTTATGGCCAAACTTACGGACCATATTTTTTTCTCGTAGATTCCCCCTATGTTGTAGTAAAATGGGCATAACTTTTTGCTTTAAAGTCAGATGGATGAGCGATTTAATTTTCTAAAAACTAAACTCACATGCCTTTCTTTTGATAGGTAGATCAACCTATAACTCCCCATATTTTAGGATATACGATTGTTTAAAGTCTAACTATGCTCGTGATCATTTGAAATACTTCACCATAATGAACCCTTTAACTTCAACTTTTGGCTCTTTTATCCCTACAGTATTGCTCTGGAAGAAGTTGAAAAATAGTTTATGTAGTTGATTGATAACTCCTGACAAGGGTTCATTGTAGAAAGAAGATATATAGACATAATTTTCAACACGTGTGCAATGAGAATATATCTACCACCAAAGAATTTTTTTTGTTCTGTCATGATAAAATTCATCTCATCACCTTTTAAACTAGGTTTGAGTAGTAGATAGTTTTCCTCCTTCCATAGAGAATAGGACAACTAAGATATGTGAAAGAGAATGATCCTTTTCTTAAATTGTAATTCTACTGATTCTACTATCTACACAATCACCTTTTTATGAATATAAAAAACTCTTATCATTGTTGACGATCTAACCTAATGAGTCTCCTTAGTATCCTCGTCATTACCTTGAGTGAAGTAGAATCACATGAGCAGAATAATATTGTATCATCTGCATAAGATAGATGATTTATTTGAGGGCTTCACTGAGGTAATTCATAACCTAAATTATATTGATCATGCAGAATTGTTGAGTTGAGTGTCATGAGTTAGAGAGTTATATATGCTATGGAGAGCAATATGAGCTAGAGAGTTATGAGCTAAGGATAAAGAGTGTCAATGATTTTTAAAAAATCGATGTAACCGATCGAATCGAACTGTATCGAATCGATTTTTAGGTTTTTTTAATAAAACCGACTATTTTTTATATAAGTTTATAATTGAATAGAATAATTGAGCAGGTTTTTTATTTTATAAAAATTAACCAAAAAATACAAAATCGTATCAAATAATACATGTGTAAATATATTTGATATATTAAGTTTAAAAATAATAAAATACTAAAAAAAATTCTTAAGACCCGGGGTGATGAAAAACAGCAACATAATTAATACTCAAAGTTCTAATATTGAAACTTATTATACTACTCCAATCGAAACTAAATTTGTTCTAGGATTTTGACTCTCGAGTAGTAACTAGTAAGCTACAAGGTATTCCAATGATCTTGGGTAACAAGCTATATGTTATTAAATATTTTTTTTCTCTTATGATTTAAATTTCCCTTATTCGATAATTAATTTAAGTACGACTCAATTCTTGAGTTTCATCTTCATTGATTTCTCCCCGCTCGTGTAATCTATATTATATTTTTTTATCTACGCTTAATATTATTTTACATTACCATAAAATAATGAGATAAATTTTTATTCTTATTTTTTTATCACCTTTTAAACAATAAAAATGCTTAGAGTTTTTGCTAGAGTCATACACAAGTATACAAGTATACATGATAGAGTGTTCTAACTTTTATATTTTCTTAAGAAAAAAGTACCAAAAATTAATCGAATCATATCGATACCCAAGAAAAACTAAGGTGATGGGACGGTTTTAAAAAATCTTATTTTGGTTATATGAAATAAAATAATCAAAAAATTGATATGCTATAAAATTTATAAAATAACCTCCCGAACCGTATTAGGATAACAATCTGAAGTTTTGAATGATTAACAAATAAATAGCAAAATACAACAAACATTTGTTAGAACCCGATCCTTCACATGTCTTAACAAAGCACTAGTAGAATTCATAACAAGATACTACAAGAAACTAGTTCATATCCATATCTACAATAAGAGTTGCTTCAAGAAGTACATCATATACAATGAAGGAACCAAGTCCTTCACAGTGGACTAGAAGAGACTGTTGATGATCATACCCAGATATATTCTAAGTGCATAGAAGGATTCCTTGAGGAATTGAGATTGCGACAAATCTAATGAAATAAGGAGCAAGAAAATATGAAATATTACATTGTTTACCAACAAGGAAGAAACTTTGAACAATAGGATAAAATAAGCTAAACGTGTAAAGAAAACCAAGTCAAACCAGGAATAAAATCTTAGAAAGTCTTGATTTAATTCAAGCTAAATTGAAAAAACAAAAGGTGGCTAGTTACTTATATATAAAGCATCTCATTGATGTTGTTGAATACATCCACACAAAGAGAGAAGAGAGCACACCTCAAAGAAGATTTATTGATGTATTATGTGTGAGAGAGAATCAATCGATAACACTGTAAAGAACTTGTTCCTATCTAATTCTATTTGTAATGTTTCTAGTTGTCCACTTGATTCTTTGTGAGTTCATAACTCAATTACTTTTCTTAGTTGATTTATATTAAGTGTTATTTTGTGTTGTAATATTACTAACAACTGGATCAGTTGTTAAGGTAGAATCTAGACCAACATTAATTGAAGTGCATTATAGAGAGGGAAGGGTTTAGATGCTACAGTGATTAGATCCTTTGATGTTATAGTGATTAGCAACTCCGAATTTAAGAAAATTATACCAATAAAAACTTCGAATTAGACAACAACATCAACCTTGCTCTTTTTTTTTTTTGCTTCATAAGAAACATCAACCTTAATCCTTTTTTTTATTACACGATTCCTACTTGCTCGTCGAAGTCATTATCTTAGTAAATAACTTATTTGCCTTTATTTTTCATAGGTTTTCCATAATCAACATTTGTGTCTTTATTAACAGCTTCAGTTTGTTTGTCATGCTTCATCTTAGGCCTAACTTCATGCTTAATTTCTCGTCGAGTAAAATGAGATCCCCCTCCCCTCCCATAACAATAGATGTATCATTTTGTGATCTAGATTTTATTGTGTTTTTCTTGTGTAAAAGCATGTAATTCAAAATTAGGTCCATCATCAAAGTCAATGACACTGTGATCTTAGGGACTTTCTTTTGGTATAGTTTTCTTAAATATTATTATTATTATTATTATTATTATTATTATTATTATAAATTAGGGCATGAAAAACAAACTTGTAAAGTTTATATGAGCAAGAAAATATTATCAATGCAAATTTAATAAGATGAAGTTGAAATATGTGTACAAATTAATAGATATTTTAATAATTTAGAATGAGACAACTAGAAATATTACAGAGAGAATTAGATTTTTGAAGATGAAAAAAATAATGATGAGAGTGATTATAAATATGAGATCCTCGTTCTAATTTGGAAAATATGTTATACTAATTTAAGGATTTTTTTTCCTATTAATTTATTATGTATCTCACTAATATTTCTTGTGTATGTCATTGTATGTATAACGATATATGTGACATATAGTGACATACACTCGATATACGTTCAATATATATCATCACTAGACCACCATTAGGAAACACCATAACTAATACCATTCATTTTATCATAACAATGCAAACATTATTTCTCTACCAAAAATAATAATAAAAAGAAGAGTTCACCCGAACTCAGATCTATTTTGTTGGAGCAAGATCATCAGAGAAAATTAAAGAATTAATAAATAATTATGTAAAAATATTCAATACCAATTATCACTGTTTAAAATATTTCATCTGCAAACATTCGATAACTTTGCACAAACTCTTGAATTGATTTTTAATTTTTAAAGATCAAGTGATTTCCCATGATGCTTGAATCTGAAATTTTTGAATTAAAAAAAGGAATTCTACTTGATGTGGAGTACGTGAGAATGAGAGAGTAGTGCCTATCAAAATATAAGTAATCAGGACCCTTTTTGTTATATGGAGTAAACATTTTTATTTTTATGTTAAATTTTTAAGTGTCAAGTTTAAAAATATTCTAAGATGGTTGATTTTGATATTTTGTTTCTCATAAGAAAAGTCTAACAAAAATGACCTCCATAAAGAGTGGTGTTGATTTTTTTGCCCCGTTTAACAATTTAAAAAAAAGAAGAAGCTTCTGCTTCATAAAATTCAAACATTTTCCCATAAGACAAGATTATTTAAGAGAGTGAACTTATTCAATTGACTAAAAGTTTTGCCTTGTAGATTTAAAGTTAGAACTTAAGTATATTGCCTATTAAGTATAAGTTCTAATTTTTGTCCATCAAGCATAAGTTCTAACTTTTGCACATAAAGCAGACGTTCGAGACATTGCAAGACGGTGAGTTTACTTAATTGACTAGAAATTTTGCCTTATAGGTAAAAGTTAAAACTTAAATATAGTATTGCATATCAAACATAAGTTCTAACTTTTGCCAATAAGGCAAATATGCAACATAAATTCTTTTCGGCTAACTTTTTCAAGTTGAAGATAATTTTTTAAGGGGTCGTTTGGTTGGGAACAAGTTATTCCAGGATTAATTATCCTGAGATTAACTATCCTGGGATAAATTATCCCACCATGTATATGAGATAACTTATCACATCACTATGATATAAATGGTGGGATAAGTTATCCCAAACTTGACAACCAAACAAGACACCAAAAATTTATTCCTGGACTATTTATTTTTATCTCTCACACCAGGAATCGTTTGGTAGCTAGTAAAAGTTATGCTTGTATTAGTAATGTATGGATTAGTTATAAGGGGATCTATGTATTATTTATGCAGGGATTACTTATTCAATGTATTAGTTATACATGTATTAGCTATTCCACCTTCTATCCAGCATAAAATAATACATAAATTTCCCCATAACTTATACATGTATTAGTTATGCAGATTTCTAAATTGTAAACCAAACACTGTATTAATTTTATACATGAAAAACTTACCGCCTAATCCGTTACCAAACGTGATATTACTTATGCAGGATTTAATACCTGTATAAGTCACTCCCAAACCAGTTACCAAACCTCTAAAGGTTTTATTAAGGGTAACTTACATAAAACACACATCTTTAGGAGCTAATTACTCTTTTTTCCACCTCACTTCGTTCGGAAACACCGCCCCAAGGCGATGTATCATGAGGTGAGGCGATGTATCACGCCCTGGGTGATGTATCCGAGTGTTTACATGTGGTATATTATGTAATTAAAATAAAATAGTGAAAGAGTTCGTTAGATTTTATTAATTGAGGACAAAAATTATCTGGAGACGCTTTGGGATACGGGCATGATTTCCTGAATTTTTACAGCCCAAAGGTCAAAACAAGCCCGTATGGGATTACATTGCTCGGCGGGAGGATAATAGAACTGCTCTGCCAGTAGCGCTGGTGTGAAGTTGTCTACAATGGCTGTGTGCACTTCCTATTTCTTATCTTCTACTTCTTCTTCATGCCCTTCTTTGTGCTTTCGCTTCAATCCTCTTCTCTTCTCCGCAAGACGTCGTTCTACTCTCTCACTCTCCCGTTCTCGTCGATGCTTCGCCAGTAAGTCTCCTCTCCCTCTCCTTTTCTACTTCTTTTCAATTCCTAAAATGCATCATTCTGTTTAGGGTTGTGCTACCTAATTATGGTTTTTATGATGCAGTTGCTGCCGATGCAGAAAGCCCTGGTATCTTTACTTCACCCGAAGTTGCAAAGTCATTTGATTTCAGTAATGAAGAACGCATATATAAATGGTAATATTGCTTTCTCTGGAATGAAATTTCAGTTAGTTCATTTCCGTTATATTGCTGAATTCTGTCTTTGTTTTATTTCTGGAGTGCCTGATAAGCTAACGACAGTTATGGACAAAATCTCTTCAGTAGAAAAAGCTTGTTGTTTCTACCTTGAACTAAAGGACCTATGGACTTTCCAACTTTAAAGTCTTGCAGTTTTGGTATACATAGCTGTTCAATATTAACTTCAATTGACTATACTTGGAGTGACCAATAATTACACAAAATTTGGCTAGTTTATAGTAGGTTGTTATATCTTCTTCCCCATAAATAATACAAAACCAAACTAATAAAGTCATATGATTTGACGTCACATTTCTGGACCTTTAGAATGATGGTTAAATGATCGATCACCTTCTAATTATTCACTACTCTGCAAAATACTAATAAGTGAAATTGTTGATATTTAGGTGGGAGTCTCAAGGATATTTCAAACCAAACTTTGTCAAAGGGAGTGATCCTTTTGTAGTTCCCATGCCACCACCTAATGTTACCGGCTCGCTGCACATGGGCCACGCTATGTTTGTGACACTTGAGGTTGCATTCAGTATTAAATGAATGAAATTTTATACATGCTCTTACTACAGTTCTTTTTGATCTTTTTTCTCTAACTTATTCCTTTGAATGTCTTTCTTGTGTTATATGAGGTCATCATTCAATATATCAAGTAATTATAGTCTAACCAGTAAAGTGTAACTATGTGAGGTTTTCATCTGTTAATGTTTATATTTATTATATTACGAGTGTATAAATGTAAGTGTTTTTTTGGTCATGTTAAAATGCTTTCAAATATTTTTTTGGATAAAGGTTAGCTAATTTACAGATTGTAGAAGGATCTAGAGGTAAAATTGGCCAACAATCACGTTAGAGACTGTTAGGAGACTGTTAAGTTATTTTAATATTATTTTATATATTTAAGATATGTGAAAATCCATAGTAGTTATGTATAAAGTGACATAAAATATATGTGTGTAGAGTAAAAATAAAATAAAATATAACTTATACTATATAATAGTACATATATCTTGCATTTTTGGGTCACCTCCTCATTCACTACAAGCTGGCAAGACAACGCTTGGGAACTCTTTCTAAATATGTATGGTATCAAGTGGGTAATGCCTCCTAATATTAGGAGCTTGTTGGAGATATCAAAAAATGGCAAAAAGTGAACAAGCTGGATGGAGAACAATTCCTCATTTTGCAATTTCTTTACAATTTGGTTGGAAAAGAATAAGGTCTGCTTTGAAGTGAAAAAGCAACATATATCCGGGATTAAAAATAATTGTCTTTTGAATTTGTATTTTTGGTGTAAAAGCAATGTCATGGAAAATATGGAGCAATACATGAACTTTCTAGAAGAGATACGAGATTTATAGTTTTGCCGTGTCCATGGTGGTGGTTGGTCTTTTTTATCTGTACCATCTTGGTACTTTTCCTTTTTCTTTAATAAAGCATTACAAAAACATACCCAGTGTAATCCACAAGTGGGGTCCGGAGAGAGTAGGATTTACGCAGACCTTACCTTTTTCTTGTGGAGGTAGATATGTTGTTCCAGTAGATTTTCTGTCACGCCCCGAGGCTACCCCCTAGATGTAACACGGGATCCGGGACACGAGTACCCTAGACTAACCGTTGGTCATAGCATAACTCAGATAAATCAATAGATAAGCGGAAACATAATAGGAAGATCCGAAATCAAATGTATGGATAATCAAGTCAAATAGGAATACACATCCAAAAGGAGACCCGAATGCTGTCTATGTCTGAAAAGCCTCTAACTGTCATAAGGAGTTGCTGGGACAAGACCCCAGCTAACTCGGAGATCTGAAATGAAAACATAAAGATGGACACTCTATATCTAGCCCTCGAATAATGAGGACTCACCAAAAACAGCTGAATATCTGGCGTAGCCTAACCACGCGTCTGAGGGCAGGTGCCTGAATGTGCATCGTAAAAGGATGCAGCGCAAAATGCATGAGTACTATAGGATGTACTGAATATATGAGATAAACAGGAATCTGAGATAAGCATGCTAAATAAACTTGTAAAGCTGAATTCATGCTATAAGTGTAAAACTGAAATGCAAGAGACTCAATGCAATGCCAAAGCAAGTTATACAAATATCATAGTAATCATAATAGTCCTGAAATCTAAAGGCAAAAAGTCAATGCATTTTAAAATCTGATACTGTTTCTGTGGGAGGCTCTCTAACCGACATAGACCATGTGAGCTACATGGAATCCAATGTATACGCCCCATCGAAAGGACCCAATATACCCTGTCAGGGTATAAAGGCATGACTGTAGCGTGATCACTAAATCTGATGCCCAACTGAGGGGACTTGAGAACCTACGGGGGCACATAGTTCTGGAACTAAGGGTACTCTCACCCTGTCCAACTCGGTGCTAATACTACTCCCAAAACATAAACATATAGCTCATAATACTTGTGACATGTCTGATGTCAAAATTGTTCATAACTTGGGTAGGCATATCTGGATGCCAAACCTTTCATAAAACATAGGGACATATCTAATGTACAAAACTGTTGGAAAAGCATAAGGACATATCTAATGTCATGCAATTCACAAGTCATGAATCTTAAAGCTTTGCAAAACCATAATTCAAAATATACTTTCCTTTCTAACATCATAGCTTGAAGAATTAGGCAGCAATTTCATGAAAATAGAGGTCATGTTACCTAAACATACCAATTTTACTTGAAGACATGCAATTCAATGAAATCATGCTAAAATTCATTATCAACATATGGACTTTTGAAATCAACTAAGGAACTTCAATTAAATCATAGATATGAAATAAGCAATCATGAATTGATTCCCTAAAAGAAGACCCATAACTTTTTCCCAATTTGAGTAAGAACCCTAATTTAGAAATCCATAAATTCAATTTAGAAGATTGGGGTTTTGGGCATAAGGGTGAAGGGAATCCCTTATTGAATACCCACATACCTTGATTGAAGCTAACCCAACTGAAATTGAAAAGAAGTGGAGGCTTGAACTTGGAGCTTGAAGAGATTCTCTTTCCCAATTTGGTAGATGAATGAGGTAATGAGAAGAGACTTAGGCTAAATGGGGTAGAAACCCTTCTAGAAATAGTCAAAACGACATCATTTAGGAGTTAAAAGGGTGGGTAATGACTGAAATACCCCTGGGACTTAATTAAGAAAAAGCTGTTAAAAATCGACTGTCAGGAATCATGGATGGATTCTACGGACCATAGACTGAACCATGGCTCGTGGTTTTCAATCGTGGTTTCTGGCCAAACCATCAGGCTGCAGAAGACAAACCACGGTTCAACAAGACGGACTGTAGAAAAGTTTATGGTCCGTAAACCCAACCCGTCGAAGCTGAGGTACTAGGCAGGCCTCTGATCAGGTTCCACGAGTCAACAGGATGGTCCGTAGTTCAAACTACGGTCCGTAAACTTGACTCGTGGTTCCTGAGAATCAGTCAGTCCTCAGGTCTGATACCACAAGTTGATAGGACGGGCCGTAGACTGAACTACGGTCCGTAGAACCAACTCGTGGTTCTCAGACCAGAGTCTGAACCTGGCAGACTTGAACCATGGCTCAATTCCACGATCCGTGGTTCAGACCACGGTCCGTGGTTTGGACCCGTAAACCATGAAAAGCTGAAATTTTTCTGAGATTCTGAGTTTAAAAGCTGAATAAGTTTTCAGGGTGTTACACTTTCGGCTTCAAGAAAAGTATTTATTTCAAAGCAGATTGAAAAAAGAAATACGAGAATGAAGAAGACATGGAAACTAGAAGGAAAGCAGTACATAACATTCAGAAAAAGTAACAATAACAACAACAAATTAATACAGTAGCCGAAGAAGCACAAGAAACACCGATGGTAACATAAAATCAAAGACAAGAAACCATGAGAATAATGCTACTACTACAGTAAGAAAGTGAAAAAAGATTGTGTTCCCAACTACCACCAAGCCTATCTCGCCGAGAAGCGATACATCGTTCACCTGCCTAATAACCTTCTACCCTAATACGCGTCCTCCGTATCTTCCTATCTACGATCATTTCGTTGGTAAGCTGCAGATGCACCATGTCCTGTCTAATCACCTCCCCCCAATACTTCTTCGGCCTACCTCTACCTCTCCTCACACCCACCAAAGCCAACCTTCCTCACTGGGGCATCTACGCATCTCTTCTTCACATGCCCAAACCATCTCAGTCTCGCCTCCCTCATCTTGTCCACCACGGAGGCCACTCTCACCTTGTCCCGAATACTCTTCATTGTTGCTTTTTGGAAACTATTTCATGTGGAAGGGAAAGGAATATCCTTAGTTCAAACTGTGTGAAGCTTTAGAAGCTTGTTTTGATGGTTACATTGTCAAAAAAAAATCAGGCATGGGTTATTGTTTTTACAGTGCCTTGTCAGGTTTAACATGAATAGTCAATAAAGTTATCAAACAACACTTTGTGCTTTGGTTTGTTTGATAAAGAAACAATGCCTTCCGCTAATTCGAGGTTCTAGATAAATAAATATGTGAAAGAAATTATCAAATGTCAATTAGGTGACCGCTGATGGGCTAACAATCAGTAGCTCTATTGGGTGTCTCATATTAAATGTAAAATATAAATAGTTTCTTTATGCTAGACCTATGATGCTATCATAAATAGATGATAAACCTTAACCCAACTTTAACCCTCTAATTTCCCATGCTTACAATGCGTTTTGTTTCGTTTTTCTGGGATGCATTTCTGCCACAATGCTGTATTACATTCAAGTGCATTGACAAACCATTTGTCTTCAGTATTCTGGAATTCTAATTTTTAGGAAATATGAGGGGCACTAATTTCGTAGTATTAACAAGTGGTTCCAAAAGACAGTAAAATGTAAATCCATATTGACTTTCAACTTCTGAAAATTTTGTCTCCATTTTGATTGTCAAAGATTTATGAGATTGAATTTTCTAGTGCAATGCGTATACACTAAATTTTTTTGAACCTAATGAAGCCGTATAGGGGTTATAGTTATCATGGGATAGTTAATTAATGTTCATTGTCCACAAGTAGGTATACTTGCTATAACTCTTTTCTCTATGGCGGTTGTAGTTTCCATGGCACAGTTGATACACGGTGTCACCTTTCCCATGTCTTTCTGCACATGAAGACACTCTTTTCCTAAGGATTTGTCTTCAGAGATTTCTGTCTTTTTGAAGGGAAGGCATAGGGTTCGGGAGTGTTGAATGGTGTGGCCATTTCATCTAAAAGTTCAAATTATTAGATTATGACACACTTTTATTTACTTAATTATGTTTTCAACACGCCCCCTCACGTGTGGCCCTGGTTATTTTTCATTGGCGAAGCACGACGAATTATTTTTTGACAATTGAAAGGCATGACCTTTTCCTGCTCTGGTTCCATATTGAAGTGTATGACTGCTTCATCTAAAAGTTTAAGCTATTCCTCCACTAGTCTTGTCTTTTCACCTTGGTGATTTAGCACATTGCCTCCACTGGTCTTGTCTTCCACCTTGGTGATTTAGCAGTCTCAACTTGCGGTGGCTTGGCCAACTCTGGTATCTCCTCACTCTAAGCCGCTTGACACTATATCGACATTGCCGCCATCTTAGCGGTTTGGCCCAACTTTGACCTGGCCTCCCATGCAGTTTGGCTCACATTCACATTTATGGTGGTTAACTCTACCTCACACATTCACATTTATGGTGGTTGACTCTACCTAAGGCTGATACTCGAACTCCCCACAAGAAAGCTTGCTTGAATGTCTTTACTCACGAGTGTCCTGACCTACAGGCATGCCTCGCCCTTGCTTGGCCTCAGCTTTGCATAGAGCTTACTCTTGGAGATTGCTTTCCCCCGTGATGGTAGGTACATCACATATTAGCACGTTGTTTCTGTGACACTCGTGCCAACAGCCTCCACTAGCCTGGCCTCACCAAACCTATCCCCACATGGTAGTAGAGGGTCTTACTTTCCGTTCCTTTCATCCCTTAACATGAATCGGTTTCTCACTATGCTCCTTGACAAGATTTGTGCCCGCTCTAGTTCCAAGTTTACAGTCCATGGCTCGCAGCTCACCAGAACATTGTTGCTTGACCTGGAAAATGTGGCCTTCTCTGACCACTCAGCTTACTGACATGTCCCAATTCTCAATTGAAATTCAGATTGTTCAGAAAGAAAATTGTGTTACCAATTTCACCTCATTAAGTTGGCCAACAACTTTGTGTCAATGCATAATATGAACGAACCATCTTGAACTGATTATCTGATGCAAATGAATTAATGAACCTTCTTTGCTCGAGTTATGCAAGTACCTGGCACCACATCCACAATCTCCACCTGACATTTTAGCCAAGTTCATGTCTTACTGAACAAAGCTGCCAGTCCACTGCTGACAGAATGCGACACATTGAATGATAATCGCATTAGAGAAAACAGGTGTTATAGCTACTCATCTGCCTAATCTTACAATATCATCCCAATAGCTTAGCATGATGGTGCTACAACTAACCAAACATGCTTCAATTAATTCCTTCTAAAAGTGCATCCTCTGTGTAAAAATATGGCACCTGGGCCTAGCTCAACCCCAAAAGCTAGCTCATGAGAGGAGGATTGCTCAAGACCATATAAGGAGACCAATTACCCATTCCATATCCGATGTGGGACTCTTAACACTCCCTCGCATGCCCAGACCTAGTTAACTGGAGCGTGGACAATATAATATGAGGGTGGCAACATCAGTGAACAAAGAATTGGAATGAGTCTGGCTCTGATACCATGTAAAATTAGGTCTTGGGCGTAACTCACACCAGCTAACTCAAAGGGAGGAAGATTGCCCAAGCCTTATAAGGAGACCAATTACCCATCCCTTTTCCGATGTGAGACTCTTAACACTCTGTTTAGAAGACATCCCTAAGGATAGGTCAATCAAAAGAGGATGCCCAAAAATCAACCGGTAAAACACAGACGAAGACATAAATAACTATTGTGAAATGACATGATTCTGAAAGTTGTAGTTCATGGCTGAAAAGAAAGTCTTTTTGGATTATCTCGTCACACAATTTAACGGGAGGAATCAGACAATGTACTCTTGATTACTATTGGTCTATTATTTTGTCATATTTCAGCTCACAAAGTGATCATTGTATCTGTTAGTGGATATATCTCGGATTTCTAAATTACTTCATTTCTGTCGTCTCCTTTGTCAGGATATCATGATACGATATAACCGTATGAAGGGAAGACCTACCCTTTGGCTTCCTGGAACAGATCATGCTGGTATTGCAACTCAGGTTCCCTCTACATCCAAAAGTTTACTACTTTTACTCAGCTGCATCTCATTTTAGATTTGATCTTATATTGCTTGCCATCCGTTCATAATTACGTTTTGGTTTCATCCAATTTTGATGAAAATTCTTTCTTTCATGGACCAGTTTGAGTATGCAAGAACTTTCACTGCGATCTAGTTGAGTTTGAGCTGTTTTCCAGTGTTATCTGTGTGCAAATGCACATAGAATGAAATTTATTTTTGCTTGTTTTGGTGCACGGAACTGTGGTCGCCAATATGAGAAATCTACTTTTGATACTTCAAGATACTGATATTAGTTAGAGAGTGTTGATGTGTAGCCAAGGTGTTCCATCATTTACTTCCTCAATTATGTCTATAGTTTCTTTCTCTGCGGCAGGTTATTTGGTAGTCCTTTTTCATCTCAAACTTGTGGGAGTACTTTATAGATCTTGTTGTGTAATTGGCTCTGCGTGTCATTTATCCTTTTTATTTTAAAAACTGTTCTCATTAACCAGAATGATCTAAACTATCAAAATTGTTGTTTTGTTTGGGTCTGCAAAACTGAATACCTCTTATCTTTTTGTTTTCTCTGTTTTCCAGTTGGTTGTGGAGAGAATGCTAGCTGCAGAAGGAGTAAAAAGGGCTGATTTGGGTAGAGACGAGTTTACAAAACGAGTATGGGAATGGAAACAGAAGTATATCTACTCATTCTTAATTAAGCTATATATTGATTAAATTCTGCTGTGCTACATGATTTATGGTCATAAAGCTTTTTCTCAGATATGCTAACTGATCAAAAAAGAAAGAGAATTTTTTTTCATCTACATGTCATTTCCCCAGGGATCTCTCAAGCTACTTGTGAAATTTTATCTATTCATTCTTTTTGATGGAATAATGGTAATTTTATAAAAAACATCCAGAAAATACAGAAAGGTCTTTTACCTATTCTTTTTAGATGATTAAACATATTTTGTTGAATGATTTCCATTCTGGCTATGAGCAAGCCCACACAAGCAAGAAAAAATAACAAACACCATGAAAAGGTAAAGTACAACAATTTCCTTGTTGGATAGAGTAATCTAGTTGGCATTTATTATCCAATGTCCCAGAACTAACAACCTCCTCTCCACTAACATGAATATTTTAATTTCTAATTAGAAAAATGAAACGAAAATAGTAAATAATATTTTCCGCAAGTTCTGCAACCATTAAGCAGTAGAGTAGTAACAGGAAAATTTCGCACAAGAATTTTTAACATGGAAATTTCCTTATTATTCTCTATTCGGTTAATATGTCAATGAGTTGAGCTTTGATGCTCTAAGTAGTGAGAATTTTTAACATAGAAATTTCCTTATTATTCTCTATTCGGTTAATATGTCAATAAGTTGAGCTTTGATGCTCTGTGTAGTGTTGAAGACCTAGAAAATTAGAAACGTATAAGACACACTCCTATCTATAAAATAAAATAGAAACCTGTAACACTAATGTAATTCTTGGATGAAAGAGCTTCTTTTCTTATGTTTCGTCGGTTTTATTGACACTCTCTTCGTTTTTTTTCGTTCCAATAAGAATGACATCTTTCTATGTTTCGAAATAATGTAACTTTAAACTTTCCATTTTTATCCTTAATGATATGCTTTTATAGCCATACAAAAGAGACCGTAAGTTCCAAAGTTTTTTTTTTTTCTTAAACTCTGTGGTCAGTGCCACATAAAATCAAACAGGAATATTTTTTTCCCTTCAAAATCTCAACCAAGTTTATACTTCTGGGATTTTTCATGGTCCCTATACGTAGGTGACAGTCCTTTGAATCTTCTAATTTGTGTGTTATGCTCGCTTGTATTGGGAGTTGGGACCGAGGCTGATGCGGTTCTTTTTCTCGATGAGATAAATAATTTATTGATGTGGTGAAAAAATTCTTGTATACTAAGTTGTATACAAAAGTGGGACCTACATGGAATATGGTTGTCGACAAACAATACCCAATTATATATGTTGCTTGGGACTTCATGGGTGCCCCAAAACTCTACTAAAACAAAAAGGTTTGTTTAATATATACAAAAAAAAAGGCGTCCATCCCTTCAAATGCCCTCCTTTTCCTTTCTATCAAAAGTATCTCATGTCATCGGAGGAGTAACATCCCATGATCATCATCTTTTCATCCTCCTTTTGATGGCCCCAATCCTCATTGAACAACTAGTTGAATTCGTAGTTAACATCACCCACTAAGTCCCAAAGAGATTTTTTTTCTGAATAAGGTAATATTGTATTCAATCCAAAAACCTCAGCACTTGAAGATTCCAATGGAGTACTTTACAAGAAAATTTCCAAAAGCAGTGTACAGGGACTATTGTTGTTAACTTACAATTTACACATTGCCTAGAAACTCTAATATCTCCTACTCCCCCAATATATCCTGTTTACACGAAAAATAGAAGAGACTAAGACGATTCATTTTCATTTTCTGAATGGAGCTAGCTCTATCTTCAAACTGTGTTGAGTTTCTCTCCTTCCAAATTGTCCACCAGATACAAGCTGGAATGGACTCCCACCAATCCTCCTCTGCCTCTCTTCTTCCAATTTCTTTCCAGTTACATAAAAGTTCTAGAGTTGATCTAGGTAACACCCAAGTCACCCCTAGGATACAAAAAAGAACATGTAACACAGATTTGTAGTTGTCCGACAATGTAGAAATATATGTTCATTGCTTTATGCATCTTTCTCAAAAAAGAGACATCTTGAGCATATCTGTAGACCTCTTCTTTGTAAAGCGTCTTGTGTTAAGCAACCTTTCCTTGTAACCAGCCAAACAAAAGCAGGAACCTTAGTTGGAATTTTGATTTCCAAGTAAGTTTCCAAGGCCATGCCTCAGATAAGTTAATCTTGTTTTTCTCCATGTAAACTGATCTAACAGTGAAGATCCCTTTACTACATAATTTCCACACTAGCTTATCTGAGTCATTAGTTGTCCCTGTGATGGAATTCAGCACCTGGAACAAATCTGTGACTCTCCCTATCTCCCAATCATTTAGAGCCCTACTAAACAACAGGTTCCACCCTTGCTCTATCCACACTTGTGATATTTTGTCATTCTTTTGAATACTGCTAAGGTACAAATCCTGGAATAGGATTCTGAGATTACTTTGCCCTATCCAGTGATCTTTCCAGAAAGAGGTTTTCACCGCATCACCCACCTTTATGCACAAATTTTTACTGCATTCATTCCACATATTTCTAATTGTTCTCCATATACTGCATCATATGTAGTCTTCACTTCATTTGTTGTCCGATGGTTTATCAAACCATACTTCTGTGTTATGTATTTCTTCCAGAGAGACCTATCTTCGTTCCAGAACCTCCAAATCCATTTCTGGAGAACACTTTGGTTGGCTTTGGTTGTAAAGTCTGAGGTTCTTAATCCCCATACCACCTTGTTCCTTGCTAAGTGTTACAATTGTTCCAAAGAGACTTAACACTGACCACCTTGATTGAGTTGTGATTTGACTGTTAACAACCAAATTGTTCACATTGTCATCGGTTATTTTACACGTGTATCACCAACTAACATGCATTATCTTCATTTTCTCTATTTTTCCCGTGTGAAGTACTCCACGTTGTATCTCGCCATGTGATAAAACACACCTTCCTTAGTGTTGTGAGAACCCAAATCGAGAGGTGAGGGAAATCTCTGTCCTCTCTCGTTGATGACTCGTGGTAGAAGAATATGACAGAGAAGGTTCCTCTTGCCTTTGCACTCCAAATTGAGGGTTATGAGGTGTTAACTGTTAACAAAAGGCTCCTCGTCCCAAGGCCTTCTTCAGGACTTTCCATTGATCAATGGGGTAATCTTCCGTTTTTGATCCATAACCACATTAACGTGAACTTACTAATAACCATCTTTATTCCTTTCTACATTAACTTCCCTTATGGCACATTAGTTCCCAATACGCCAATAATGAGCTATATTAAATGCGCCAGCATTTTCCTTTTTTGTCGTTGAACTCACTATCAGTATCCCACTCGACCTTTAGAGAGAGACACTTTTTAACATGACTATATGATAATTAGTTCAATGGTTTGGTTTTTTCTTCAGCCACGATATGGAACTGCAGAGTAGTCTTTTCGTTTGGTAAGATACTGTTTTGATTTTAATTCCCCCTATTTATTCTTCAACTGTGGTCCTTTAATTGCCAAGACACTTTCACTTTAATTTTTAATTTTATCTTGACTAATATCTTTCGAGCTCATTTAACTATCCCCAGTCCCCACTTCATACTTTTTTATTGAGCCGAGGGTATATCAGGATCAGCCTCTCTACCTCCCAAAGTAGGGGTAAGGTATGCATACACTCTACCCTCCCCAGACTCCACTTGTGGGATTAAACCGGGTATGTTGTTGTTATTGTTGAGAAAGGTAAGTATGGGAAGATAAAAGGTGGTAGGCTTTTTCTGTTTTTTTTTCTTCTGAGAGAGTTCGTCTGCATCTGCATTTTCAATGATGCTTCATCCAATTTGTCTATTTTGATAGCTTTTTCCCAAAATTGGTCTTAAAGATATCAAATCAAATGCCGCGTAACATTCCAAACCGTTGGATGGGTCAATGTTACCTGGCAAAGTGACTGAAAGGTTGGAAAGACTTCAGGGTAACATTTTATGGGACACAACGAAAGGGATTAGGAAGTATCATTTATTGAACTGGAGAGTTGTCACATCTCCAAAGGAATGGGGAGGACATGGAGTGAATGATCTCAAGGTGTTTAATAAAGCTCAGCTAGGAAAGTGGATATGGAGATTTGGGGTAGAGGAGAACATTCTGGAGAGGGATGGTAGCGGAAAAATATGGGGTCATGGAAGGTGGATGGAGGACTCAAAATATTACAATACCATTTAGTTGTGGAGTGTGGAGGAGTATTATGAAGGGTAAGGGAAAATAAAGGAATGGAGTAAAGCAAACTTTGGTGAAATGATCAACAAAAAGAACAACCTGCTGAATGAACTGTCTAACCTTGATCAAGCTCAGGATGTCAGAAACATGAACAAAGATGAGATGATGATTAGAGCCTCAGTGCTAGCTGAATTAGAAGATCTCGCTAATAAAGAGGAAGTCAGCTGGAAACAAAAATCCAGAGTTCTTTAGCTGTTTCTGGGAGATAAAATTACCAAATTTTTCAGAGGTCACTGCCCACAGGGAGATACAACACTATTGACAAATTGATAGTCAATGGGGATGAAGTGCTAAACCCAACTGATACCCAAATGGCCATTATAGACTTCTATAAAAGTCTATACTCAGGAACTGAATCCTAGAGGCCAAGCTTTGAACCCTCCAACTCTCCAAAAATCACTCTGGTGGAACAAGATTGGTTACAGAGACCTTTTAGTGAAGCTGAAATTCTTCAGATCATTGGAGAAAGTGCATTGGACAAAGAACCAGGCCCTGATGGATTTACTATGGATTTCTTTAAAACTTGCTGGTGATAAGAATCGGGTTACTTGAGTAAACAAGAAAATAATGCGGAAGTGAAGATACTAAGATTGAAGACAAGAAATTAAAAGATATGTGAAATTTGAGAATAAAATCCCCAAATTTCAAGATTAGTACTAAGAACCCTAATTGATATTAGTATTCATAAATTAGCGGATTAAAACTAATTATGATACTAATAGAGTCAATTCAAGAACTTAGATCAAAAGTGATCTAGACCCCTATTTCGAAGAAATTAGAGACAACAATTAGTATAAGACTAATCACCTTCTTTAATTTACTTTAATAGAAACCAAAGATATCAAGTTAAAGAATTAATCTTACCTCTTAAAGAATCGTTCTTATAAGGTTGTAAGATAAATCCATAGTCACCACACACAAAAGGTGTAAAGAAAAGAAAACTCTCAAATAATATTAATCATAATGTTCTTAATGAAAATAATAAAATCCATCCCTATATATAGGGAGAAACCTATCCCAAATAGCATGGGATTCGAATCCTACTTTTATGGAAATAAATAGTAAAACCTAACTAGGAAACTTTAAACTAGGAAACTTTTAAACTAGGAAACTTTAAACTAGAAAACTTTAAACTAGGAAACGTTTAAACTAGAAAAGCATGTAAAAATTCCTTCAAAACCTAGCTAACAAAAATAAGGAAAGAAGTGCCAAAATTTGGCACCAAAGCCCACGTCACTTTCAGCATGTTTTCCTCCAAATTTGGGCATGAAGTAGCCCATTTTTGGGCGTGAGAATCATAGGCCTTTGAGGCTGAATTCTCAGCTTCTTCCTTGATATTATTAGCTTTCTTTTGGGTTTCATGTGGCCTCAATCGTTCTTTTCTTGTACTTGAATTTGGACCATGAAATATGCATAGCACTTAGCCCACTCCTCCTCATCTTTCTTGGGATCATTTTTGGGCTTTTCTTCTACGATATGTATCTTCTTGATTTTTCATGAAACCCGTCAACTTTAATGGAGGTTTGCTGTTGTGGATGCTATCAGCTGGGTTACCCTTAAAGAAGATATCATGCAAACCATTCATAGTTTTCACCAAAATGAATGCTTTGAGGGTCTTTCAATGCCACTTTTATTCCAAGCTCATCACTGAGAGATTGAAATCTGTAATGGCAAAGCTTGTTGATAAATATCAAATGGCTTTTATAAAGACAGACAGATTATGGATGCAACACTCCTTGCTAATGAATTGGTGGATTCTAGAATTAAACAAAACAAGCATGTTTTATTATGCAAGCTGAACATTGAAAAGGCCTTTGATCATGTTAATTGACCTTAATTACTGAAAATTCGTAGAGACATGGGTTTTGGTGAGAAATGGATTAACCAGATTCATTTTTGTGTCTCAACTTCAAATTCTCTATCTTGGTCAATGACAGTCATGTGGGACTTTTTCACTCCGATAGGGGCCATAGACCCTTTTCCTTTTTGTTCTACCTATGGAAGGTCTGAACCATATGCTTGGGACAGACATTCTTATAACTGGATCAGAGGTTTTGGTGCTACCAATAACTCTGGGGAGATCATGGAGAGATTACACCTTTATGCTGATGACTCACTTACTTCTGGTGATGCTGAAGTTAAAAGAAAAACCAGACACTTAAGGGCTATTCTCACCATTTCTGAAGCAATCTCTAGACTCCATGTCAATTGGAACAAGAGTTACTTATATCTAGTCATCCAGAGCCTTAAGCTTCACATTTTGGCTCTTGAATGTCAGTTGGGCTCACTTCCTTCTAAATATCTTGGAATGGCTCTTGGTGCAAAGCGCAAGTTTAAAGAGATCTGGAATGAAGTTCTAGAGAGATGTGACAAGAAATTGGCAAGATGGAAATGTCAATGCCTATCTTTGGGAGGCAGACAAACACTTATCAGCACAGTCCTTGCAGCACTTCCCACTTACATGATGGCTCTGTTTCCTATCCCCAGAAGTGTGGAAGAAAAGATTGACAAACTTAGGAGAGACTTCCTATTGGCATGGAAACAAAGATAAAAGCAGCACCAACCTTGTTAAATGGGTCTCACTTACACTCAACAAGAAACAAGGTGGATTTCATGTAATCAGAGCTTGCTCCAAAAGTGGCTTTGGAGATTCAGCTCTGAAGATAGAACTTTGTGGAAGGAATTCATCATCCATAAATATGGATTTCTAACCAATGGGTAACAATGAAGTTAATTCCACTTTTATGGCCTGCTTTCAGTAACAACATCACAATCAAGGCTGACAATCGTTTGATGATTGATTTCTGGAGAGATAAGTGGATTGGCCAATACAACCTTATGAATTCCTTTCCATGACTTTACCTTATTAGTCTTCAACAGCAGGATAATCTCAGTCAAATTTGGAGTCAACAAGGTTGGAACTTGATCTTCAGAAGAGCTCTAAATGATTGAGAAATTGAAAGGTTAACAAGCTTGCTAAAATGTTTGGAATCCCACATCCATACCCCAGATCTCCTTGATAAGCCTTGTTGGATGCTCAACAACAAAGACATCTTTACTGTAAGGTCTTCTTATAGTAATCTCAATTAGAGAACTGACCTAACAAGGATTTGGCCTTAGAAACTCATTTGGAAGATCAAAATTCTTCCCAAGGCGGCAATTTACACCTGGTTAGTGGTTAGAAGAGCCTGCTTAACTCAAGAGAAATTACAGAGAAGAGGTTTTTCAGATTTTCTCAAGATGTCTACTGTGTGGTCAAGAAGTGGAAAGCAATGAACACCTATTCATCTACTGCAAGACAACTTCAAATCTGTGGCACATGTTCTTTTATATTTTAGGAGTTTCCTGGATTGTTGTTCCCAAAACCACTTTTGAACTTCTCAGTAGCTGAAAGAAGTTGGCAGCAGAAGTGGTACAGAAGATAGTTGGCAAATTATTCCAGCTTGTATATGGTGGTCTATATGGAAAGAAAGGAACCCAAGACATTTTGATGATCTGTACAACTCCACTCAGAAAATCAAGATGAATTGCCTTAGTCTTTTCTATTTTTGGTGTAAATAGGATATCTTTAGTGAAGTAATGGACCTAGTAGATCTGATAGGCAACCGTTAATGCATTAGGTCTTCAACTACCAGTTGTTCCCTTCTTTTGCTTTTATTTTGCATCCTTTTGAGCTTGTAACTACAGCTCCATCAACAATTTTGATGCTGATCTTTTGAGTTTATATACAAGTTATTACCTTTCTCAAAAAAAAGTTCTGACACTTAACCGTACGCGAACACACACCCAGCAAACACCACACCTAATGTAACTAGTTGGGATCATCCATTTGAACCCTTTGCTCCCATTCTGTTGCATTCTTAGCTAAGAACACATTATTCGAGATTATAAACGTGTTGAAATAATTCTTATCTCCATATGATTTTAGGTATACCTAATCTCCTGTTACATTCTTCAATTATCAGAAGAAGTTGCTCCTACGTAGCAATGCAGTAGGTAGGATATGGCGGAACAATGCATCCGACCTTCTCTAATTGTATCTTCTATGTTTGTTGTTAGAATAAGAATAGGAATAGTATATATAATCCTAGTTAGAGTAGGAATAGGAATAGTATATAGAATCCTACTTGGTAAAGGATTGTTATCTAGTGTCTATATATAGAATCTTTGTGTAATAATGTAGACACAATTCAATAATATTTTTCTCCTATATTTCTCACATGGTATCAGAGCATTGGTGAGAAAGTTACAGGAAAGAAAACACAGTCAGACAGGTCACTGTGCGTCAATTTCCGGCGACTGTCAAGGCTGATTTGCGTCCTCGTGTGTTTTGTAAGTGTTGTGCGAAACCAACACTACCACGTGGTGCGAAACACTCAGGCGAGCAAACCCCAGTAAGCCACTCTGGGTTCTGGTAAGTCACGCGCTGTCACGCGCCGCTCCAAGTATCAGATCTACGTCACCACGCACCTCACGCGCCGGCGTGTGCGACGTTTCCCGACGACTGTTCGACAAGTTTTTTTTTTCCCAGTATGGTCGCATCTTAATTCCAAGGCTTCCCATATAGTTATTTTCTGATTCCGACCAATTTCCGACAATCAGATCTCTTTTTCCGGCGACTTGTTTCCTGATTCCGACCAGATTCGGGCGATCAGATCTACCTTTTTTTCGGCCATTTATTGAAGAAATATTTTATTGTCGGCGCGTAGAGATTCCGAGCTGACCCATACCATTTTCTTCAAGATCCGGTCACTTTTTATTATAGTCTTATGATTAAGTCCAAACCCTTAATGAGGAGATCAGATTATCAAACATCACAATCCATGAAGAATCTACGGGGGGGAGGTCGTTTTGGAAGATCTCGACCTAGGTGTAGCTATTGTAATAGGCTTGGACACACTCGTGAAGTATGTTATTCTCGACCTAAGTGTAGTTATTGTAATAAGCTTGGACACACTCGTGAAGTATGCTATTCTTTGCATGGTCGGCCACCTAAAGATGTTCATGTTGCTCAGCCTAACACCACAAGTAATAAATGAGTTTATTTATCTGAAGAGGAATATAATGAGCATCTTCGATATCGAGCAAGTAAGCAGACATCTCTACCAGTAGCCTCAGCCGCACAGTCTTCTACCATGGGTTGTGGATTCTGGCGCTTTTGACCATATGTCTGGTGATAAATCACTTTTGTCAAATATTGTTTATTCATAGTCTCTTCCAACTATTACTTTAGCCAATGAGAACCAAACCAAAGCAAAAGGAGTTGGACAAGCTAATCCCTTATCATCTGTCACTTTAAGTTCTGTTCTTTATGTCCCTGGTTGTCCTTTTAATCTTGCGTCTGTCAGTCGTTTGACTCGTCCCCTAAATTGTGGTATACTATTTCTTGAGGGCTCTTTTATCATGCATGATCGTAGTACGGGACAAACAATTGGTGTAGGATATGAATCACAAGGCCTCTACTACCTTAACTCTCCTAACTCCTCCGTAGTATGTCCAGTTACAGTTTCTCTAGAATTAATTCACAAACGTTTGGGACATCCCAGTTTGTTCAAGCTACAAAAAATGGTGCCTAGTTTGTCTAATATGTCTACATTAGATTGTGAGTCATGCCAACTTGGGAAACACACTCGCACTATCTTTCAACGTAGTGCTGAAAGTCGTGCAGAGTCTATCTTTTCCTTAGTTCACTTTGATATTTGGGGTCCTAGTAGAGTCAGCTCAACCTTAGGGTTTCGTTATTTTGTTAGCTTCATTGATGATTATTCAAGATGTACTTGGATTTTCTTAATGAAAGATCGTTCTGAGTTGTTTTCTATATTCAAGAGTTATTGTGCTGAAATACAAAATCAATTCGGTGTCTCTATTCGTACCTTTCGTAGTGATAATGCCCTAGAATATCTGTCCTCCCAGTTTCAGCAGTTTATGGCTCACCAAGGAATTATTCATCAGACTTCTTGTCCATACACCCCTCAATAGAATGGAGTAGCAGAGAGAAAGAATAGGCACCTCATCGAGACTGCTCGCACTCTTCTCATTCAATATAATGTTCCGCTGCGTTTTTGGGGCGATGCAGTTCTCTTATCTTGCTATTTAATTAATCGGATGCCGTCATCTTCCATTCAGAATCAAATTCCTTATTCAATATTGTTTCCTCAGTCACCTCTATACTCTATTCCCTCTCGTGTCTTTGGGAGTACATGTTTTGTTCATAACTTAACCCCTGGGAAAGATAAATTAGCCCCCCGTGCTCTCAAATGTGCCTTTCTTGGTTATTCTCGGGTACAAAAGGGATATCGTTGCTACTCACCTGATCTTCGTCGGTACCTTATGTCAGCTGATGTCACATTCTTTGAGTCTCAGCCTTACTTTACAGCTTCTTCTGATCATGATCATCTTATCATATCTGAGGTCTTACCTATACCGACTTTTGAGGACTCTACCGTTACTTCTACATCTCCCTCCCTTGTGCCACCAGTCTTACCCGTACCGACTTTGGGGAACCTATAATACCTTCTACATCTCCGTCTACAGTGCCACCACTCCTGACTTATCATCGTCGTCCACGTCCATCATCAGGTTCAGATGATTCCCGTCATGCACCCAACCTTGCACCTACTACAAACTTGTCTCCTCTTAATCAACCGATTGCACTTTGAAAAGGGATACAATCCACTCGTAACACTAACCCTCATTATACCCTCTTAAGTTATCATCGTCTGTCATCACCCCATTATGCTTTTGTATCATCTTTGTCCTCTGTCTCCATTCCTAAGTCTACAGGAGAAACACTTTCTCATCCAGGGTGGCGACAAGCTATGATTGACGAAATGTCTGCTTTACATACAAGTGGTACTTGGGAGCTTGTTCCTCGTCTTTCAGGTAAATCTACTGTTGGTTGTCGCTGGGTTTATGCAATCAAAGTTGGTTCGGACGGCCAAATTGATCGGCTTAAGGCTCGCCTTGTTGCCAAAGGGTATACTCAAATATTTGGGCTTGATTATGGTGACACTCTCTCCCGTGGCCAAAATAGCATCTGTACGTCTTTTTCTATCCATGGCTGTTGTCCGACATTGGCTTCTTTATCAGTTGGACATTAAGAATGCTTTTCTCCATGGTGACCTTGAGGAGGAAGTTTATATAGAGCAACCACCTGGTTTTGTTGCTCAGGGGGAGTCTAGCTTGGTGTGTCGATTGCGCCGGTCCCTTTATGGTCTGAAACAATCTCCTCGAGCCTGGTTTGGAAAGTTCAGCACAATAATTCAGGAGTTTGGCATGAATCGTAGTGAAGCTGATCACTCTGTGTTTTATCGACATTCTGCTCCAAATCTATGTATTTATTTGGTGGTTTATGTTGATGATATCGTTATTACCGGCAATGATCAAAATGGTATCATTAGTTTAAAGCAACATCTCTATCAACATTTCCAGACTTAAGACCTTGGTAGACTAAAGTATTTTCTAGGTATTGAGGTTGCTCAGTCCAAATCAGGTATTGTTATTTCGCAATGCAAGTATGCCTTAGACATTCTTGAGGAGACGGGAATGGTGGATTGTAGACCCATTGGCACTCCTATGGATCCGAATGCTAAACTACTACCAGGACAGGGGGAGCCACTTAGTGATCCTGGAAGATATAGGCGTCTGGTTGGTAAGTTGAATTATCTCACAGTGAACATACCTGACATTTCCTATCCTATGAGTGTTGTAAGTCAGTTTATGGATTCTCCCTGTGATAGTCATTGGGATGCAGTTGTTCGCATTCTGCGATATATAAAGTCAGCTCCAGGTAAAGGACTACTCTTCGAGGATCGAGGTCATGAGCAGATCATTGGATATACAGACGCGGATTGGGCAGGATCACCTAGTGATAGACGTTCTACATCCGGATATTGTGTTTTAGTAGGAGGTAACTTGGTGTCATGGAAGAGTAAGAAACAGAGTGTGGTTGCTCGATCTAGTGCAGAAGCAGAATATCGAGCAATGGCTGTAGCAACTTGTGAATTAGTTTGGATCAAACAGTTGCTGAGAGAACTAAAATTTGGAGAAATCGGTCAGATGGAACTTGTGTGTGATAATCAAGCGGCTCTTCATATCGCATCAAATCCAGTATTTCATGAGAGGACTAAGCACATTGAGATTGATTGTCACTTTATCAGAGAAAAGGTACTCTCAGGTGATATTGTTACAAAATTTGTGAAGTCGAGTGATCAACTTGCAGATATCTTCACCAAGTCCCTCACCGGTCCTCGTATTGATTACATCTGTAACAAGCTAGGTACATATGACTTGTACGCACCAGCTTGAGGGGGAGTGTTAGAATAGGAATAGGAATAGTTTATATAATCCTAGTTAGAGTAGGAATAGGAATAGTATATAGAATCCTACTTGATAAAGGATTGTTATCTAGTGTCTATATATAGAATCTTTGTGTAGTAATGTAGACACAATTCAATAATATTTTTCTCCTATATTTCTCACATTTGTAATTTGCACCTGTATCTAATCTTGTCCGATCTTGTATGGCTGGGCTTCAAAATTGTAGGATTATATGCTCTCCTTTTACAGGAAAGAGACTGCGATGATTATCTTTTCTGCAGTGTTGCAGTATGCTTTCATTCTTTGGGTTCAATGCATATCCTCCTATTTCTAATTTATTTGATCTTCTTTTTTCCTTCTAAGGATATATTGTCCTTGTCCATCTTTCCCATTTGCTTTTTCAATACTTTCTTTTCAAACTAAGAAGAAAGGCTTATTTTATTCTCTTTTATTACTTAGGTATGGTGGAACAATTACTAACCAGATAAAGAGACTTGGTGCTTCCTGTGATTGGACCAGAGAACGTTTTACCCTTGATGAACAGCTGAGTAGTAAGACAACCTTCCATTCAGTAAAAGTCCCATCAACTTTGTGGTGCGATCTTGTCTGCCAGATATGGATATTAACTCTCTAGGATAGCAAGCTATGAATTCTCTAAGTGGCTTCTCAGTTCATTTGTCTTTTACTTTGTCATCCTACGTACTGTTTTTTCGATAATAGTTTATTTGCATCCAAATGTACCTGGTCCTGCATCCAGATATAGATGAGCTAATACTGGTCCAGTGATAAAATGTGCATTATTTCTTTTTTGTCATATGTATACATATATCATCCATTTGCATAACAGAAGTCTAATTTTAAAAATTCAATTGTTGCAGGAGCAGTAGTTGAAGCATTTATAAGGCTTCATGAGAAAGGGTTAATATATCAGGGTACACACTACTCCCTTTCCAAAGCTTGTATGATTTTTGTAAGTAAAATATAGAGACTGTTGCTTGAATAAATAAGAATATTCTGGCAAACTCTATTACCTTGAAGAAAGTAGACTTACCTCAAGAACTTCTTAATTTCATTTTCCAAGAGTAGTACTGCCCCTTTTTATACTATGTTTCTTGGGTTTTATATTATTCTTTTGGTTGAGGGTTGTGGGTGGGGGAGAGAATATGGTAGCTCCTCAGGGCCAGAGTGTGTTTTTCCTTTTATTTCCTTTTGGATCGTCTTTCGAATAGATCTTTGTGTTTATTATGATAACCAAAAGTTAATCATACCAAAGATGAAGTTACTTTACAAACAGAAAAAACAGTCTCTTGGCTACAAGAAAGATAAAGGAAGGATGTGGGGAGCTAATATCTTGGGTATTTGCATGATGAAAACTGAACATATAGTTTCTGCCTGATTGTGTTGATAAGAATTGTTTAATCCTTTACATTATAGGCTTTCCTAGTTATTGTTGCTAAAGGATAGCTGTGGGTGGAGACAGCTTCAACATTCTGCAGCATACACAACTGTTAAGCATTTTTTCTTTGCTGAATGTTGACAACTTAATTTATTCCTGTTCCTCTAATTTTATTTGATCTTAGAAGCAAAAATGCTACACTGTAGAACTCAGACGTGAAATACTTCCACATATAGTTAAAAGTATTTGGAGCTTCCTTTACAAGCATGAGCCTGGATGACATGCGTAACAAATTTAAGGACTAACATGTCATTGGATCTCTTCACATGGCATAAGTAGAGCTGTTGATAAACCCTTCAGAGTGAAATAGCATTTGAAGTGCACCCTTTTAATCAAATACTGGACTTAAACCAACAATAATCTTTCTGCAAGATGCGTTCTAGTAAACCTAACCATTCTTCTGGTGTCGACTTTCACCTAAATTTTTTAGCTATCACATTGGAAATTTGCAGGTTCTTATATGGTTAATTGGTCTCCTAATTTGCAGACTGCAGTTTCAGACTTGGTATGCTGTTTATGCAGTTGGAAATACTTGCAACTTTTATGCTTCTCTTGTTAATTAGTGGTTAAATCTCATTGGTTAAATTCAATTGCTTTTCCACCTCAGGAAGTAGAGTATTCTGAAGAACCTGGTTCACTTTATTACATCAAGTATCGTGTTGCTGGAGGTTCAAAGTAAAGACATTGCACTTGCAGCTAACCACTTGTATTTTCTTCTTTACTTTAATTTAATGTTTTAAACTACTCCCTCCCTTCCAATTTATGTGACGTAGTTTGAATAGGCATGGGATTAAGAAAGAAATGAAGACTTTTGAAACTTGTGGTCTTAAACATAGCAAAACATTTGTGTGACTATAAAATTGTGAAACTTGTGGCCTTAAACATATCATAACATTTGTGTGGCTATAAAAACATCTCATTAAGGGTAAAATGAGAAGTATAAAGTTAATTGTCTCCAAATATAGAAATGTATTATTCATTTGGAAACAAACTAATAAGAAAATAGTGCCACAAAAACTGAAACGGAGTGAGTATTCATTTAAGTGATCATTGAAATGGTGGTATGGAAATGAGACTTTCACCACTCAAGTAGCTTCAGTTATCTTTATAGCTTTGGTCTTGCTGCTGCTAAGAAGGGTTTTCTTTTTCAATAAGTTGCCTCAATCCATGTCCTGGCTTTGTTTGTCGGAGCCGCAATCAAATCTAGCTAGTTCACTTAAAAGAAATTGGTATAATCAAGCCTCTTTTGGTTTTGACCCAATATATATTAAGAAAATATTTGTATTTCATAAAACTATTATTTGGTGTTTGGGTTGTCTCAAACTAAGGAAAATATTTTCCTCGAAGGAAATATTTTACAGCAAATACAGAAACAACTTACTCCTTTTTGGGGGTCATCTCCATGCTATTCTTACTTCATGTTATTTGCTTCTATCAACATGGGAACATCATTCCCAGTATTAGCTACTTGTTATCATCATTCAAACAGCAAGCAGATGCCACAACCAATTAGTCTCGGTAGAAGGTTTTATGAAATGGCTCTCTTCTGTATAACATTTTCCACTGAAGTTTTCAGAACTTTATGTTGTAAATGACTCTCTTCTGTATAACATTTCCAGTAAAGTTGTAAGAATTTTATATTGTAAATAGGTATTCACTCTAGTCCGACACAAGTAAGAAAGCTGTTTTGCGTGATGTATCTTTTGCTGACCAAATATAAGAAAAGTCAACACGCTTTTAAGGTTATTGATAGCATGCTTTTCAATTTATAACTGCTTGCTGCGAGCCTTAATTGTAGTTGAGATTTTAATTTCTTGTTCTGTGCTTATTTTCTTTACTCTTGGGCTTCGGCTATTTGCAATTCGATGTAGCTTATAAAAGGCTTATCCTGTTAGTTGCCTTACTACCAACAACAATAACAAACCCAGTGTAATCCCACAAAATGGGGTCTGAGCTAGTTGCCTTACTACCAATGTAATTTTTTTCTCAATGTTCTAATTTGGTTATTTAATTATTGTTTCTTAAAATTTGTTGGGGCAGGAGTGACTTTCTGACAATTGCGACCACACGCCCAGAGACTTTATTTGGTGATACTGCCGTTGCTGTAAATCCTCAGGTATACTGCCCTGAACTTTATCTAATCAAAAATAGGTTTTGTCAAAAGATGGAATTTTTTTTATATGACAACACTTGGTTATTAAGTTAATTTGATTTATATATTAGAAGAAAATATCTTATCAAAAAATATATATATTAGAAGAAAATATTAAAGTCATGGGTTTCATAGAGAAAACATTACATGTTTAAAATTTGCATGGGCAATCTCGATTATCAAAATAATAGAATATCCAAAACTGTTCACACCATTTAATTTGTATATAACTTTCACAACTTCCAAGAAAAAAAAAAGATCTCAGTTATCAAAAGTATTTTTTTAATGAATTTTGATTTCTTGGAAGTTGAGAAAGTTATATACAAATCAAATGGTGTCTATAATTTTGGATGTTCTAAAATGCATAGTGTCGTATAAATTGAGATGGAAGGTGTATTAGTTTTGTTCAGCCCTGTTTTGTCTAAATGACCTTCATATTCCTGATTTGGAAGAGCATCGTGTTCAGTATTAATGAGTTTATTGCATTGGTGATATAGCAGATATTTTGGATTATAAGGTGGAGTAGTTACCTACCACTTATCTGGGCCCACCACTAGGGGCCAAAAAGAATGATCAGAAGTTGTGGCAAGGAGTTCTGGATAGGTTAGCAGTAAATTAGTTCCATGGAAAAGACAATACCTGTCATTTGGGGGAAGACTCACAATGGTTAACAGTGTGTTGAATGGTATTCCAACTTCTGTCTTCAAAATGCCAGTAGCTGTGGAAAAAAATTGAATTCTATGAGGAATAAATTTCTATGGGAAGGTAATGCTGAAACTAGGAAATCCATTTGGTTAAATGACAAGGGTAATTAAAGGAAAAAAAGAAGGGGGATTGGGTGTCAGGAACTTGAGGTCGCATAACAAGAGTTTAGTGTTTAAATGGTTTTGAAGGTATAATGATGCAAGCAAAAAGGTTATGGAAGCAACTTATAGAAGATAAATATGGTAAGAAAGATTTTTGGGTTCCCTGTACTATTCAATCCTCTTCTATGAGAGGAGTTTGGAGTACCATTAGTAATCTGGAATGAGTATAGTCAGCTTTTTAAGCGTAAATTGGGAAATGGAAATAATATTTTATTCTGGTCTGATGTATGGGAGGGAGATGAAAGCTTCAAATCAAGATTTCCAGTTTTCTACAACTGCTCCACGAATAAAAAAGGTAAGGTGACAGATTTTTACTCAACCAATGATTGACAATTGATCTTCAAGAGGGGCGTCAATGACTGGGAAATATATGAATATGCACCGCTAATACAATTGCTGGACAATGTCAAATTGGAAGACAACCAGAGAGATTCAATAATTTCGGCAGCAAACATAGATGGAAAATTCACAGTTTACAGATGCTACACTTTGTTACAAAAGCAACCGGGGATGCATGAGCCAGATTAGCCATGGAAAGCTATCTGGAAGTCCAAAGCTCCTGCTAAAGTAGCTTGCTTTAGATGGTGGCAGCAAAGGAAGCTTGTTTAGCTCAGGAGAACTTGCAGAAGTGAGTAATTATTTCTTAGCAACAGATGCTACATATGTGAAGAAGATTTAGAAACTGTTTATTTGTTCAATGCAAAATGGCAAGACAATGTTGGGAGCTATTTTTAAATATATATGGTGTCAGATGGGCAATGCCCCCAAAAATATTAAGAACCTGCTGGAGACTTGGCAACTCCAGAAAATGGCAAAGAGTCAATTGCCTGTATGGAAAACAATGCCTTTATGTGTTCTATCGATTATTTGGCTTGAGAGGAATATGATCTGCTTTGAAGGAAAAAGACAACATACCTCCAGAATTAAGAATAGATGTTCTGATCTTGGAATGTGAGGGGGCTGAACTGTGGGAGGAAAAGGAGTTTAATCAGGAGCATATTCAGTTTCCTGTGGTTTCTCTGGGAAGAAGCAGGATTTTAAGTGGCATTTGACAGGAGCGTGTGCTCCAAATAATAGAGCAGAAAGAGAAGAAACTTGTTGGGAATTGGGGGCAGCCAGTGGTCTAGCCACAGGACCTTGGGTCTTATGTGGGGATTTCAACACTATGAGGTATCCATCTGAGAAATTCAATTGCAGCAGAATCAGCAGGTCAATGACAGAGTTTCCAGAGTTCATTGAGGACATGGAATTAATGGATTTAGATTTAGGGGGGAAAAGTTCACTTGGTGGAAAGGCGACAGACATTCCACAACTGCAGAGACTGTGTAGGTTCTTATTCTCGGAAGAGTGGGACTCAAACTTCAGTAGTATCAAATAATCTGTTCTGCAGAGAATTGTTTCTGATCATTCCCCACTGCTACTACAATGTGGTGACTGGGAGACAGCCAAATCATACTTTAAATTCGAAAATTGGTGGCTCTCTACAGAGGGTTTTAATGACAAAATTAAGAGCTGGTGGGAGTCCTATAATTGCCGTGGGAAACCAGACTTTGTTCTGGTCACAAAGCTGCGGGCAGTGAAAGAAAGTTGAAAGAGTGGAGCAAGACTAATCAAGGCAATCTGAAACAACGGAAACAACTTGTGCTCAACCAGTTAGCAGAGCTAGAAATGATACATATTCAGAGAATCTTGGAAAAAGGGAAGATAGCTTCCAAAATAGCCCTTACTGCTGAGTTTCAGGAAATAGCCAAGAATGAAGAAATAGCATGGAGACAGAGATCTAGGCTGTCTGGCTTAAACAAGGGGATAGAAATATAAGCTTCTTTCACAAAACCGCAAATGCACATAGAAGATTCAATGCTATTGACAAACTAAAAGTCAGGGAGGTGGTGACTGACATTGCAGGGGTGAAGAAGGATATCATAGAATACTATGAAAAGCTATACTCTGAAACTGAAGATTGGAGGCCTGACCTGGATATGAGAGAGTATCCTAGGATTGATGAAGAAGACAATAGCCAGCTGATGGCTCCTTTTGAAGCACAGGAAATCCTAGAAAGTATCAAAGCATGTGCCGGGGACAAAGCCCCTGGCCCAGATGGTTTTTCCATGTCTTTCCTTAGCCAGTGTTGGGATATTATCAAAAAAGAAGTGGTAGCAGCTATCCAAAACTTCTATGAGAAAGGGGTGTTTGAGAGGAGTATAAATGCTATTTTTGTGGCTCTGATCCTCAAGAAGGTAGGGGTAGTGGAACTCAATGATTTTAGACCAATAAGTCTAGTGGGGGGAGTGTACAAGATAATTGCTAAACTACTGGCTGAAAGATTAAAGAAAGTGATGCATAAGCTAGTGGACAAACAACAAATGGCTTTTATCAAGAATAGATAGATCATGGATGCGATATTGATAGCAAATGAATTTGTTGATTCCAGACACAGGGACAACCAAACAGGTATCCTATGCAAACTGGATATCTAGAAAGCATATGATCACCTGAATTAGAACTTTTTGATGAATATGATGCAGAGGATGGGTTTTGGTACAAGATAGTTGAGGTGGATCAGCCAATGCATAAGCTCATTAAAATTCTGTGTTGTACACAGTAACTTCATACCGAGACCTGCTAGCAACTTCCCAAACTGTCCAGTAAGGTTTGAAGAAGAGCAGTGTTGTGAATGACGCTCACCACATCGCCAATGGCGAGAGCCGAGCCGAGCCGACCCATTGTCGACCTCTGCCTTCGTGGCGAGGACAACTTGAAAAGGTGACGCCATGGCGACCATGGCGACTGTGGTGACGCCTTTTGTTGTTTTTTTAAAATTAGGGTTTATTTCCATATTTTTGCTTCTGCCTTCTGGACTGCTGCGAGCCTGCGACTGCTACGACTCCGGCGACTGCGCTACTCCGGCGGCTCTATTTCAAATAACTCTGTTTTTTTTTTCTTTTTCTACTTTCTTCTTCTGGTTCTCTTCTAATTTTTTTTAAATTTCATCTTCTGGTTTCTAACTTCTTCTCCTTCTTCTGTTTTTCTAAGTTCATCTCTTCCTCTGTTTTTTACTCTTCCTTCGTCTCTTCCTCTGTTTTTTTCTCTAGGTTTGTTAATAGTTATATAATATAGTAATATACTACTATCTACTATCTATTTTTAGTTTTTGAATTGAAATATTTGCTAATATATTATTGCTATTGAGATTTTGATTATTTATATATGCAATTAAATATTTTAATTTTTTGGTGTTAATTGGCCCCGCACTTCAAAAAGCCGCTCGCCTCGCCGCTCGCTTCGCCGTGTGGCAAGGCGGAGCCTTGTCGCCTTTCGCCATCCAAAACACTGAAGAAGAGGAAATGTTGAGATGTCTTAAATTGTTGTGTTCAATAAATAAAGCTCCCAGACCTGATGGCTTCACTATGAGCTTCTTCCTAAAATGTTGGGACGTTGTAAAACATGATATAATGCTGGCTTTCCAAGATTTCTATGAGCAAGATATTTGAAAGAAGCTTCAATGCTACTTTCGTTGCTCTGATCCCTAAGAAGAAAGGAGCCAGTGAGTTGAGGGAGTTCATGCCCATTAGCCTGATAGGAAGCATCTACACAATATTCTCAGAAAACCTAACAGAAAGGTTGAAAGGGGTGATGGAAAAGTTGGTTGGCTCACAACAAATGACCTTTATTAAAGGCAAACAAATTATGGATGCGGTCCTTGTAGCAAATGAAGAAGTAGGTTCAAGACTGAAGCAGAAGAAAGCAGGAATACTATGCCAACTAGACATAGAAAAAGCTTATGATCATGTTAACTGGCGCTGTCTGCTGGGAGTGTCAGAAAAAATGGGATTTGGGCAAAAGTGGATTCAGTGGATAGAATTTTGCACATCATCAGTGAGCTTCTCAGTGCTAATCAGTGGTGCACCAGTAGGTTAATTAGAGCGCAAAGGGGCCTTAGGAAGGGGGATCCTCTTTCCCTTTTCTTGTTTTTGTTAGCTATAGAAGGACTCAACAACATGATTAAAACAACAAACACAAATGGATGGCTGAGAGGGTTCGATGCGGCTAGAGAAGGAAAGGAAAATTTGGAGGTGACTCATTTGCAATATGCAGATGACACTCTCATTGTGGCTGAAGAAGAACAACTCAAATATCTGAGGGTAATTTTGGTTCTGTTTGAAGGGATTTCTGGGCTTCACATTAATTGGAGAAAGAGCTTTCTTTATCCCATTAATGAAGTGTCTAACATGGAGGTACTGAATACAGTCTAGGTGGATAGGCTGGGGATCTTCCAACCACATACCTTGGGATGCCTTTGGGTGCCAAGTCTAAATCTAAAGAAATTTGGAACACTGTAATTGAGAAGTGTGAAAAGAAATTGACTAGATGGAAGTGACAATACTTGTCACTAGGAGGCAGAGTAACTCTAATCAACTCAATCTTATATGTCATGCCAACATACATGATGTCTTTGTTCCCTATTCTAGTAGGAGTCACAGACAGACTGGACATAATCAGAAGGAAGTTCTTATGGCAAGGAAACAAGGGATTGGAAAGGCTACAACTTAGTAAAGTGGAAAAAAGATATGGGGGTTTGGGAATAGAAAACCTGTAGAACCACAGTAAGGCTCTCAGAATGAAATGGCTGTGAAAATATGCTAATGAAAAATAGATTTTGTGGGGGAAAGTCATTGAAGCTAAGTATGAGGAGGAAGATAGATGGATGACAAAGGAAGTTAATGCCTCATATGGTGTGAACTTATGGAGATCTCCGATCTCTGTGGAATGAACTCAAGATCAACACTAAAGTGAAGGTAAATAAAAACAAGCTTCTGGAGAGATCATTGGCATGAGGTGGGTGTTCTAGGAAGTTTATATCCAGACATTCGCAATTTAATGCTACATCAACAAAAGACCATAGTAGAAATGTGGACACCTGAAGGGTGGGAGGGTATTTTAGAAGACAAATAAATGATTGGGAATCACAAGAGTTGCAGATTTTTTCAGCACTATTGGCCAACTTAAAGGAACATGCGAGGGAGAGGATGAACTTTGGTGGCAGGGTAATGACATGGGAACCTTCAAGGTTGGTAAAGCATACAAGAAGATGAACAACCTCAACTAACAGAATGTCAACTAGCCCCGGAAAAACATCTGTAAGGTTAATATTCCCTACGAGGTAGCCTGTCTTACTTGGCTCCTATCTAAGGAAGCAGTACTTACAAAGGACAATCTGATGAAGAGGGGATTAAATTTATGTCCTAGATGTGTGTGGAGATCAGGCTGAAACTGTTAACCACCTATTCCTTCACTGCAAGACTACATGAAAACTATGGAGACTATTCTTAAACCTCAAAGGTTTTTCCTGGTCTAAGCCTGGTAGGGTTACAGAGGCTCTTCAAAGCTGGGATGCAAACAAAGAGTAGAAGAAGATGGAGAATTATTCCAGCCACCATATAGTGGACAATCTGGAAGGAGAGGAATGCTAGGTGTTTTGAGAACGTTAAGAATAGTATAGGACATATCAAGTTGAATTGTATCTTGATACTGTGTTTTTGGTGTAACCAGATTTGGTATAATGATCCTATATCTATTATTGTTGTGTTAGATTCATTATAGACATAGAATCTCCATGGTGCTCAGAGTTGGCCTCAGAGCCTTATGGGCTAGGGGTATGGAGAACAATCAGATCCGTATAGACTTCAATGGAGGAAAATCTGATTCTCAAAGTAGGTAATGACAACAAGATCAAATTTTGGAGAGAAGGTTGGATTGAACAGACTCCTCTTTCTGAGGTTTTCCTAGATCTTTTCTAAATCTGCAACAATCCTGATGCTGGAGTAAGTGAATGCTGGACCAGACATGGATGGGACCTCTCCTTCGGGAGATTACTAAATGATTGGGAAGTGGAGAGGGTGGCCTCCTTATTGGAGATGTTGGGAAAACGCAACATTATATCAGATGCAACATATAGGGCCATCTGGAGACATACTAAAGATGGGAGCTTCACTCTAAACAACGCTTATAGAAGAGGTTTGATTGGAACAACATATGTAAAGGTTTGACTCCAACCAAAGTGAGGTGCTTCACCTGGTTAGTTATCAGAAGAGCTTGATTAACTAGTACTCCAGAGAAAGGAATGCAATTGGTTCCAGGTGTTTTGTATGTAATTTAACAAGGGAAACAAATAAACATTTATTCCTACACTGCAAGTTCACTTCTCAACTCTGGGAGCTGTTCCTCGACATCACTAGTTCTAGTTGGACTATGCCAGAGCATACCTCTGATTTATTGAGCTGTTGGATTAGAAGAGGGGGTAGCAAGACACATAAGAGGTGGTGGAAGTTAATACCTTCATGCATATGGTGATCTATATGGAGAGAAAGAAATGGTAGATGTTTACAAGATAGATCCAATTCCATTCACAAAGTAAAATGGAACTGTTTAGTAACTTTACTTTTTTGGTGTAAACAACTTTGTATAGAGGATGTAGATCAGATTATAAATTTAATAGGGAGCATGTAAGTCTGTTCTGGTATGGCTGTAATTCCTTTTTGAAGGTGGCCAACATCTCCTTAATGCTGAAGAATACAAATTATCAATTCTCAGAAAAAGTAATGTTCCTCTTTTCTACGTGGTGTAAAGTAAAATGCTATTTTTATGGTTCGTGCTGTCCAATCTTCAGCGTTATTGGAGGACTTTGTTTTAATGAAACTCTTTCTTGGGGTATGTCCTGTTTTTGTATATCCTTCTCCATCAGTACAGTTTTATTTTGTTATAAAAAGGCTTGTTCCCATCATAATTTCTCTGTTTGATAAACCTCAATACCACTTCATGTTCCCCATGATTGTACTTAGCACTATGACTAAATTTCTCCTTTAAGCATCCTTTTCTTTTTCATGGAAGGAGAAACACTCCGAGGCATATAGATTGCGCAAAAGGCATCTTCCCTTAAAGCTTTGGAGCTGGTATGAGAGCTCGAATAAAAGGATCAGCATGATAAGTAGCTAGAGCCTATTGTGACTTGGACTTATCTTTGATCTGGTATTTTGGTGGATAAGTGGATTCTTTCTAGCCTCCGCCCAAATCCTTATCAACATCTATAGAAATTGGCATAATATCATCCCTTTTAAGTTGCCACTCCCTCGTTGTTTCACATTTCTTCTATATTATCAAACATATATTCATTTCGGATTAGGATTCTTGGATAAAAATTTCTAGAGAGAGAGTCCTTATTATCTCTAGAAGATTGGAAATTCAAAAGTCAGCAACATTACAAAGAAAGCTCGTCTTCTCCTGCCTTGACTTTGGATGGAGGTTGCCGAAGGCTTAAGGGTGAACAAGAACCTACGTTCAGACTGTCTTCTGGCCACATTCGGAGAGAAAGTCTTTCCTCCGTTGTGTTTGGTGGGAAGATTCGAGAAGAGGGTAACGTTGCTAGATCCAGTTGCATCCTGGGCTGCAAAGGCTTGGGCAGTAGACCCCGGATCAAAGTATCTTCCATGGGAGATTAAACCTTTTTGTTCAGATTTCCCTGCGCTTCTGAGGCTGGTCGGGTTTTGCGTGAGGGCGAGAGATGGATGGATGACAATGCTCTTACATTGCATAACTGTTCTGAGGAAATAACTATGGATATTCTTAGAAGAAGAGAAAGAACTAGGGTGGTGAATGTTGTAGGGTTGCCACTTCACCTTTGGTGTAATGACCTCTTCAGAAATATCGGGGATGTGTGTGGGGTTTTTTTGGAGGTCGATTGTAGTCTCACGGATGTGTCGAGGGTTAGAATCTTGGTGAGGAAAGGGGGGAGAGTGCCTGTGTCTATGGTGGTAGAAGGGGGGATGAGATTTTTAGGGTCAGGTTAACACCAGAGTTCAGGCCTGAAATTCTAAGAGCGGGTCTGGGTGGGGTGGAAAAGAGGGGAGGAGTAGAAAGAGAGTTAAAAGGGGTGGAAGAGTAGGGATGATGATGTTTGGAGGCCTCTTCCATCGGTATCCATGGCTGCTAGAGATTCTGCAGTGAGGGGAAACAAACCATATGGCTTTTGAATTTGGGAGAGCTAGAGCAAGGATTAGAGAGGTGAAAAGACGAACTTACCCCTGGATTAGTGAACCGGTTTGGAGGAGGAATTTAAACCGGTTCACTAATAGATCTGGCCCGGTTCTGCGATATAAAGAAGACCAAGCCGGCTTACATGGAAAAGATCGATGATCCTGAGAAGGGTTGGCGACTTCCTTTTGCTGCGAAGAAGAATCTAGTTGCTATTGGGAACTCGTTTTCTCCACTGGAGGTGTCGGAGAGGGAAGAAAAGTCTGGTCCGATGTCCCTTTTGCAGAGAGAGGTTGCAACTGGGTTCTGTAGCACCTGGCGACTCTGTTCATAATTTTATTGATGCCGGAAAAGCTTTTTCCGGTGGTTCTTCGTCTGGCGGGGGTCAGAATTACTGTAACAAGGCTGTGGAGGAGTCAATTGGAAGGTTCAAGGGGGCTGGAGGTTTCGGAGGGCGATTGTCTTCCTCCGATAGATTTGGACAGCCTCTGGTTTTGCATTATGGGAATTTCCCTGAGAAGGAAATGAGCAGAAATTTAAATTCCAGTTCCAAATTTGTGGCAGAATCTTCTCTTGCTGGGTATTTGGGGTCGAAGAAGATTGTTCGGGCTTCTAGGGGTAAAGTGAGGGTGGGCTCTGCTGGGCTCTCTGTTCAAGGGACTTTCCAATGCAATTCAGGGAATAGGAGGGTTATCAAAGGGGGAAATTGCTCTGATATTTCTTCTCCAGTTAATGGGCTTCAATCAGGCAATGCTAAGGTTTCTTCTGGGTTAGAAGATAATCCTATTCATGTGGGGACTGGGGAGGCGGAGAGATATATTTCCAAATGGGCAGAAGAGAAGTACATTAATTTCGGGATGTTTTTGGGGTGTCCTTTGATGGAATGGAGGGGAAAGTTATTGATCTGTTGATTAGTATCGACCAAGAGGCTAGAGGGAATGTGGCATTGAAGAAAAAAGAAATGGAAGAGGAGAATACTCTAAACCTGGAAGCTCACAAAGAGAGCGGTAGGATTAAGGTGTATGGTAGGAAAAATAGGGAGGTTTGTAAGATCTCTGAGGGGGGTGAAGGGGATGAGGGGGGATGGGGAAAAAAGTTTGTTGATGGATTGTAAAATTATTAGTTGGAATATGAGGGGGATGAATAACCCCAATAAATTGTCTATTCTAAAGGTAGGGTTTAAGGAATGGGGGGTTGATTTGTTATGTATTCAGGAGACTAAAATAGAGTGTCGGATAGCATTTGAGGAGTGTATAGGGTGGAAGCTGGGTGAAATATGACTTTCTTTTGTCTCGCGGGAATGTGGGAGGAATTCTAGTTCTATGGGATGATAGAAAATTGGAATGTCTGGAGGTTCATAAAGGGGAATTCATGATAGGGGCAAGATTTAAGAACATTGGGAATGGGGTGGAATGGGGTTTTGGGGGTGTATGGGCTGGTAGGAGAGGGGTCTAAGGTCGCTTTTTGGGAGGAATTAGGGGCATGTATGGAGATGTGGGAGATTCCTTGGGTGTTATGGGGGGATTTTAACACTATAAGATTCTCGGAGGAGAGGTTGGGGTGTAGGGTGATTTCCATGGCTATGGAGGAGTTCTCGGAGTTTATTGATAACCATCTTCTCATTGGTTTACCTTTGTCAGGTGCCAATTTCACGTGGTTAAGGTCGGAGGAATCAAATTTCAAATCTCAACTAGACAAATTCCTTGTGTCTACTTCTTGGGAAGAGTTGACACCTAATGTGATCCATTGTCCTCTCTCGCGTTTGATCTTAGATCATTCTCCTATTTTGCTGGATGGTGGCAGGAGCAAAAGGATGAGATCTCCTTTCCGATTCAAGAATATGTGGCTGCGAGCGACATATTTTGGTGATAAAGTAGCCGAGTGGTGGAGTAGCTATGCCGTGGAAGGGAGACCTTCTTTCAGACTAGCAAAGAGACGTAAGGGTGTGGAATAAGGAAGTGTTTGGGAGGTTAGAAGTGACAATGAGGGAGATTATAATTGAGGTGAGGGAGTTAGAAAGAATAGAAGCGGGAAGGGAGCAAGATGGGAGAGAAAAGAAAAAGAAAGAAGTGTCTAGTAGGAGACAAAAATCGAGGGCATTGTGGCTGGAAGAAGGGGATTCTAACACAAAATTCTTTTCGAGGGCATTGTGGCTGGAAGAAGCACAAAATTCTTTCACAGGGTAGTAGTTGCTAATAGGAGGAGGAATATGATTGAGTCTATGGAGGTTGGGGAGGAGACATATGAGGGGGAGGAGGAAGTGGAGGGAGCAATTGTTCAGTTCTATGAACAATTGTTCAATGAGGAAGCAGAGTGGAGGCCAAAATTAGGGGGTGTGGATTTCAATCAGATAGGAGGGGAAAGTAGTGAGTGGTTAGAGAGGGCTTTTGAAGAAGAGGAGGTTCATGTGGCTTTAGAGAGGCTCCAAGTTCAGATATATTCACTTTGGCTTTCTTCCAGCATTGCTGAAGCACGGTCAAGCATGATGTTTTGAGTACTATCGACGATTCCAGGGTAAGGGTGAATTTGAAAGAAGCTTGAATGCGTCTTTCATTGTCATATCCCCGAGGAAGGGGCTTCTAGCATCGAAGATTACAAGCTTATTAGTCTTGTGGGAAGCATTTACAAGATCATTTCTAAGTTGCTTTCTAATAGACTTAGGAGAGTAATAGACGAGATTGTTTCTACTTCGCAAAATGCTTTTGTAAAAGGAAGACAGATTTTGGACGCAGCTTTGATGGCTAATGAAGTGGTAGATTCGAGGAGGAAACAAGGGGAGTCGGGTGTTTTAAGGCTTATGACCATGTAAATTGGGAGTTTCCGGACTTCATTTTGCTGGAGATGGGCGGGCTTCGGGTAAAATGGAGAAAGTGGGTCAGTTTTTGCATTTCTTCAGTGAGATACTCGGTTTTGGTGAATGGAAATCCGTGTGGTTTCTTTGGTAGTTCGAGGGGGCAGAGGCAAGGGGGTCCTTTATCACCTATGCTTTTTATCCTGGACAGAGCTGTCCTAGGTGGTCATATCAAGGTGTTCAAGGCTGCGGTTAGTTGTGTTGATTCCATGTCGGTTACTCATCTTATGTTTGCAGATGATACTTTGGTGTTCTGTGATGTAGTTGGGACCCAATTGGATTAACTTGGACAAGTGTTAATTTGGTTTCAGGTGGTGTCAAGGCTTAAAATTAACCTCAGAAAATGCGATATCATTCCCGTTGGCACAATGGATAACATTGACCTTCTTGCCCAGGTTTTGCAATGTAAGGTAGGGACTCTCTTTACTACTTACCTTGGTTTACCTCTAGGCGCGTCAAACAAGGACTCGTTGGTTGAAATCCGGTCATATAGAGGGTAGAGAAGAGGTTAGCAGGCTGGCAGAAAAGATACTTGTCCAAAGGAGAAAAAAAGTGATTATTAAGAGCACTTTATCGAGCATTCCTACTTGTTGCATGTCCTTGTTCAACGCACCTACTTCTGTTGTTGGTAAGCTTGAAAAATTACAAAGAAATTTTCTTTGGGATGCAACGGATGGGGCAAAAAAGTTTCACTTAGTTCGTTGGGAGACTGTGACTTCTCCTAAGCGGTGGGGAGGACTCAGGGTTAAAGATTTGAAGCTTTTCAACAAAATACTTTTGGGTAAATGGTTGTGCAGATTTGGGAGGGAGAAGCTTTATGGAGAGGAGTGATAGCAGATAAATATGGAGAAGTGGAAGGGGGATGGAGAATAAATGGGATCACTATGCCTTTTGGGTGTGGTGTGTGGAGGAATATAATGAAAGGGTGGAAAGCTTTTAATGATAACATTTCTTTTAAGGTTGGGGTGGGAGTAGAGTTAGTTTTTGGGGGGATAAGTGGTGTGGAGGCGTGGTGCTTAAAAATGAATTCCTAATTCTGTATGGGTTTTCTTGCCAAAAGGAACTATTTGTTCAGCAAGTTAGGGAGATAAATGGGGTGGAACTTTTTGGGATTTGAGGTTTAGGAGGAATTTCCAGGATTGGGAGTTGACCAAGCTTCAGAGATTGCTAGGCTTACTTCAAAATCAATGCGATCCGGCTGATAGAAACGATGCTTTGAGTTGGGAGTTGGGGAATAACAAAGTGTTCTCTGTTAAATCATTCTACGAGAAGCTCCTGATTAGGGTGGAGGACAGTTTCTTATATGTTTCGGTTTGGATTCCTAGGGTGCGAGGAAGGTATGCTTCTTCGCGTAGTTAGCTGCTAGAGGGGTAATTTTAACGGTGGAGAATCTTAGGAAATGGAAGGTTGTTTGTGTAAGCTGGTGCTTTCTTTGTAAGGAGGCGGGTGAGGATGTGGATCATATTCTGTTACATTGCAAGTTAGCCGCGAGGTTATGGGAGGACATCTTTGGATGGTTTGGTGTTTCTTGGGTAATGCCAAGATCTGTGAAGGATTTGCTGTGCAGCTGGAGAAGTGGAGCTAGTAGAAGAAGGCACAAGGTGTGGAATGTTACTCCTCTTGCTTTGATGTGAATCATTTGGAAAGAGAGAAACAGGAGAGCCTTTGAAGGGGTGGAGATGAATTTTGCTCAATTGTGGAGTAGTCTCCAATCCCTTATTTCTCTTGGTGCACCCGTGTAGTTCTCATTTGTATAAAGGATTGGGTGTCTCTTGGAGAGAACCATATTTTGTAGGTTCCTCCCTTTTTGGTATACCTCTTGTATACGGCCAAGTTGACCTTGTTTTTATCTATGAAACTCTTTTACTTGAACAAAAAAAATTTATCGAACATATGACAAAAGTTCGATCCCCTTACTTGTGCTAATTTTCTTGAATATCTAAATACATACAACATAAGGAACCAAAATGCAAGATATGGATCAAAGATAGATGATTTAACACCATATAGTCTTCAGAATCCAGAGATCTGTTTTTTCTTGGTGTTTATTACAATCAAGTTGGTGTGTGTCTGGTACCCATATCTAAAGAGAAAAAGTTGGTATCTGTGTGGCGTTGTTAATTATCCAATTTCTCCTACCCATGATAATCAGTTGTCAATCATTTGCACTACCATCTTTTTTTCCTGTATGAGATATTCCTATGGTATCCATAATATGGAGTGAATGGAGATTTAGTAGTGGTCCAGTTGATACTTTTTCTTTGCTAATGATCAGCCTTACAATATTTCAGACATTGAAAAGTTGTTTTTTTTGAGGAAAGTCCAGTGACAGTTAATGATTGGATATGACATGGCTCAAAATATTTTTAAAAGAACCATCCTTTTGGTTTATCCTCTTTATGCTTTTCAGTCTGATAAGTATATGCCTTATTTGGAAGGCATAGAAAAGGTCTGGTAGGCCTCAACCCAAATTGATGTAAGCCTTGGAGGATGAATGCCGTTAAGTGCGTTATGATGGAAGATTATGTTGAGCAAAATAAGTCTCCCTTGCCTTGGTTTGGGATTAAACTCTACTAACGCATGCTTGAATTCTTAAAATTCATGCTCATGAGTATCCCAAACATTATGTGCTGTCTCACTAATTGTTTGGTTGTGATAATTTCAGATTGAGTTTCTCATTCACGAATATTGTGTCATAAGATTTCACCTCCTCCACAAGATTTAACTATTTGAGAACGAAGAATTTTTTTGCTTACTTGTGCCCTTAATATGTCCATCCACACATTTCTATGTGCTGGCCAAATGATTCATTGTGAAAGAAAAATGAACAAAAGGAGTGTTTTGCTGACGTCTATCTTGTCAGTTGTCACATTGTATGTCTTCACGTGTCTATGAAAATTTTAACTCGAGAAGTTGGTAGTTTTTATTGTTTCTTGTATTACCGTTCTCTATTGATAGGGTTAAATGATTTTGCAGAGAAAATGGAATCCCTTTACATGTGAATCTGCAGTTGATGTATTATTAATGCTGTTTTGCAGGATGAACGTTATGCTAAGTATATAGGAAAGCAGGCTATTGTGCCATTGACATTTGGTCGCCATGTGCCAATTATTTCTGATAAGGTAGGGAAAAGTTTCTGCTTCTGTAGTCAGACTAAGTGCAAGACGACTTATCTTAGAGCTGAAAGTAGTATATGAAGTGATATCTAATGGTAGGTGATTGTCACCTAGAGGAATGAGTCACAATGTTGTAATCTAGTCAACTTATACATACAAACTGTTTCTCTGAATTTGACTCAAGAACTGATGCCAGAGACATACAAGTGGCTGTCATCCTTTGACCATTTCTCATGTTAATTCTTTCTCGCCTATTCTGCTATCTTCTCTCCTCCATGCTTACCTTTCCTGTACTTCTTCTTGGACACCTACAAGTCATACAAAGTTATGATGGCTTGTGTTAGAGAATTTATTTTGCCACCAGTTGCACAATAGTTTCCAAAAGGGTTTATAATGTCTTGGATACTCCACTTGTTGTCTTAAAGTGTTGGGTTTGATAATCAGATTCTTTCCAATGGTATCAGGACCGAATTTCAGTAAGCCTGTAATCTTTCCTACCTGTTCTATTGCTTTGGGCTTCCTCTCTTGACTCAACCTATTGAGCCATTAACTTTACTCCAGACACACACTGTAGCTTGCTGAGCATTCTCTTTCTGCTCAAGGCTCACTCTTCAACTTATTGAGCCTACTCTCTCTCCTCCAGGCCCCTTCTTATCCTGATGAGTCCACTCACTCTGCAGTCTGCTCCAGGCCCGCTCTTCCTGTTGAACTTCTTCGGTATTCTTAAAAGGAAAAAAAGGAAGGAAAAGGTCTTCACCTCACATGTAAACCCTGGAATGGGGTTACATGTACAGGAGGACGTTAGAGAACCTATCTCACATTGGTTGTATAATGGTTTCTAAAGGAGTTTATATATCCTGGGTTTAGATTATTTCATCGCTTAGCTCTTTCAGTGTGGATGATTTAAATGCTCGAGTGGGAAATTTTTCCTATAAAAGTAAAGAATATTTTGATAATTAACTATACATTTTTTATGTTCAAACACGACTTTGCATTTTGAAGAATTGTAAGGTTGTCAAAGGTAAGTTTGGCTGATGCCTGATTCTAACAGTATGTCGACAAAGACTTTGGAACTGGTGTATTGAAGATAAGTCCTGGACATGATCACAATGATTACCTCCTCGCTCGCAAGCTTGGTCTTCCTATACTTAATGTGATGAATAAAGATGGGACTCTAAATGAGGTGGCTGGGCTATATGCGTAAGTAATAAGCTACTTCCTATTTGGAGCATTATTGGCTTTTGAAATATTATAAATTATTTTGGATATTATTCCACTTGTGCAGTGGCCTTGACCGGTTTGAGGCAAGAAAGAAACTTTGGTCAGATCTTGAGGAGACGGGCTTGGCTGTAAAGAAAGAGGCTCACACTTCACGTGTTCCTAGATCCCAGCGTGGTGGAGAAGTGTGACTCTTATGTTCTGCTCTTGATTCTTTTGGAAGTGATAAAGAATAAAGAATTCCTTTATCTTGGCTTTGTTCTCACTTTACTTTTTTTTCTTCAGATTATAGAACCTCTAGTTAGTAAGCAATGGTTCGTCTCAATGGAGCCTTTGGCTGAGAGGGCACTTGAAGCAGTTTCAAAAGGAGAATTGACTATTATGCCCGAAAGATTTGAGAAGGTATGTAAATCATATTGGTAAATGTCTTGCTTCATATGGCTCAAAATCATTTACTTTTCAGCCTTTTGTTGTAAACTCTTCTCTGTTTTTACTTTCATTGTTTGAGTTTCTTAGGCTTCTAAAAATGCTTGATGTTGCCTCACATTCAACTTGAGGAGTCCTCTGCTTTTCAAGTTCTCTGTAATATTACCGAAGAAAACGTTGTTGCTGAAACTGTTATATTTATTACACTGGGTTTTCATTAGCTTCTTACTCACTTTTTGCATCTAAGCCTTCTACAGGTTTTTGATTCTATTGGTCCTTTTGATCATCGAAAATATTTTATTGGAAATAATCCAGTAGGTGAAGAATTTGAGGACTGCATCCGTGGAGTTCTTGGGGAGAATGACAGCAATAGAGCATTACTATAGGTCATATATCAGTATATGAGGCTTACAAACATGTTCTTGTTGATACTCTTAGCATTAAAATATACTGGTAGACCAAGTTAAAATGTGTATTCCTGAAAATGAAACTTTGGTGTTTATTCAGGATGTATTCACTTATATGGTAATCTAGTTTTAGTTGCACCAAAAAATTAAAGCTTGAAAATAGCCGCATTGCCTATTAACCTTGACTAAATTTAGTAGGTTTTCATTTGCCTACTTCTCCTGATGCACTTGCAGATATATAAGCACTGGCTCTCTAATATCAAGGATTGGTGTATAAGCAGACAATTGTGGTGGGGACACCGTATACCAGTTTGGTATGTTTCTGGTAAAGACTGTGAAGAAGAATATATTGTTGCTAGGAGTCACAGAGAAGCTCTCGCAAAAGCCCAAGAGAAGTATGGGAAAAATGTCGAGATATATCAGGATCCAGATGTTCTTGATACCTGGTTTTCAAGGTTGTTTGCTTAACTTGTTTTCCCCCCCTTAAACTCCACTTGGGTATTTTTCTTCTGAAACTATTTGGATATTAATTAATCTAGAATAGAAAATCCATCCTTTTGAACAATGTGGATTTCTATGTTTTGACGCAAATTTACAATTCAAAGCTATGTCTTAGCTATGGCTATTTGTCTTTCATGCATCTTCAAGGTTTCTGGATTAATTTTTCATACTTAAGTTCTTGCCTATTCGGATTGTTATTCTTGTCTTATTTCTCTCTGAACCCAACTCAGTCTTATCACTTGTCGATTGTTGGCTATGAGCTTGTCATCTCTAATCAGCACCATTAGGGGCCAATGTTCATCAATAAACCCCAACTTGTGTTCTCATTTTCAATTTTGTTTACATGGTATTGTTGGTTTTCCATTTGCTCTTATATTCTCATTTATCATCTCTTCCTTTCAACATGCTACAGTCATTCTTTTAACGTATTTCCTAACTTCTTTAATCTGATATTTCCTAATTTATCTTTTATCAGCACTACAGTAACCATTTCTCAATAGAACTGTGTTGTTTCTTTTCTTCTTGTCTGCTACTGTAAATTCTTGATGTTACTTAATTGTTATTTCAATTGTATGCATTTGAAACCTTCAGTGTTCGCTTATAATACTACTGACATTTTCTACTTCTGGTTTTCATTAGAGTACAATTTGATACAGTAATATTTTGCTTTCTGGTTTAATAGATTACTGGTAATCTTCAAATGATTTGGTCCATTTGGTTGCTGATTTTCAACTCTCTGATTGAAGTGTTTGTTCTTTTCATTTAGTTCATTGTGGCCCTTCAGCACACTTGGATGGCCAGATGAGTCAGCAGAGGATTTCAAGCGGTTTTATCCAACATCAGTTCTTGAAACTGGGTTTGTACTTATTCCCTTTTCGTTCTTCTCTATTGTTTCATGAGTGGGTTCAAGGGTTAGCATTCTTCAAGTCTTTTACATCTCCTAATGGATGAGTTAGTTACCATTTGATCTCCCACAATTCAGTGTATAACCCCTTCCCTCCAACTTTCTTACAGATCTTTCCTCTTCCTATCTTGCGGTGCACAGCCTTGAATCTTCCCCCCTGTCGCATTGATACCAGAAATGTGAATATAAGAAGACCTATGTTTCCGTTCTACACCTGAGGTTCAGATATGATAGATATACTAAAGAAATAACTAAAAAGTAAAACCCTCCTAATACTGCTATTGACAATAACCCAAAAATCCAAACCTTAGTGATGATTGAAATTTCACCCACCTTTATCTGCAATGAATGACATATAATTATGTTTTTTCCTGTTAATTCTTTGATTTGCTATTACTACATCATAAATTTTTATAATATGAATTTTTTGATCAAGTAAAAGTATTTTCATTCATAAACATGGCCAAAACGACCGTATACATCAAGACTCTACAAAATATGATTGTCTACAAACTCCAACCAATCCTCTACACAAGAAGGAACTTTCTGTTTACACCAAAAGAAAATAAGGGAGCGTAGACTACTCCTCAATTGCAAGAAACTCGACTCTACCCCTTCAAAAGTTCTCCTATTTCTCTCTCTCCAAACTACCCACATTAATGCAATCGGAACCATGTTTCAAGCCCTTCGTCTTCTCCTCCCTCTCCTGCTCTTCCAACTAAGCATCAGATCTTTCACAGTTCTTGGAATTACCCAAGAAGTACAAAACCATCTAAACATATCCCACCATAATCTCATGGTAAGTCCGCAATATAGAAGAAGGTGATTTACGTCCTCGCCCGTCTCTTTGCACATGTAGCACCAACTAACGCAGATAACCTTCCGCTTTCTAAGATTTTCCGCTGTCAAAATCACTCCTCTAGTGGCTAACCAAGTAAAAAAACACACCTTCCTCTGCACACTTGGGGTCCATATTGCATTACATGGGAACTCAACCTCCTCCCTAACCAAAATTTTCTCATAAAAAGACTTCACAGAGAACACTCCATTACTTCCAAGGCCCCACCACCACACATCAAGATTATCCACCAGATTGACTTGCCTATGAAGTAGGTTTATCAATCGTTGGAACTCACACTTCCCAATCTTGAAAATCCCTTCTAAATCTCAAATCCCAAAAAGTCTCACCACCTTGTGACCTCCTAATTTGTTGAATTGTCAAGTCTCGTTGGCAAGATATTCTATACAAACTCTGGAATTCTTCTTTCAGAATTATATTCCCACACCAGTTATGTCCCCAGAAGTATACTCTTCTCCCATCTCCGACCTTGAATGAGATATTTTCCCCAAAATCATCCCATCCCTTCATAATATTTCTCCATACACCACACCCGAAAGGCAAAACAATATCCCTAGCTTTCCACCCCGCATCCCTAATCCCATATTTATCACCTATCACCCCCCTCCATAAAGCTTGTACCTCCACCTTAAACCTCCACATCCATTTGCCCAATAAAGCTTTATTGAAGATCTTTAAATCCTTAACTCCCAGGCCTCCCCATTTTTTTGGCGATGTGACAACCTCCCACCGCACCAAGTGAAACTTCCTTGCCCCGTCCGCCGCATCCCAAAGGAAATCTCTCTGCATCTTTTTCAACTTTTCAGTGACCGAAGATGGAGCAAGAAACAAAGACAAGTAAGTGGGAATGCTAGAAAGTGTGCTCTTGATAAACACTTCCTTCCCACCCTTAGACAAATATCTTTTCTGCCACCCTGCTAGTCTCTTCTCGACCCTCTGAGTAACCGGATTCCACATCGTGTGATCTTTGTTTGAAGCACCTAATGGTACTCCTAGATAAGTGGTAGGAAGGGCCCCAACCCTACAATTCAAGACTCGAGCAAGTGACCCAATATCATTCACCTCTCCAAATGGAAAAATCTCACTTTCTCAAATTAATTTTAAGTCCTGACACCGCTTGAAACCAAGTGAAAATTTGGCCTAAATGATCTAGCTGGGTCTCAACTGCATCACAGAAAACCAAAGTATCATCTGCGAACAACAAATGGGACACTGAAATTGTCCCTTCACCCCAACCGCCGCATCAAAACCCTTCAAGTACCCCCCCAAAACAGCTCTATCCATCATCTTACTCAGGGCTTCCATAACTAAAATAAACAACATCGGTGATAGAGGGTCCCCTTGTCTCAAACCCCTCGAGCAAAAAATCCGCATGGGTTACCATTCACCATCACAGAAAATCTCACCGAAGAGATGCAAAAGTAGATCCATTTCCTCCATTTCTCCCCAAATCCCATTTGAAGCATAATGGAATCTAAGAATTTCCAGTTCACATGATCGTATGCCTTTTCAAGGTCAAGTTTGCACAACACACCTGGTACTCCTTGCTTTCTCCTAGAATCCACCACTTCATTAGCCACCAACGCTGCGTCCAAAATCTGTCTGCCCTCCACAAAAGCATTTTGTGAAGTAGAAACTGTCTCATCCAACACCTTCTTAAGTCTAATAGAAAGCACCTTAGAAAGAATCTTGTAAATGCTTCCCACTAGACTAATAGGCCTATAGTCCTTCATGCTCGTAGCACCCTCTCATTTAGGGATAATGACAATGAACGAGGCATTCAAACTTTTCTCGAATTCACCACTATTTTGGAACTCAGCAATAGAATCCATCACATCGGATTTGACTATATTCCAGCAATGCTGGAAAAAAACCAAAGAGAAACCATCTGGGCCCGGAGCTTTGTCACCCGCACAACACTCCACCGATCTTTTCACCTCCTCTTCCTCGAATGCCCTCTCCAACCACTCACCCTCCTCCTCTCTGATTTGACTGAACCCTAAACCCCCCATGGTAGGCCTCCACTCCGCTTCCTCTTTGAACAAATTTTCATAATAATCTACCACTGCCCCCTCTACTTCCTCTTTCCCCACATGGTTCACCCCTTTATAATATGAATTATATGTGATGAAGTGATTTATTCGTTAATACTTGTCTGGTTTATGGTAGAAATTTGAATTTGTTTCTTTCTGACATTGCTGATTTAAGCTTTGGATAGGATTAGGGATGCTGATATCAATATATACCTTCTAGGCTCAATTCCATAGTAAATCATCTAGTTCCTTGCAATTAGTCTTAAGTCCATCTAGCAATCAAGATGGCAAAACGATGGAAGTATCCTGTCCATTTAACAAACCTATTGATGGAAATTTGCAACTTCACGTGGTGTAAGAAAAAGAAGAAAAACAACGGTACATGCATTATTTAACATTTTAGTTTATACCAGTGTTGAGATATTATCACTTGGGCCTTGAATTGGATATGTTGCCTTCTTTCCTATTTGAAGATGTTTAGTTCCTTGAAAGAGAAGTACATAGGTTCCCTCCAACTAAAATTAGGTGAGATAACCTAATTTTACTACCATGGTCAGTAGATAAAATCTTGAACTTCTGTTACATTTACATGAAAATGGGGCCACTGTGGAGAGGCTTTTTGATGAATTCAAATTAGAAGTGACCCTATATTATGTGAAGCAATATGAATATAACTACAATTCAGCTCATAAAGTACTATGAATATGCACCATGAACTTGTAATGGACTGCACAGATAATTCATAATGGTATAGTTAAAATTGGTTTTTACTTGTTAAGAAATTTGAAACCAAGTTGAACATTACATCACACCTAGCGTCCTTGTTCCAGCTGCTTGCCACTTGATTCTATATGCTTATGACATTAGATTGATTAATCCAACAGTTTGTAAGTTACGAATGATTACATTTTCTTGACACCCAGCTAGTTCTTCGAGATGAAGGAGTTCCAGTTTACTGCCTGACTGTAGTAGTGTCACGCCCCAAATCCACGTGATCTGCACCTGGAGCTCTACCCAACCCAAGCGAACCAACCCATACAAGAAAGCCCATCTATATGCCTAATAGATACATGCGGAGGTCTTTTCAAGTTAAAATTTCATCATTTGAACAATTGAAAATCGAAGCTTGAATACACTATAAACCAACAACTGTTCATTTAAAAGAGAATGCATAAGACAGAAAGTTCCGTTCATGCATGCTATATGAGTAACCATACAAATACAACAACATACTCGGTGAAATCCCACAAGTGGGGTTCGGGAAGGGTAGGATGTGCCAGAAGGAGAGATGAAAAATTATCCCTGCTTGTACCTGGTGGACAGTGTGGGTCTCTGTGCGGCTTAGATCTAGCCGGATCTGTAAAATCCTGGCGGTTCGACCCTGGAGGCTTAGTGAACAGGTTCAATCTACTTCTCCAACCCAGTTCACTAATCCAGGGGTATTGTTGTCTTTTTACTTTGCTAGGATTTCTCCTTCGCCTCCAGAATTCAAAATCTTTGTCCCTTTCTAGTCTTCTATTCCTTCCAGCAACAACCTATCTCCCTTTTCTTCCGCCACCCTCCTGTGTTTCCCACCTCCTTCTCCTCCCCTCCTGCTGGATAGATTCACGTTTTCCTCCATAACTGGAGTAAGAACCTCAGGTTGAAATTCAATGCACATCCATATTCTATAGCTACTTTCTCCAACATCCACCTTCACAGAAACAGGAACCCTCCCCCCTTTCCTCACCCTAATTCTCACTCTAGATATGTCGTGCATACTACACATAGCATCAACAAAACCCCCCACACCTCTCCCCTACCTTCTTGAGGAGGTCGACATTCCAGAGGTGAAGAGGCAAACCCACCATATTAACGATCACAGTATCACCGGTAAAATGAGTATTAACACACCCATCTTGCTCCTTCCATCTATCCAATTTCAAAAAATTACCACCAAACCACCTCTTTCCTCTGTAAAAAGTTTCATCAGCCTGCTCCTCTCTCGCAAAACGGAATAGAACTTGTGTGTCGCTCATCTGTGTAATCTTCAGACTGTCTGCAACTCCCCATTCATCTGCAGCCCAGTTTCTGATTGCCTCCGGTGAGCCCACCCATTTTGTGAAGGATCCAACCAAACAAGTTTTCAAAAAACTTTTCCTTCTTGACACATATTCTTCAGACAAAGAGAAGTTGGGTTCTCTGGCTGAGCCAAGTTGATGACATCTACCCCCGAGGTCTAACACTGGCCATGCTAGAGCCTCCTTGAAAGACATGCCCTCCTGCTTCCCAGATTCTACAGAGAAGTAGGAGCCTCTCTCTTTAGACATTTTTTGAGCTAGAAACTCTCTTCTATGTGAGAAATACTAGTTGAGAAGAAAAGAGATGTAATGATTACAAGAGCGAGGTACCATCAACATATTATATGAAACCAATGAGGGATAACTTAATACTAATTCTAATATTTTAACTTCACGTACTAATACTTCACATTTTAATATGTTTAGAAATAGATATCTATTGATTTTTTCTTTCCCTTTGTTTCAAAGAAAGTTGGTATGTTTCATATTTATCATGTTTAGTAGCTTTTTAAGAGTACTCTGGTTTTCAAAATTGTAACACTGCTATATTGCAATATTCTCTGAACAGTAATAGTTACTTGGTAACAGGCACGACATACTGTTCTTTTGGGTGGCACGAATGGTGATGATGGGCATTGAGTTTACTGGGACTGTCCCCTTTACAAATGTTTATCTTCATGGACTAATCCGTGATTCTCAAGTGAGTTCATGCTTTTAAGTTACTGCCTGAAATGTATGTCTTTACTCTTCTTGATATACTTTTTCTAGATAATTTGTTGATCGTGCTGGTTGATTTATTATTCAGTGAAATTACTTGTCCTGTAAATACAATTCACTTCTACTTTCGGTAAATTGTGCTCTTGGTGGTTGCAAATTTACATTGGTCGTAAGCCGATGCGTTCAGTTAATTCACATTTCCCTCCTCTTCACAAGCTACAGTTTCAGCAAGAAGGGTATGTCGTATAAAATTGTTTTACCACTTTAATAGGGTAACTTTTGCTGTTTCGGAGGAAAGTGAAGATTTCGTTCTTACCTAATTCATCGGGAGGAGAAAAACTTTGATTCTTCCTGAAGGTGTTCCTTGCATGCTGAAGTGAACATGGGCGATGGACGTAACCACTCCCTTGGTTGGGGGTTGTGCCGCCCTGCCTTTCAATCGATACATGCGACCCTATCTCTATTCAGAAGGAGGAGTGGTCATCGAATAAGGTTTCCTTTCCTGTACTTTTTTGAATTCCCCTATTTGATCTAGTAAGGCCAAAGGTCCGCTACCAAAGAATTATGAGTTCTAACATTTATAAAAGAAAGAAAAAACCAATATAGAAACTTCTACTAAGAAAGAAGATGACTAGAGTGAAGTCGTAACAAGGTAGCCGTACTGGAAGGAGCGGCTGGATCACCTCCTTTTCAGGGAGAGCTAATGCTTGTTGGGTATTTTGATTTGACACTGCTTCACACCCCCAAAAAAATGGAAGTGACCAATTTCTAAGAAAAAAGTTGTTTCAGGCCCTGCATTCCCGAACTTTTGGTTCATCAATCTTTGGACTGATCGGCTCCAAGCATGCAGTTTTTGTTGATGTTATGTATACACTTGTGATAATGTGTTGATTTACTGAAATTATTGAATTTGGGTTGAACCTTCCCTATCTGCATCCGAGTTGCATCCAGGACACGTCTGAAAACCATCATTAGTTATGATAAGATCTGGATTTATATCTCCCCTTCCATGGCTCATTTCCTGCATATATTGTAGCTTTAAACTTGTCAGGGCTCTTTTTCAGGGCAGAAAAATGTCCAAAACATTGGGAAATGTCATAGATCCCCTTGACACCATTGCAGAGTATGGCACCGATGCTTTGCGTTTCACTCTTGCCTTAGGGACTGCTGGTCAGGTTTGTAATGAGCTCATTTTTTAGTCACTAAATCATGGATAGAAATCATCCTTTTTCTCCAATGGTGTCCACTTGGATGCTTTCATCAGACAGCTTATGTCTTTGTTATAGGATCTAAATTTGTCCACAGAGAGGTTGACCTCTAACAAGGCGTTCACCAACAAATTGTGGAATGCTGGAAAGTTCATATTGCGGAATTTGCCTCGTCAAGATGACACTCCTGCTTGGGAAGCCTTACGGGCGCATAAGGTTTGTCAATTTTGGTGTTTCAACCCAAATATATGTTTCTTTACAGCAATTTGCTTCAAGATCTGTGGGTCAGAAGCATTTAGGCACAAATGAAATAAGAGTGTTTGAAAGAGCAGACATACTTATTGAAAAAGAAAATTTTCTGAAAGAAACGAGATAAGTATTGTAGTATGACGAAATGAAAAATGCGTTAAATCAGAGATTGTCATTGTGTCAGATTAAGTTTGATGATCCACATTAACTCTGTCAGATTCAGATTGAGCTTCGTGTTCAGCATGGGCTTGAAGACTAAAGAGCTTAATCCTGGTTGTTGGCATAACTCTCAAACATGTCAATTTTTCATTGATTTTGTTTCCAGCATAGGCTGTCAACATAGAAATTTTTTGCTGTTAAATAATTTGGTTTATACCCACGTCTCTGAATGTTGAAGTCCAGTTCTTCGAGAATTCTTAAATCTGCATGGCATGCAAATTCACATCCTAGAACAAAGTTAATCCAAAAGGATTGTGTTCCACTGAAGCCCAATTTGTGGTGTTCAAATCAAGATCCTTGGTTTCTATGTAGACGCTAGAGTGAGAAAATTGGTTTCTTGAAGTACAGTGGAATCACTTCTTCCATATATCATAGATTTCTAATTTACCGGGACCTAGTGTTTACATAAAAAATTAGGAGTCATCCCGAGGTTTCCAAGAGTCCAGAGTTGAATTGTGTTTTAATTCCTTATACCGTGCCAATAATATATCATTCAGAATTCTAATCTATTTCACTATCTACTGTTCTCTCAGTTTGATAAAATGGAGTCTGTGCTGAAGCTCCCACTACCTGAATGCTGGGTGGTAAGATGATGTTTTTGATGCATATTAAGCCCAATATTGCATAGTGGTCCTGTTTTAACTAGTTCTACACCATTCAGGTATCGAAGCTTCATGTACTTGTTGATGAAGTCACTGCAAGTTATGAGAAATTTTTCTTTGGAGATGTTGGAAGAGAAATATATGATTTCTTTTGGTCTGATTTTGCTGATTGGTATGTTCTTCCTAGTGTTTTTGGTGCTTTTACTTGGTTTCCATGTTAGTCTTGTAACTCTTTTATTTAAATAAGACATTATCCAGTATTATTTAAATAAGACATTATCCAGTATTATTTAAATAAGACATCATCCAGTATCTGAAGTCCTAACCATCAAGAACCGGAACCATCTTTTATTGAAGATTAATATGTAGAAGAAAGATGCTGATGGTGGGCAGAAATTTAATTAGTAGTTCATTCTTACACTAGTGGATCTAAAATTTGAAGTTTATGGGTTCTTTCAGCTTCCTCAAGTTAATATATATAACGGGGTTAATAGTCAAATATTTACAGACATATCGTGAATTTCTTAATACATATACAGGGTTTAAGCAAAAGCTATTGGGTTCACGTGAAACCATAATAATCACTGTAGATCTGCCTCTGCAACACATTATCTAAATTCTAAAGTAGAGACTATTTTTATTAAAGAGTAATATGTAGAAAAAATGATAGTGTTGGTGGGCATAGGAATTAAATTTTTAATTCATTCTTACGCTTGCATGGTGATTTGCCTTGTTCATGCTTGAAGAACTAGCCCATTGTGAGTTAAAACAAAGCTCATTATCTCAGGGCCAGTACGAAAACTTAATGATACGTATTAGGTGTATTATGATTAAAGTTAAATTACAGTGATGCGAGGAGGTAAACTTAACCGTGAAAAAAGGTTATGAATGATTTTACTTCTCCTTCGTCATGAAACTAGTTATCTATTTCTACCATGAAATTAGTAACAATAAATTGATTTCTTATCCGTTTGATTTGAGCAGAATGTAAGAACCTCTGCGTAACTGCTTACATCCTTTATCTCTTCTTTACTTACCTGACAGGAAGGTCTTTGCTTTTCCTTGGGGAACTGGAATACACAAAATTTTAACTAATAATGAACTTGGATAAGAATTGAGATATACTTTTCTAATAATATACCAGTAATGCTCCTTAAAGGTGCAAACCTTAATGTCATGATATTTGTGGGTGTGTTGTTAATGGAGGAGTACTGTAGAGTACATCTGAGTTTCTAAAACACAAAATCTGGTCCTGGACAACTTTAGTTGCATCGATTGATAGTGTCAGCCAGAACCTGTTGGAGGTTTCAGTGAGAGGTAAGCTACATTTTGTTTGGTTCATATAAGTGAGACAAAAGGGAAGGGGGAGGTGGACATGCGTGTTTATTCCCTAACTATTAACCTTCTCCTTGGGTAACTTATTATAACTGGAGTTGGAAGGTGAGCAATGTTCATTTCTCCTTTCTGTCCAGTTTTAGAGGAGTTGAAAAAGCTGATGTAGAAGTGTAAATTCCCTCCACTCTCCGCTTACTCTTTACTTCTGAATAAGAAAAGACATAAAACTTACCTGTTCTGTTCATTCTTTTCCTTTAATTCATCCTATCTTCTTCCAGACCTTAGCCGAAGAATGTATAGCTTATAATTTATTTATCTCTTCTTCTGTCCCTGAATCCCTGTCTATTTTTCAAGGTACATTGAAGCTAGTAAAGCTCGTCTGTATCACTCTGGAGATCATTCTGTTGCATCTGTGTCACAAGCAGCTCTGCTATACATTTTTGAGAACATCCTTAAATTGCTACATCCATTTATGCCTTTCGTAACTGAGGAGCTCTGGCAGGTGATGTGATATATCCCTTTAATTTTGTGCTTTGATCAGTCACTTCTATTGTTTTGTATCGGTATACTTAATGTAAATCCGATGATACAAGATGAGTGAGGATTACGCGATCAGATATTTATGAGAAGTTGAGAACCTGCAATCTATGGGAAAGCGTTTCTCACTTCAAAAGTTTGAATATTATAGTGGAATAACAAAATATCCATATTGTTCACCTCTTGGTAACTAAAAGCTTAATATGTGAGATGTGTGAATTATCTGAATTTAAGGTGGTTTGCAATGGGGTAGTTCTTTTTTGGATTTTTCCACTTGAAGATAGGTGTTTCCTTGAGGCAACTTTGAAGGCGATAATGCTCGTTAAATAGAGTAGTTAAAACAAAAATCCGACATCACACCCTTGGGTGTGGCCCTTTCCCGGACCCTACATGAACGTCAGATGCTTCGTGCATTGTGCTGCCCTTTTCAAAAGAGAGTGTAAAAAGGCTCTCTGTTGGAGCTTTACGCGCAAATTGCAATTTAACTTAAGCTGAAGAAAGCGCTGATGAAGAAAAACAAATAGTTAAAATGTAATACAAGAAAATATTACTACGAGTACACATAATAATTATTTGGACACAAGAATTGACCAAACTATAATTAGGCGAAATATACAAAGAGAAAATCATGTCAATCAAGTTCACAAACCATTTTAAAATCTTAACTTGATGAAGATATGTAGTGTTAACTTCTGAGGATTTAGTGGTAGTTTTCTTATTCTAAGTTCTAATTTCTTATTCCTAATTACTAACAATTCAATCAAAATATTTTCTTAACAATTAATGTATTACTTTGTTAACTATATTTACAAGGGTGAAGAGGTACATGCTTGATGCCAACTCTAAAGTGCCAACTAAGCAACGTGAAGCTCACAATGAGCACTTCACTATGCTCCAAAGCTTAAGCACATCTTAGGCGAGCTTTTAACAACACTGGTTAAATATCATTTATCGATGACAGCCAACCTCTGGTGAATGCACCCCCACTTCCCCAAAAGAAAAAAAAGGGAAAAAGAAATGAGCAATTTAAAGTTTATCAATACTCACTTTTCACACAAGGTCACAAGTATATTAAGTTTATGAATCCTAATTTTGATCCATAACTTTGGGTCCTAGTCCACACAGCTAATTTGAGTCCTTTGGCATCATAGCCTACCAACTTATTACCATTCTGATAATCTTGCATCCTAGTTCTTTTCCATGTTAATTTTGCTATGTTGTTATTTAGTATAATCATGTCGTCTAGCCACTGTGAATCTGCACTATCAATTGAAATGGTCTGCTAAAAATTACTCATTTGTTGATGTTGCATTACCTTCCACCTAGACTGTCAGATTCCCTAGTCTGTATCACACCCTAGCTTTGATTTCCAGAAATGCATTAATAGCTTAATCAGTCAGCGGAAACTGGTAAGTCATTCAAACTATGACTTATTTGATCGGGTTTCTTCTCTTGGAAGTGTTTGCTTGTGTTGTTGATCTGAGTCCTTTCACTTTTTAGTACAACTAGAAAATAAAATAGACTGCATAATTTGGAAGTGGTACTAAATAACTGATGAAATATTGTCAATGTTGAAGCTGATATAAATTTCTAGTTGTGTTAAAAAATACCCAAAACGGAGACAAATGGTACCTGTTTGTGTACAATCTTGGTTAACATTGGAAAAAAGTTAGGATTCTAATATCAGCTTCAATGTTGATGATACCGTTCAATTATTCTACATATATTTTTAAATATCAGCTTTATTTGGCCACGGGCCTACAAACTGATGAGGGTGCAAGCCAGTAACTTTGCCTGCTCCAAAATCTGGAAAATCTTATAAGAACATCTTGTTCTTGCTTCAACAGCAAAATAGCTACGTGCTGTTCTCATTGCAGTTTGCTCTCCTCTTTCTGCAGGCATTACCCAGTAGAGGGGACGCTCTCATAGTATCTGCGTGGCCACCTACTTCACTTCCCAGGAATATTGATTCCATAAAAAAGTTTGAGAACTTACAGGCATTGGTGAGTTTGACTTTCAGCTTTTTTTGTCCTAATTTTCATTTTATCTTTAATTTTAGTTATCCTGAATAATTTATCCTTCCATCAATTCAGACTAGAGCCATCAGAAATGTACGAGCAGAGTATGCAGTTGAGCCAGCAAAGCTTATTTCTGCATCTATCGTTGCAAATCCAGATGTCATTCAGTATATCTCTGTAAGATCTCCACTTTATTCATTAACTTCTCTGTGATGATAGCTTGTGGACTGTACTCAGGTAACTAGTCTTTCCGAAAGGTGGTGGCTATATGTTTTTTTCGGTATCATTTACCTGTGTTACTAATCAAAAGAACATGACAAAATGCAGGCACATTTTGAACTTTTGGACCCTTAGAAGGTTAAGTAGATTAATGAAATTATAAGTTAAAATACTCCTAGGTTCAAAATATATCTAGATTCTTTGGATTTTTGTAGGAGATACTGAACGGCATTCCATAACATTCGGTAAAACATCATAAGAATATTTTGCCTCTACAATCAGAATAGTTACATCCCTTATTATTCAGTGTTTGGTCAATACATACCATATTGTTCATAGACTAAGATTGTTAACTAAGGAGCCTTCTTTGACATTGTTGATAATCAATTCAACAGGAACTATTCTCTCATCTTTCCTCCCTTTTTATGCTGAATGTTGGTGGTTATCATTGCTATCATGTTTCATGAAAATGATAATGTTAAAGGAAATGTTTTCTCTATATTCTAAAAGACTTTATACAAAGTTTGATAAGGTTAGAAATGACTCATATGATAGTGAGTGCAAGTAGTACATAGAAAATTGGGAGAAAAGGCATAAGTACCCCCTTGAACTATCATCATATTTTCAACTATACACTTTTTCTTTTAGGAGGTCCTATTATCCCCCTGAACTACTTTAATATGGAATATATACACCCTTGGAGGCATGTGAGAGACCAAAAATAACTTTTTCTTTTAGGAGGTCCTATTATCCCCCTGAACTACTTTAATATGGAATATATACACCCTTGGATACTTTGTAATTAGTTAGTACACATAATTAATTACGATTAAAATTTAAGCAAATATTTTTCAAATTATTTCCTTTCTTTCTTTGTGAAATAAAGTCAAGTTTTATTATTTTTTCCGTTTTAGTTATTGGTGTTACTGATTTACTGTTGACTTTTCTTTTCTTCAAATTTCTTTTTATGGTTTCGATGGCAATTTAGCTGTTGAAATAGTTTTAACAAGATATTTTTTGAAACAGTTATTTTTAAAAGATGTTAGAGTTCAAAAAATTTATTCAATACGTGGGGTGAACTCTAACATTTCATCATTTCCCACATATTCTATTAATTATAAATTTATTTCAATTTTTTTTTTTAAAATGAACTCCAAATTTTCAAAAATTTCCTTTTTACTGTTAAATTTTTAGTAAAAACAAATATGTATAAATTGAAAAAGTAGATCTATGTTTTAGAAAAATAAAATAAACAATTTAAACACTAAAAATAAATTGATCTCTAAGATTTTTTAAAAAATAACTTTTTCAAAAAATATTTTCTTAAAATTAATTCAACAGCTAAATTGGCATCGGAACCAATTTTTTTTTGAAGAAATGAAAAGTCAATAGTAACGCGAATTACTAAAAAAGAAAATAAAATAAAATTTGACACTATTTCACAAAGATAGGAAAATAATTTTAAAAATATCTACTTAAATTTTAATGTTAATTAATTATATATATTAATTAATTATAAAGTGTCCAATTAAAGAATGACATGTATCTATACTAATAAGATTTTAAGTCATTTTTGGTCTCTCACATGCCTTCAAGAGAGTAAGATCACTCTCTTTGTGACCTCAACACTTAAGGATGTATATTCCATATTGAAGTAGTTTAGGAGGGAATAGGACTCCTAAAAAAAAAGGTGTAGTTGGAAATATGGTCATAGTTCAGGGGCTACTTACTACTTAGTGTAAGTAGCACAAAGAGAGGATAAAATGAGATGTTGCTTGAGATAGTTCCACCACATCCTATGCGGACCTCCACATTCATTGGTCGGTAGGTGCAACGAGGAATGATTGCAGATGATTAAAAGGGATATGTAGAAGAGTCGCCTAAAATCTACAATGTTTCAGAATCAGTGCGGAGTTTCTAAGACACAACACAAGAAAAGGATCCATATAGGTGATACCAGATTATTTGTATTAAGGTTCAGTTGTGTCTAGATTTACCTTGGAGTCGGTGTTTGTTAGGAGTTTTATTATGGTTTGAGACTTTTATGTCAACTAGTCTCTCCGCACGTGCCAACGTGTATGACGAGCCATGTAATTCACGTTTTTATAAAATAATATCAATATTTATTTAAGCAAAATTTTGAGTAAATAATTATACATGAAAGGAATGAAGTACAATGATCAATGTGGATTGTCATGTGGTGATTTCTTTATTGGTGTCAAAATGATTGAATATCGTCTGAACCAATGAAGATGATCAATTAAATTTAGTTCCATAGATGTGATTTTCACTATTTCGATTTTATGAGGTACAAACATGTAATTAAGAGTATCTCACCCAATACTTGCTTATAAACGATATTCCTAGCTAGTGTATATTTGTTTCGTACATCTCTGTCGGTTGCTCTGTTAAAATTAGAACTGTTATTCTCGATATTAATATCCCTTTTGAAAGCGCAATGTAGAGTTGACCATGTCAAAACATATAATGATAGATACAATTCAATATTGGGGATTGTTTGACCCTGCATAATCCTTCATATGTTGGAATTCATCCCACTGTAAGCGATTTCTCTATTTTCATCCTTGGTTGGTGTCTGTACAAGTACTTGGCCCAAGTGCTCTACTGCTCTCTCTTATGTCTAATTGCACTGTTAATCATATCTTAAAAGCCCGATTTGTAATGTGCTTTGCGAAATCTTCCTTCAGTTCATTAAGAAGATCAAGCGTTCTATTTAGGACCAACTCTGTCACATAATAGTGTTATTCTAAAGTTTTCTTTTTCAGATTACACCATAGAAATTTGATAATATTTCCTTGGCTTCTAGTGATAAACTATTTTGCAATAAAGTGAACTTTGGAATTTAAGTGTAGCACTATTAAGTTCTGTACGTGTGCCAAAATCTTGGTGTTATGAGTAAGATTAGGCCAGAAATGGAAAGAGCTAATGTAATAAAAAGAAACTTATGTCATCTGTTGAACACTTCATATCTTTGAATTAGATACTTAAATGACATAAAGGAATTTACTTCATTATGATGTTGGCCATCAGTCTCTAAGATATATGCTGTCATCTCATATAATGGATGAAGAGTTCATCTCTGGTCATTGATCTAATCCCAGTTTTCTGTGACCTCCTGGAACTGTATTGTTCATACTATATGTTTCATCATCTCTATTTCCAACAAATAAAATTAAAGTAACTATCTTGCAAGCCCTTCAAACAATATAGGTCTATGGGGATAACGCGAGCACAAAATACTTGCAATAGGTCAGTTTTATTTGATAATTCCCTATTGGTGGAAGAATCACAATTTAAGTTCTTGCTAAGATACGACATCGGTCATGTACATATTCAGATCTTGAAGCATTCTCTAATAGGCACATGTTGTATAAACCTTTTCAAGTATCTTTTAAACAACACCATTAATAAACTACAATAATAACTATTTCAGTTTATGGGATAATTCCTGTTCTCTGATTTATTATTTTTGACTAATGCACATGCTATATACATCAAAATTTTTTTTGCTTCATGACGAATAAACTAAACTATAACCGATTCAAGGAAACGTAGTGTATCCTGGATTGAAGTATAAGCAAATTTATACCTTGCCCATGAGGACTACTATTGAGGTAGAAAACCAAAGAATAAAGTAGAGAAACAGAGAAAATTAAGGTTGAAAAAGTTCAAACCCAATTTAACTCTAAATCTCCAAATTATAACCATTTCGGGGATTATATCTCAATTCAATAATATAAAAATAAATTTAGAAATCAATTAAGATACCCATATCAGTAAATTAGTTTTTTTTTTTGATGTAATTCCATCCACCTGGGCTTTCACCTCCCATGGTGGTGGTGTGTTTGGCCTGGACTCCTATCTTGTATAAATTAGTTGAGAATCAAATCCAATGTGGAGTATGAAAAGTTTCTAGAAATTTATGAACATTTTCTGCAAGCAAAAGTGAACTTACAAGTTGAGTTCACCGGAGATAGATATCACCGAGAACCCAGAAACATTGACGGACAAAATGTTTCTGATTAATGGTTGGAATGTACGTGTGTAATAATGCCAATATGCAACGTCTTTCTATTTAGGACTCACTCTGTCATACAAGCTTAGTATAATGTTCTATACATTTTTTCTAAAGGTGGCAACTCTTCGCATAACACCATTTCTGGATTCTCTTCAAAACTCTAAACAGTTGGATCACTTGTAGTTTTTTTAAAATTGAACAAGGTATTTAGGTTGTTGAAACCTGAAAAGAAGGGAATAGTGGTGACGTTTGGTTTGGAGACCATGTATATAGTATAGGCGTCATTTTTTAATCTTCTTTTGTAAGCAGGTTATTTAAATTATTTAGAATTTTTATAAGTAGAATATGTAGTTATTTAGAAGGGTATTTGGGTAATTTAACTTTTGAAGTTAGGAGTTCCTTCTTTTAATATAACTAATTTCTCGATACTTGCGTTGCACATGTACATGATTATTGAAATAATACTAATATTATTAAAATAAAAGCTTGAAAAATAAGTATGCATAAAAAATTAAATACAATATTTTGTGAATGATCTGAATCATCGTATGCCAATTTATTTATCGAGGTCAAGATAACTGGATATCGTCTGAAGCTACACGATGATAAAATTTCTTGATCAAATCCACGAAACAATATCATTTACCTTTAGATTTTTAGATTAATCCAAGAGGAGCTAATATCTTTGCATCCGGAATACATGGTGGTAATACCATTGTTAAGTGAACTATCGTTATCAAGTACAAAATAGTTTTTGGTGTATGCAACTTATGGCTAAAAAACATAAATCGTAAAAAAATCAGAAAGTCTGAGTGCACATTTCTAACTTCTAATCTAACAAATACTTACATGTTTAACGCCTGCCTTCAAATTATCTAACTGAGTTTCTTAATTTCCTCTTGGTTATCAGCTTCTAATAAAAATAATAATATCTCTACCAGAAATAGAATCAGAAAAGACAAAAGTGTAGAATTAAATCTTTTTCTTTAACTATTTAGATTTCATCAAAGAAGATTAAATTTATCAATAAACAATTCAATTTTGCAAGTGATTTTAACAACGTACATAATTTTTCAAGAAAGTCATAGGTAAAAAGTTAAAAGTATCCTCTTAATATATTATTTAAACACAACATGTGATACATTCATCTGATGAAACAATAACCATAAATACGAATATATCTCGAAATTATATTAACCACACAATCTGATAATGAAACATGGGCCTAAAACTTCTTCCACCCATTGTCAATTTCTCATTGAGGATTGAAGCTTCACAAAGTCGATCAAATAGTTTATATTTTGCACCCGTTGGAAATCATAAATTAATTTAATTAATTTTTATAATTGCTACATATGAGTATTCATGTAACAATAAAAGAATCATAAGATTGCTTAATTTTACGACCATTTACTTAATTCAACTCTCTAGTTGACCAACTCGTATAGGAAAAAAACAAAATAGGATGGAGAAAAGAAAGCGAAAATTCGCTCTACGTCTTTTAATTTTTGTTCACACAAATTAGCCAAAGTAAGAAAAAGAAAACTGTGGTAATAGAGATGGAGTTAACTAAAAGAAAGAAAATGACGCAAGTATCTAATGTAACGAACACTAAAGATAATCATCCAATCAAGAATTAGAAGAACGGCTAAAGTATCTCATGGTTAAAAAATCTACTTTATTCATAGATAACCGGGAGTATAATGGTTAAAGTACATAAAATGTAAGAAGGTTATAAGAGGTAGTGATTACAAACTTACAAAAGAAATTAGATAGACTAACAATTCCAAAGATAACTATCAAAACTGATAATTTCTTATGAAATTAGCACAAAAAAGTATGAATTTAAAGTCATTCGCACTTGATTCTTTATGGCTATTGGCCAAGATAAGTCATATTATATATATATATATGTACAAAAGTTGTTTACATAGAAGTAGGACTAAAAATCTGACTCCCGGAAGATTTTCTGTATACAATGATATTATAAACCCCTGTCTTCCTATATGGCTAAAACCTAGGGTAAAATAGGGAAAGATACAAGCCAAAATTACAGAAAAAAGATCACACAAACTTGTTCTTTCTGTGTGATTCGGACAGCCGCCATGTGAACCAAGTCGAGTTTATAAGATTCTATTACCCGCGTAGGTAGTTCATTGATAGAAGAGACAATACTGTTAAGTCTTCCTATACTCCATTTAGCCAACCCTTCCGCAACCTGATTTGCTTTTCTGTAGCAATGTTGAATTTTGCAATTGTCCTGTTTGATTAATTTCTTAGTTTCATGTATGGTGCATTTATCTTCCATGGAGGAATGTTCTTCCCCAACAACACATTCACAACCAACATAGAGTCACATAAATGATATGAGTCATAGCATTGTTCTTGCACCAGTTCAGACCAAACAAAGCCGCCTTGGCTTCTGCTAAGTTGTTACTGTCGTTTCTTACAGATCCATGGAAAGCCATGACTATTACTCCATTCTCGTCTCTATAGATGCCTCCATTTCCAGATGCTCCTTCCATATTTTCGCTCCCATTTGTGTTCCTTTTCAACCAAGCATCCGGGGGTCTAGTCCATTTAAAGATTATGCATTCAATCCGAGGACTAAGTTTCATAATCTGGTTACATATGATTTTCCAAACATAACTCCAGCTGCTACTACTTCTAGTCTTTGATACCATCCATTTCAGATGCCAAAGAATTTGGTGTCTAATACTCCCAGTATATATAACAATATTTAGAGTAATATTATGTATATATAGTAGATGTTGAATTCCCTTGACTTCTTCATGTGCTTACTTCTTCGCGTGTTTACTTCCCCCAGTGAAATTTTCTCCTCACTGTTCATCTTCTCCCTTTAACGGAGGTTTGGCCTTTTAATACTCTTCATAAAACATGCATCTTCTTTCTTCGCTTTTCTTACCCATTTTGGGTAGTTTATCATGAGAGTGTAAAAGTTTTGGTCCTTACCTTAGGTAGTGTCAAAATAGTGTAAATCAACCTAACCCAATCTTAACATACTCTCAAAGAAGTTTGTCATTGCACGAATATAAATATTGATAGACCAAAATAGCCTTAAATTATTGATTGACTTATATACCCTTTAAAGATAAATCATATCTTAATAATATACTTTCATATTAAATAAAATTGTAATATTTAAAATTCTTTCTAATGTGATCACCTCGTGAACTTCTATTCTTAATCAGTTTTAACTTTTTAGTTGTTTCAGAATTGAGATACAGTAACATACCAATTCTAGAAGGATAAGGGCACCTTAAAATGTCACCTACGTTTATACTTGCTTTTACTTTAAACAAGTTATTTATATGCATCGGCTGGCAATTGTGATTTGATGTGGGTTCAATTTTTTATGCTTTCAGAGATTATATTACAGTAGTCTTTATATCCTGCAAAGGCTACAATGAAGAATGTAAGAGTATTTAATTTCTCCGTAATCACAAAGGGTAGAGAACGTTTTAAAATAAATAAGGAGAGAGGAATAGAGACTGATATATAGAGCATTATTTGTTCACTTTGACTTTTTTGATGTCATCTCTTTGACTATCAAAAATTGTAGCACAGTAATTTACATGTTAGGATCTATTAATTCTAGTGGTCAAAAAAGAGATTAATCATACCTTAATGTCAATTCTCTTTTTTAGCACAAACGAAAAGATTTTTTTTGCAGTATTAGTTTGACTAACAAAGAGAACACAAGAAGGTATATCCTATGTTTGGAAACCACCTTTGGCCGGTCTCACATCTTCTCATCATCTACTTAGTTGTCTCAATTACGATTCAAATGTTCGGTAATATGCACCATTTGTTCTTATGCTTTTAGGAATTAAGTTACCATCGACAGTATTCTTTCAGTTTTCATTGGTTGTATAGAGGGAAGTTCTGCTTTTTATGGTTTCTAAGTTTACCCAAATAGTGACACCTATCTCGCCACTAAACTCCATTTGTGGTTCTTCATTGGGAAGTTGCTCATAATGGTTATGTACATCAATAAAACACACAACATGATGCCTTCTATGGCATTCACGAATCTAAGTACCACAAGCACAAATACACAGAGCTTTTTCCAACTATGCAAAATAAATTAAACTAAGCAACTACAGATTATAGAAGATAAAAAAAATTATGATTGTTTTAATCTATTTCAATCTGTCATAGAATTGACTAAACACATTTGTTCCGACATTGGGGAATTGCTTTTCATTGTTGGAAAGAAAAAAGAGTGCCGTAGTCAAGTCTTTCTCAACTCTGAATGGAATTTTTTATCCAGTATTTCTGTTGATAAAATTGATGGAAAGATACTTCTGTGAAAATTTATTAAACAGTTAACTGACAAAAAATAAAAAATTGAAATTAGACAGCACTATAACAAACGTAAAGAAATAAGTGAAAAAAAGACGAATTGATGCCTGGACTTCCTGAGGAGTTGGTGGCTTGATTAGCTGGGGAATCTGGTGAGGAAACTGGCATTGGGCAATTATTTCCAATTGATCAGACTCTCTTAATAGAATTTGCAGAGTTTGGACATGAGCAGGTCCTTTATGAATCGTTGGCTTTAGAATCGGCAGTGTTAGTTTTTTCACACTTTTGATCGAAGAAGAGACGGTTGAAACAGCGCAACTCTTTTAAGTTATTTGTAGTGTTTTTCAATTTAAATTAAATAAGTTACTTAAAAGACGGGTATTTTAGTAATTTCACTTTCAAGTTAGGGAGTTCATGCTTTTCAGGTAGTTTAGATCAGTGTTCAGGGAAGCGTGAAGCGGAAAAAAGCGACAAGGCCATGCCGAAGCGCTCGCTTCATTGAGGTGACGCGCAATTTAAAAGAAAAAAGACCAAAATAAATAGAGACAATATATATAAGCAAAACTTCAAATTTTTAATCCCTGTTAATAATTTTTTAAACCAAAATAAATTTTTTCTCGTATTTTCAAGCTGGGTCACCCATTTTTTATTGTTGTTATGAGTTAAGAAAAATAATCAATGTTACTATAATCACTAAATTATTAATTTCTGAAAAAAAAATAGCAACACAGAAATCAGAAAAACAGAGCAGACAGTAGAGAAAAAAAATCAAAATATAGCAGAAAGCAGAGGAAAATAGAGAACAAAGAAGAAGAAAGAAATGAAAAGAAAAAACAGAGGCCAGAGATCGTTGGAAAAGAAGGGAAAAAAAACCTAGCAGGCTTCAGCGATGAAGGAGAAGAAGCTTACGTGAAAGTCGCAGCTGGAGAAGACTCAAAACCCTAGGTCTGAAATTAAAATTAAAAGCAGTTGTCGCTGACTTCTTTATATTTAAAATTAAACCCTTTAAAAGATTAAAAACACAAAAGCGACGCGTCACGCTACGCACTGCTTTAGCGCTTCAGCCATTGAAGTAGGAAAAGGATAGGCCGAATGCCCAACTCAACCACAACACTACGAGACTGATGCTTATGAAACAAAGTTAACTAGATATAGTGTTCACTATCTGCCTCCTGAGTCAGTGAGCGCAAGGCGACCATATTGTTAGAATAGGAGTAGGAACAAGAATAGTATAGAGAAACCTACTAGGAAAAAGGATTGTAATATAGTGTCTTAGTTGGAAAAAGATTGTAATTTTAATGTCTATAAATAGGGTCTCATTGTAATAATGTAGATACACAATTCAATAATATTTTTCTCCTATATTTCTCACATGGTATCAGAGCTTCTACGATTTTGGTATAAAATTAAAAAAAAAGCTTCCGCAGTCGGCGGGCGGTTATAACTCATATAGCCGCCCGTTTGGCCACAATGATTATGTTAGCCTAAGTTGGGTCAATAATATATGCATGAAAAAAAAATCATGCTTAGAAGGACTGATTTGAGAAGAACTCGAGACAAAGAAAGCAGTCATCGTGCGTATTTTCGGTGACTCCTCAGATCTGATTTGGTAGCACCGTGCATCTTTCTGATGACTCCTTGGATCTGATTTGGTAGCACCGTGCGTCTTTCCAGTGAATCCTCAGATTTGATTTGGTAGCACCGTGCGTTTTTTCGGTGACTCCTCAGATCTGATTTGCGTAGTTTCACTTTCGTCAGTGTTGTGCGAAAACCAACACCACCAAAAAGTCCAGTGTCTCCCTATGACCAAGCACTGTCGAGGAGGTCGTCACCTCCGGCGAGATATGACTACGCGCCGACGCGTGAGCCTTTTCCGGTGACTCTCTTGTTCAAGATCTACTCGTCTCTTGTTTCTGAGACGACCCATATAGTTTATATCAGTTTCCGGCAATTTTTCGGCGACAGATCGACTTTCCGGTGGCATTTACTACTTTTCCGATCACTTTTTCAGTTTGTTCCTTTTCAACTGAGGTCTCCCAAAGGTCCCAGAGCAGCTTTACCAGTTTTCTTGCATATATCTTCACCAAGTCTCTCACTGGTCCTCGTATTAATTGCATCTATGACAAGCTCGGTACATATGACCTGTATGCACCAGCTTGAGGGGGAGTGTTAGAATAGGAGTAGGAACAAGAATAATATAGAGAATCCTATTATTCTAACACATATTATAACAGATTAATCACTTTTGTTGTTCTCGATCTTGTTCTGTATTGAAATGCATTTGTCTTACCAGAATTTTTTGTATTCCTATCTGGATTTAAACACATGGCTGTCACTTAATGCAGGGAGAAAGGGATGTTTTGGCTCTTCTTTCGAGACTGGATTTGGGAAATGTCAATTTTGTAGAATCTCCTCCAGGTATGTCGATTTTGAGTATCACATGTGAAAGGTTGATAAACCCCGCGTGGGTTAAGAGCATTCTAGTTTAATGTTTGTTTCTTTGTAGTGTTATCTTAATTTGAGAAGAAATTGCAGGAGATGCAAATCAGTCTGTCCACATTGTTGCTGGTGAAGGTCTGGAAGCTTATCTTCCTCTATCAGATATGGTGGACATCTCTGCTGAAGTGCAGCGTCTCTCTAAGCGCCTTGTCAAGATGCAAGCTGAATATGATGGACTGATGGCTCGTTTGAGTTCTTCAAGTGTGAGTTCTCTACTTGCTCATTTTGCTGGATAAGATTAATTGAATGCGAAACATAAAATTGCATCAGAACTCACACTTGAAGATTAATTGAATGCGAAACATAAAATTGCATCAGAATTTGGTACAGTAAAATTCAAAGCAGGTTAAATATGGTACTTAGTGGAAAATGTGGACACATTGCAAGTTAGAAATAAAGATTTCCTACATTTTCATTTATTTCATGAAAGTGGGGCTTTCTACTACTTTGTGTGCATACATGACGCATACCATTATTCCTAATCAGAATTACGGTTACCAAGTGCAATTATGCAAATTTGCTTGTGAATGAATTTTAAAATACCTGACATGCAAAACTAGCGTTCCAGTTATTCCTGGATATTCTCATGTTTCAAAACATTTTTCTCAAAAAAAAAAAGGAACATTCTCCGTAACTGTCAAAACAGGATATAGTTAAAATCTAACAATATTATGTCCTGCTTCTCTATTTCGTTTTTTCCATGTCACGTACCTTATAGAGTTGCTATATGCAGTTTGTAGAGAAAGCTCCTGAGGATATTGTTCGTGGTGTCCGAGAAAAAGCAGCAGAGGCAGAAGAGAAGTTAACTCTAACTAGAAACCGCCTTAATTTCATCAAGTCAAAAGTTCTGATTGCGAATTAGTTTCATTCCAATGATTCTTATCACCACTTCCCCTAATTCAACCCACTAGAGGTTCACTACACTATATTCTGAACTTTTTGCTCGATATCAAGATGAATAGCCTCTTCTACGAGAACTAGATGGTGCAGATCATCACATTTTTCTAAGGCCATTTCCTTCATCGTTTTGCACCTCGATCAGCAGTTCCATCAAAAGAGTACTGATTTACTTATTTTGTGGGTGTGCTTCAGTCTTTGAGCAAGACGTTGAAAATAAAGCATCAAGCGGTGGCTTTATACCCCTTTCTCTCATCAACCCCTAGAAAGAGTTGGGGTTTTGCTGAGTGAACATTTGTCACGTGAATGATCAGTGGCAGACTACCTTGCTCAAAGAACTGTCAATTGACACCTTCGCTGGGAAGCACTGCATAGATAGGTAATTTTGTTTATGTATATTTATTATATGATGAATACCCTCGTTTTTTGGTGTGCTTTTTTATATTTTGACTGACTTTGGTGAAATTCTGGTTCCGTTACTGTGAGTGATCATCCTTGCATCTTCCATGTGCTTCGAACTGAATTCAACTTCTACACAGAAGCACTGCGCAAGTTAGTCTTTGTTTTAATTTATCTATCATTTGAACATCCCGTTTAGGCGTCATTTTTGGTTGTGACAAATTGCAGTTGAGGTGCTCATAATTGTAGATACATTCATCAGATGTTTTTCTTTATATCTGTGAAATTAGAGGTAGATTTTATACTAAAAACATGACTTATTTTGGAACAGAGGGAGTATTGAATATGACTTCAGCGCAGAATGCCTACACACATTCTTGAATGTGCTTGCAAAATGATACTCCCTCCGTTTCATATTAGTTGGACACTTTTCTTTTTACACGAATGTTAAGAAATCATAAATAAGAAGGTAGTTTTACTAATTCACCTCTTAAGAATTTTTTTTGGAACTTTATAGACAAGTGTGAACACTTTCAAAAAGAATTCATTGCAAGGGTATGGGGAAAAAATTTATTAATGCTTTCTTGATTTAGTAAGTTGATCAACTAATATGAGACTGCTATAAATATATATGTATATTAGTGAATGCCTATTAATTATGTTTCATTTGGAGAAAAGTTAGGAACCCTAACTTCGGGACCAAGTTAGTTTTCCCCTATAAGTAAAAGGGTTTTCCTTGATTGTAATTCATTCCTTAATCCCAAGAGGAATCACTCAAGAGAAAAAAGAAGCTCTCTCTTCTCCCTCTCTATTCTCTTTGTTCTTCTTATAATATTTCATAACACGTTATCAACACGAGACTCTACTAGTGAATACATCTGTTGACTCACTGGAAATTAATGAGAACTCTTTTAGATTTCATTAAGCAGAGATGTTAAGACGTTTCTGATGCAGGTATGTATTATCTTTTGCCAAAGTTCTTGAATTGGGCAATTGATGCGTATGGAAGGTATTTTGTCAGTATGCAGTATTACATGCTTCCAATTTGAGATTTTAAGCATATTTTGAAGTACGAATATGTTAGAAATACTTTTGCTCAACATTATGCATAATACTTTTCGTCAAAACAACTTGAAGAAATATGTTTCCTACCGGAGAGCTCTGTACTTTGCTATCAATTAAATAATATTAATTTATTATGGTAAGTGTTGATCAATGTATTATAAAGTTATGGAGAAAGCACTAATTGCTCCTGACGAGCAATATGTGATGAAACAGCAAGAAATATGATGACATCAATGTCACTGTTTGCTTGAAACTCATTAGAGTTCATATATAAAATATATAATCACCAGTGATTAAATTTTATGGTGTTTCATAGCCCCTGAAGCAATAGTTGCTTTGAAGCGTGGTATATTCTGAAAGATATGTTAGAGAAAATTTTCTATACTATATGTATGTCTCGATTTGCTCCTGAAGTAGCAATATCTTGAAAGAGGTTATAAGCTATCATAATTTGATAGGCTTAAGGCATGATTATATTTCATTCCTGGGGAATGAGAATTTTGATTATTAAGTACAGATCCATTCCCTGAAATGAATGTGATCATACTTAATAAGACATATAAATGCAGACATGCACTTGGTTGTGACTACATCACAATCCACCTCCGGAAGAGGTAGAATAATTGAAAAGAATTATTCTGAAATTTACTCGAAGTAGTAAATCTGAAATTCATATCATAGTAAATCAGAAGTTTACTAAAGCAAAAGGCACATGATGTGGTACACTTGGAGCTTACTAATACAAATTACTTTATTTGTTGGTATGGACGATTCTGTCATCCCAAAGATGTGCATATTGAGTATTAGACATGTACTAAAGAATTAAAAGATTCTTCAAGAACTCTCTATGTTGTTTGTTCTCATGATAAGTTGGTTAGATCAGCTAATGTTGGGATTGTATCACCAAAAATCTGAAAAGTATAAAAGGTGAATATGGGCCCGTTCACCCGTCATGTGATATCTTAAATAGATGCATCAATGAGAGACAAGATTGTCACATGTCCGCTTGTTGTCAACTTGCAGTTTGACATTCGCAAAATTGCTTACTCAAAATAATTGAGTTAAGAGCACAACTTTCAGATTATGTAATCAAGACAATTAATCTTAATAATGTTGATCAATATTCAAGCTGGTTTGGCATTAAATGCCTCAAATAAATAGTTAAACCATTGCTTATGAGAACAAAATTTCATGTGTTGGTCTGAAATATAAAATATTGTATACAATAGCACTTGTATGCATCCAGACCAATGAATTATAATTAATTTCCTCCCTCAATTGGTTCAAGGTCATGAACCAAATATTTTTTCATCTAATTGATTTTAATGTGCGATATATGATTAATGAATATACCATGATGCACAAAGATGAATTCCTCAAAGAAGATAGAGGATATATGTTAGCTTTTCTATCATAAGGGGGAGAGAATAAGCATCTATAAAATATTTATGAATTATCATTAGTATGATCCTTATTCAAAAGATAATTCAAGTCAAATGTTGTTGATCCAAAATTAATTTTATATTTAGATGCAAATGCTTCTATTGGATGTCCCTGAAGAACAATGTCTATGGCATGCATGAAGCATGATGACCAATCGATTTTAATTATAATAATCCTTGAAAAAGGAAAGGAGCAAATAATCATAATGTGAGGCAACATGTTCTTAAAGAGCTTACGACATAACATTTCATGAAACCTCATGAGAGGTTTAGGTACCTAAGAAAATAATGAAGTGATGAGATATCAATAAGTTATGTCGCATTGTGAACCGATACAAATGATATATCGTCAAAAATATCTTTTGATACAATATAGCGTGATATTGTAAAAGATTATGAGGATCTGAATTCTACGTCTATTAAAGCATGCTAGCGTAGAAATATTTATCAAGTGACATGGAAGGATGCATCTTGGTAAGCGTATTTGACTTGCAATCTAGACAATAGAAGATGTCGTTGTGTCATTTGACAAATTTGAGAAAATTGATATGAAAATTCCTGAAGAATTCAAAATGCTTGAAGCATATACAAGTTTTTGAAAAAACTTATTTATAATCCTCATATGGATTAAATTAATCAAGGTCGATGACTTGAATTGAAACTCTTGGAGAGTTTTCAAAAGCAATAGATTATCTGCTGAAATGAGACACTTGCAGAATTGGATTAGTCATGAAGTACCATATCTTGTACAATTGATGCTTGTATACATCTTTCTATAACTATGGGCATGATATAGTTTCACTCATATGTGGAGATATTGAAATAAGATCAATTGCAAGTTCTGATATGAATGTGTTTATCCTAACAAATATTGTCAAGATTTTGTTGGTTATGAAATGCAGGGCATTTATAGGATATATATAAAGTTTGATCTCAAATAAATTATGTGTTCTATGTGAAGTACTGTCATATCTTGGCAATCTACAAAGCAGTCTATTGTAAATACTCTATCAAATCATGCTGAGATAACAATTGTTCATGAAACAAGCTGAGAAGCATGCATAACATAGTTGAAAGGAGGATTCATAAAAGGAGATACAACAAATCACATTTTACCAAAGCTTTTCTTCACACATCTCTAAAAGAATGGAGGTATCAACATTCAACAGATTTATTTGAGCATGAAAGATTTATTCACCAAGTCTCAATCAACTACAATTTTTGAGAAGATGGTGCACAAGATTGGGATGTGAAGATTCAAGTCTTTGAATTGATGTTCTCATCAGGGGGAGTTAATACGCGCTGTACTTTTTTTCCCTCACAAGGTTTTGTCTCACTGGATTTTCCTTGTAAGGTTTTTAATGAGGCAGCCAAAATACGTATTATGAAATATGTGTACTCTTTTTTCTTCACTAGAATTTTTCCCACTGGGTTTTATCTAATAAGGTTTTAACGATGTACATAATCGACCTAATAGACATTCAAGAGGGAGTGTTATAAATATATATGTATATTAGTGAATGCCTATTAATGATGTTTCCTTTGGAGAAAAGTTAGGAACCATAACTTTGGGATCAAATCAGTTTTCCCTTATAAATAAAGGGGTTTTCCTTTATTGTAATTCATCCATTAATCCCCAAGAGGAATCCCTCAAGAGAAAAAAGAAGCTCTCTCTTCTTCCTCTTTATTCTTCTTGTTCTTATTATAATATTTTATAACAGGGATAATTATTTTTTTAATATAGTGACCAATTAATATGGGACAGAGGAGTAGTGCCTTTTTGGTCAACTAAGTGAAGATCTTACCATCTATCTTGATTCCTCTGTATGGTTTGTGGGCTACATCCAAATTTATGGCTATTTGAATTTTTGATGTGATACTTATTAGTGTGAAATAACCCAAAAATTCTTTGTGCTCTTTCAACATACTGAAAATGCTGCATGTCGAAAAATAAGAAAAAAGGAAGGCTGATTTTGCTTAGTAGTACTGATGCATGATGATGGGGTCGCGATAGATCAATTTTGGTTACGGTACCCAACTAGCTTGGTGGCCGCTAGGCCAACTTGTGAATGTGATCCTTGTTGCATCAATTACCCATAAATTGGGGTTCCTTTGGAATGGTATCATCACAATCAAAACATAAGCAAGAGAAGAAGAGAGAGATGCTGAAAAGTTCACATCTACGTGATTGGCAGGAACTCCCATTTGTTACACGTATTATACATTGTAAAATACTCAATCAACTTGGCAGCATGAAATGACTAAAATGCCCTTGGTATAAAATTTTTGAACAAATATCAGATAGGTTGAAACCTTCTTTTATATATATATATATATATATATATATATATATATATATAGAAATTATAGAAAAGAAAAATCACAATTAGAATAATGACATTATTTTGTCCTTTACAAAGGAGAAGGGAAAATACCAATTTGCACATTCAAGCTCTGCGACCGAGCGAACTCATGAACTTATGGGTGCGCATGATATGATATTAAAAACTTTAGTTCGGTGTTTGGAAAAATCCTACATTATTAGCCATTACTAAAAATAGAGGGTTTTTTCACCGCGAATCAATGAGAAATTTGTGTTATAAACATAAATTTTTCATCCCATTCTCATAGAATCAGCTCATTGGAAAACAAATTCTCATTGAAATATTGGGAAGTTTCCTAATTTTTTCGTGTGAAAATTACTACTTTTTCTTTTCTTATTGATTCAATCAAAATTATCTATGGGAATAACTTCAAAACATTTTTAAGTGGAAAATTTCAATGAAAAAATAGTAATTTTTGATAAAGAGCATACCAAATTAATTCGATATGATTTGGTGTTTTTATGTTTGATTTCGGTAAAATACGATATGGTAGATGATAACCACACTTTATGCAACTTTAACTTACATATAATAGAATTATTACAAGGAGTTTTCAAGAAAAGTCTATTATATCATATTAACAACTCATACATAAGGAAATTTTTCAGGAGACATTCCAATCAAGACAAACAATGACTATAAAGATTAGTTAATCTAATAAGTAAGAATCAAAACGTAAACAATTTTTACAAAAAGAAATATAAATAAAAAGATAGCAAATAATAATACTCAAGATATCGATTACGTGCATGTCTTGAACAAATAATGCGGTAATTTTCATAATATTAAATGAGATTTGATTTGTACTAGTACTATATTAAAAGCATGAACTCCAAATTTAAAAATTAAATCACTAAAATACCCTTCTTATTATTTATTTAAGTAGTTTTTTTTTAAAAAACTCTACAAATTAGTCAAATCTAAGACAGACCTATTTAGATAGAGTTCTTGCTTTTAAGTAACTCTTTCGAATGATTGTCAAAAGATTAACTGAAGCTACAAAGAGAAACAAAGAAGCAAAAATATGAGTCTCGAATGTAATTAGTTGTACTTGGCTCTTGTCTGGCTTACAGACTCTACTACTTCAATGGCTTATTTGTTTTCGTCATTTTTCTCGATTAAGAATATATTTGGATGGGCTTATAAATCAAAAGTCATAAGCTATAAATTTTAATTTTTGATTTTTGATTTTTTTTTGCCTTTTTGGGCTTAAAAATAATTCTTAACATCACTTTTTTATTTTGCCCGAACACTCAAAAGTGCTTAAAAGCTACTTTGCCTTAAAAACACTAAAAGAATCAAATACCAAATCTTTTGGAAAGATTTGTATCTGCTTAGGCTTTACAGCCTCACGCAGATAATCTATTATTTTCGCCTTCAAATAAGGATTGAGGGTTGCAAACCTTCCAATCCAAAATTCGGGGCTTCTTTATTTTCATTGAAGCAATCAACAATGATTTTGGAGTCAATTGCGAGTTTACGAGCTTGATGAATGTAGAGTGCGCCTTTTCCTCTTTACTTTCTATATTCCTATATGCAATGATGGAGATGGAGTACTTGGGATCAACAGAATTCTAAAACTACGGAACCAACTGGTTTCACACCGGGAGAACAAGATCCGGAGCAACGACCTCAACAGTTTGGAAGATATCTTGAGAAAAGGTTTTAGCACCGGTGTATCCTATATGTAATCAAGTTTATTCGGGCCCCCCCATAGAGAGGGAGGAGATGCAGGAGCCGCCAGCCGGATCGACCAACAAATGATAGGCTAGAGAGATGGGCTCATTCGACTAATCAGTGATCCCTGGGCCTACCTAACACAGATGTCCCTGAAATAGGGGATTGGTTGATCGGAAAGCTCAGGCACGAGTAGGACATTCCAGAAAATGTGGAACCTAATAGAAATTACTACTAGTTGGACCAAAAAAAAGATTTTTTCAAGCGATTGTGTGATAACTTTTTCTTCTTCTCAATCATTCAAGATATTATGTGAATTAATATATTACTGAATCTAATGAGTTAAACTTAAATTAAAGTAAAAAGGAAAAGTTTTCTAGTTTTATAACTGTTTGCTTTAAAATAGAAAATGGATTCGATACAATTCAACAGAATCTAAGAAATGATCAAAATAGAAATGATTTTCGAATTTGATTCTATAAAAATTCAAGTTTCATTTTTGAATGAAGGGATGTCGGAACATCAACCGGATCGGAAATCGAATCCTAAAGTGACTTCGGAACAGGTTCGAGAGCTTCGATCGAAAACCTTTCCTATCTAGTGTCAGCTGATCCTTCAGCGTCTGCACCAACTAAATCGGAAGCTTAATTCGAAAGACGAGAGTAGGCTCGAGGAGGATCAAAAGACTAATTCTCGATCCCCTAAAGTTAAAAAGCTGGTTAGACTTGAAAGGTGGGCCTGACCTCTTCCTTTCTATTTAGAAAGTGAAAGTCCTTGCCGGTATAACAGTATGAGTAGACGGTGCTCCTCTTTCCGGGTTCATAATCGGTGCTATTAAATCTGCAGTTAAGGGAATATTGCCAGTTCTTTGAAAAAGAGTTCCGCTCAGGAATCCCTTTGAGGGAGGTTTAGCCTAGCCTTCAGGTCCTATAAAAAAAATGGAGCTTACCGGTTTATGGAATTGAGAAATAGATGTCCTACCAAGGCTGTATGGAATAGAATGAAGGGTTAGGGTTCTTGCGGGAAGAAGGACAAACCGGGCCCCTAGTGGTCCTTATCTTATCACGCCACACATGGAGACATCTCAAATAGGTAAATTGATTTGGGAAGACGGGGGAAAAATATCCATCGTTTAGGTTTCTGAGTAGCTAAAGTTAAGATAGAATAGGTCATCACATCCTGGGGTTGAAGAATGAGCAGCTTTAAAAAGGAAATGGCAAGCAGGAAGGAGAGTAGTAACGTCGTATTATCTATCCGAAGCAGTAGCAGGCCAGAAACTGGTCTTTCTATCTTCTGGCTGTTCCCAGAAGTAATTTCTGAGCTTTTGAAATAATAGCTGTGGCACTCTCTTTCTTCCATAGAGAAGGAACTTATCCTTAGACTTTTGGAGCTTTGGTTTTGGTTTGGACTTGTACTAGTCCGAGAAGTGAGAGCACCAGGTTGAAAGATGCTAGTTCGAGAGGACCTGGAAAAATGCTAGTAAGAAGGAGGCTAGTTTGCTAGGTTGTAGATCTTCTCCCTTATTCTTTATAGAGGAATCCCCTAAATTCAAATAAGATCTTTCTCCGCTCCGTCAAAAGCCTAATTGAGACAAATCAACTCTTACTGTTCTCCGGTCTTTGCTCTTGAAGATCCGCTCTCTTAACAAGGCGGCAAGGGCCGACGAAGGGTGGAAAACGAAAGGCGTTTTCTGGTTCCCCCTGAGCCAGGGGGTGCTTGTGGGGGAGGGGAGGTTATACCCATTTTATTCTAATAATACCAGGTTTGCTAATGAATCCCTTGATTTATTTGAAAAACAAGTAGGACCCCTTTTCTCTAGCTTATTAGGGGCCTACCAAGGAGTTCCATTAGTGACTGGTAGATTGGCTTAGGCCATTGAAGGTGGTGGGAAGCGGAGGATCTTTGCTATATGTAATTATATAAAACAAAGACTTCTGTATCCCGTCCATATTTGTGTAAGCCAATTCAAACAGGCTTTAAGGTATATTTTTTGTCATGACATAAAATTCAAGGAAACTATGACATTTATCTAATCCACCAATAGGTAAGCCAATCCAAAATAACAAAATAAAATACGAAGTACGAATACACAGAATTAATATTTAAGAATCAATATAAGTCATAAATCAACCTTTTCATAAAAATTCAGAAAGAAGTACGAAAATAGATAAAAAATATTTCAAAACCTAGAGTCACTAGTACAAGTCTTTAGGAATCCGAATACAACTCTATGAATCTAAAAAATATCCGAAAGAAGAAAAAACAAAATAAATTAAAAGTTAGAAGAGATTCTTGAAGGCCGCAGATCAGCCAAGCAACTACCTCAGAATTTCGAGGGAATAAGATCCACACAGCCCCGGCCTGAAGTACTAGACTTCGAATCTGCACAACAAGGTGCAAAAATAAGACAACCATGAGTACGAATCCACGTGTACTCAACAACATCATCAACTGATTCAAATTTGAAGCAATGATGAGGGTCAGTTTAACTGCTCTATTCCGACATTTATCACAATTACTACTCGGTTCAACTACAACAGACACTGACTAGCAGCTAATGTCAACAACATCATCATCTATATCTATACTATCTTAAAAGCATGAATTCCCTAACTTCAAAGTGAAATTACTAAAATTATCCCAAATTAAAAAAATCTAATTAAAAAAACAGCCAATTAAATCTATCTATATCTAATGTCTACAAACATTCCAACCAACACTTCATACCCTTTTATTAAAGGATACAACCATTCCATTCATTAATATATCTTCTCTTATAAATTCAGTTAAATATATCAAGGGCTTTTCCGCCCCACAGACGTCGAAAAACTTCTTGCCTTATTTGAAAAACACTGAAATATGTTTACCAGTATCGGTAGAGTCAATTTTCTATTTTTATTTTAATATCTAGTTCTTTCTATAGGTACAATTAATATTGTCGACATAAAATTAGACATGATGAGAATGTGTGATATTTTTTGTTTCAAAAATTTGAATCTGTTAACGATCCATGCCTTGCCTTTCAACAAAATCTTCTTGTGGGGAGTCTTCATTTTTTTTTGCACGATTTGGCTTCGGGATAAACATTTCAGCCTTTACTAAGATTTTATGAGTTATTTTTTTTGATTTTGATTGATTTTATTTTTTTTGATGACCAATTTTTGTTTTAAATCTTAATGCAAGAGCGAAAACTTGATTGTAAGGAAAGGAAATATCGTCTTGTTTTTTCATCCTTTTCTTAAGAGATGCAACCTTTCGTATAAGTCAGTAATTAAGAAAATTACTAAAATACTCATCTAAATAAATTAAATACCTTATTTATAGATAGAAAATTTAACAAATAAATAAAAATATCATATTTATTTTAAAAGATTCAACCTTTCACATAAGTTAGATGTTTAGAATAGATTCATTTTCTAACCTGGACTATGGACTTATAATAGCCAATAAATTCATAATTTTGAGGAAAAGCATAAAAGACTTTTGTCATCAAAAGAAAAGAAGACCTCAAGCCTTTGCACCCATTCATATTTTAATTTTGGTTTCAAGAAAGTCAAAATATTCTATGTACACAACACAATCAAAATTTTCTAAAGTAAAAATACATTAATTTCAATATTATGTTATTTTACAAATAAATTATTTTTCATATAATATTTGTGATCACACTAAAAAAGTTTTTATTTGAAAAAACAACCACTACATAATGTGTAATAGGCAAAATCCTGAAAATTAGTTATAGACTCATTTTCTTAAATTTATTCGTACAGAAGACAACATCTATAGGCAAAGGATGAAATAATAAGATTCAAGTATCATTTTACGTCGATGTTCTCATTCGTACAGGAAAAATATTTAAATATATAAACAATACATCCTTCTTTTCAATTTGTTCATCTTACTTTCTTTTTTTTTGTCCGTTTTAAAATGCTTGCCTCTTTATTTTTTGAAAACTCTTGAATTTCAACTTTTCACATGAAATATTTAAGGCCACAAGATTAAAAGACATTTCAATATATTTTACTATCTTTAATTTAAGACCACAAGATTTGAAAATTTCTTTTATTTTTTTAAACTCCGTGTCAAGTCAAAACAAACAAACAAATTGAAATGAAGCGAGTTACAAATTAAGAATATGATAAACTGTAAAAAGAAAAAAATTGTTGTTTTTCCATGTAAATATACACGGTCTCGCAACAAAAAAGAATTATCATTCTTAAAATGTTACAACAACTTCACTAATAACGTACATTTTCAAGACCTATTTAGATTTATGCTTTATTTACTGTCCCTAATAAATAACTAATCACCAATACCAATTGCTCAGTATAAAAAAAAGTTTAACTTCCCTTTCTGCTCATCTCTTCGTTCATTTTTGCTTTAGTTTGATTTCTATTTTCATTACGACAATTCATAAATTATTTAGGCAATTTCTAAATTCAGTTTAAATATTTACATTTCCAAATTTTTCACAGTATTATTTCTTTTTTTTTTTCATCAAAGATTTTTATTTTTTGTATCATTTCTTATTCAGGTTCATATATACTGACTTAAATGAGTTATTTAATGTTTAAAATGATAAATAAAGTCTTCAAATTATTTATATTTATGAGTTTGACCTATGTTGGCAAGTAGAATCAAGAAAAAATATTTTGAGTTGTTTAATTCTATTAATATTTTTCTTACTTGAAATAACCCTTACCAATATAGATACATACAGGTGTTATATGATTCTAAAGTATATGTTCTTGATATATACATCAAAATAAAGAGAAAAGAGGAACTTAATATTTTAGAAAAGAACAATCAACCTTGCAAAATAGTTGAAGAATATACAACAGATCAAGTTAGCCATACACTGTTGCTTCAGACATACATCACCAATTGATGATCTTAAAAATACGTGATAATTCTAATTTTCGTATATTTAAAATTTTCTTTTACAATCCAAACAAATACTTCTGAAATATAAAGTTTCCCAGAAATTTTTAGTTATTTTTCATATATAATTAATTATTTACTCATAATTTTATTTTAATAATTTTTTAATTATTTATAAAATCATATACACGTGCGGTGAAACCAATATATATATATATCAAGTTCAGATATCTCAAAATCACAGTCACATCAGACTAAGAGTAGTAAAGTCACTTTCACAATCACTAAATCACTTTCCATACCACAATAATATAAATCAAGTAGCAACCTGTATAAACCCGCTGCCATAGTGTAGCTAGCCGGGACCTATGAGAGACTCGCAAGGTTCATATATGAACCTTATACCAAACAACTCTATGGTATGCCCTGGATGCAACACCTTGTACCAAACAAACCCTATATATCCTGAATGATTTGGGTGACCCAATATTGGGATTTATCCTTTCACTTTCTCAATTTTCATATCCATGTGCATAAGATGCAATGTCAAAATACATAAATCCTTTACCGGATTCAACCCTCAGCATAGACAATCATAATTAATCCAGATAAATCAATAACACAATGAGGACAGTGAAAATATGATCAAATTAAAAATTTATATGCTAATTTTAAAATATCAAATGTTTGGGCACGTATCAGTAAGCAATACAAGCATTTTAACCAATGCTATAACTAGAAACAGGATCACATAATCAAACAATTGAACCAAAATAGAGATACAGTCTCAATTACCCATAACATGACATCAGTACCCGCATAAATACTCGTTATTTCATTTATACGTGACCTCATTATTCTTTACCCATTAACACATTCAATTAACACACTAATACCTCAAAAGAATCAAAAAAATCTTAACTTGCCTTAATCAGAGCCCCACAAATCAAATTATGACTTTACCCTTCTTCAAAGCCTATGAAAGAGTCCAATCTAATAAAATACATGATTTACATAAGAAAATAAATCTGTAGGCACCCATATTGCTATACTTCAATTTTGGGTCCAAAAAAGTCAACCTCAAGCCCATGAGGGAAAAAATGGAATTTTCTTCAAAAATTATGTTACCCATAACGTAAGAAATTAAAATATAAAATTTCATAAAAAATTGGAGCTCAAATCATCTTTCAAATAATCAAAATATGTTCTCATAACTTTATCCTGAAAATCAACATCTTCCCAATTTGAAACACTGATTTAAAGGTAAAATCAATAAATAATGTGTGGGAAATGCTTAAATATTGATTTAGAATTTGAAGGAATAAAAGATAAAAAAAGAAAATTGAAAAAAGTAAATCAAAACACTACCGTCACCGAAACTCTAACAATTTGCCTATCTTTTTCGATGGCTATGACCACCACGACCCCCGGAAATCCTCCCCTTGAGGCTGCCCAACCACTATCCAACCCAAACACTACCTCTTCAATCACATATGCGTCAACCCTACATCCAACACCCACCACAATTAGACCTATTCCAATGAAACCTATTGTTTATTTACATGGAGAACCCAGAGTGATTTGGGATGGGGAAGAAGTTGTCGTTTAATGGTTGATTCAGAGATTATTAACTACTAGTGACTTTAAATTCTAAGACTTAAGACAAATTCAAGCTGTTTTGTGATTTCAGAGATGATTAATGATCCAGGGTTACAGACACAGAATGATATCCAATTGAGTTATCGGTTAATAAGTTTAATTTATTTTCTGATTTGCTAGTTGTGGGTTGATATTCGCGATGTTGAGCGTCTTTCCAAACTACCTTTATGCTTACTCGACTATTTCTAATGCCTATATTCCTATGGTCGTTGGTGAAGTATATGTGATTTCTATTCCGTACCAACTAAGCAAGCTAACAAGTATATTCCTATCTACATTAGCGAATTGTTACCTCTTAAGAGCTCACGACCAAGCTCTACATGTTCTTATTGCGAATGTAAGTTCCCTATTCCAAGTCCAACTTACAAACCATAGATCGTATTTAAGAATTGACTAGATAATCACATAATTAAGAGAGAAAATATAAATAACTCAATAATGGAAATCTAATAAAACTATATTAACTTTCAAACAATAACATTCATATTCATCCACAACCCTAGATACTATGAGTTTAGCTACTTATGAATTGATTACAAAAGCAAGAATTCATTAATAAACAAAAATTCAATAATAAAAATAGTAAAAGAATCGAAAAACCTAGATAGAAAACCCTTGTTCTTCATCTCATGCGTGTTTTCTGTTCTAAGTATCAAATCCTCTCTCAAAATCTGAATAAAAGTAGTATATATAGGGTTTCAGGGGGGTTTTGGGTCGGAAGGACGGAACTAGGCCAAACTAGCTCAGTTATGGCTTGCTGGGACACCCCTTGCGGCACCACAAGCCTATTGGGCAGCCTTGGTGTGCATTTTGGTCCCTTGCACTATGGGGGCACTTAGGGCAGAGCCCAGGGCCCTTCCATAGTACCTTTGTTTTTTGCCTTTTTTGTCGTTTCACCTCTGTTGAGCCCCCGTCTTGATTTACTATCCATGGACATGCTCTGGATCATCATCCTTAGCTCCTACTTAGACTTCAAAGCTCTAATATCACTCTATTACACTCAAAATCTATGCAAAATCCTTCATTCTTCATCCTACACACCAAGACAAGCTACGCATGCATATTTTATATAAAATAATCTCAAAAGTGTATTAAAACAAGTAAAATTTGAGGTAATCTATAGCTTAAATTCATGACTTTTATCCTCACATCAATATTTATTCATGTTCTTTAACCCCTTTGGTTTCCTTTTGACTGATGTCCCTTTCATGTGTTTCAACTGAAGCAGTAGCGGAGTGAAACTGGAAGCTCCTATCCTTCTTCTGTTAGGGCTTTTTGATGCTCTCAGGTACTCAAATTTCCATTGGTCTTACAGTCCTCGCTTTTTGCTGGAGTATATTTTTGTTGATTGGCATACCTTAGGCTAGGTAGCTTATTCACAGTTATTTTTCCCATGAAGTGGACTAACATTGTGTATAAATATAATAACTATGAATACTTCTCTCATGTTTTCTTGTGGTTTGAATGTTGCGTGATTGATGTTGATTCTGTGTGTTTTGATCCTGATAGAAGGGGTCTGTGATTTGTCTAGATTTAAAATCCTCTTCCCCATGGTGGAGAGGTCTTGAAAAGTGTAAAATTGTTGGAGCCCTTCATGTGTGATTGTTGTATTTTTCAAATGATCTGCTAGTTGATTGGCTTCTCTGAAAGTATATTAAACTAGGACCCCTTTTTGTGACATCATAGTTTTTATTTCCTCTATCTTTTTTGTCAGTTACAAGGTATCTTCCACACCTCCTGTAACATGTTCCTGACACTAAGTGAATCAGTTTTAAGAACAACATTGTGTAAGCTTTGTGAGCTGCATTACTTGAGTGCCTTTAGTATTGTTGTAGTTTCTGCTTGCATGTTAGTACTAACCCCCAGTGCTTGCTTCTGCTTATAGTAGGTCTCTTGAGTTGTTTCTATGACAAAATCCATAAGAACTGTTTTCAGGATTGCCTTTACTTTCTCCATCAATGTTGCACTTTATACATCCTGCTATAGGCATTTCCCATTTCACTATATGATAGTACAATCTAGGCATGTAATCCTAAAGGTAGATCATCATCCTGCTCCATTCTTTAGGGATATCAGTCATCCAGGGGTATTTCACTCTAATAATTTAATATAAAGTCAATTGACTTTGGTGAATCAACCTTTGTAATGTGACATCCTTCATATGTCTCTTTTGTTCCTCATCTTCCATAGTTCCCATATTAGGACTGTTGGCACTGCTTTGTAGATCTTTTGTAGTTTAGGATATGCTGGTAGTCTCCACCACTCCAATATGAGTTGTTGCAGATGCAACCTTTCTATGTCGATACTTTCACATGTAGCAAACTTCTTCCATAGATTTTGGGCTATAGGAGTTGTTAGAAAAAAGGTGGTACATAGTCTCTTCCTTGTATTCATTACAGTACCAACATAATTGACACAATATTCAGTTTCATCATTTTTAGATTATCATTTGTGCCAATCCTTCTATTCCGGGCTCTCCCAAAGGAAGAAACTGATTTTGAAAGGTAGACCCTTTATCTAGATATACTTCATCCACTCCTTCTCTTCCTTTTTGTGTCTCTAAAGGTCATAGGTATATTTTATAGTGAAACTGCCTTGGTATTTCCCATCTACCAAACCATGTCATTTGTATCATTTGTCAACTTTGGGCTGATGGTCTCCATGATATGATCAATCATCTCCTCAGAGATATTTTCCAGAAGTTTTGGCTTATCCCATTCCCTTCCAATTATGAACTGCTTCACTTCCATTTCCTCTTCCCCCACACTGTCACCTTCTACATAATAAAAAGCTCCTTGCTTTGTCCAACTATCAAACTAGAAGCTAAAGGTTCCTGATTTTATCTGCCACCAAAGGTTGTGCTCCACTTCTTCCCTAATATAGATCAGTTTCCTCTATACATGAGATGCCTCTGAGCCTTGTGCAATAATGGAGTGATGTTTCTTGTGGTATTTGTTCAACATATAGGAGCTCCATAGATAATATGTTGAGGCTTTAAAATTCCACCATAGTTTAGCAAATAGAGTTTTAGATATATCATGTAGGCTGCTTTCTCTTTTTGGATAACACATTGTGTCCCCAGCCACCCAGTGTTTAGTCTTCAATCTTCTTGTACTGCTCCAAAAATATTTTGCAAAGATTTGAGGGAGCTGATCTATAATCTTTTTGGGAGGATATGTGGCTGATAGTAAATAAATAGGCATGGATTAAAGGACATGTGAGATAAGAATATACCTTCCTTCAAAGGACAGTAATCTATTTTAGCTAAGACTGATCTTTTTTACCTTCTTCAAAAGTTCTTCAAAGTGTGATTTCCTTTTCTTTCCATAAAAGACTGGGCATCCAAGCTATGTGAAAGGAAAGGAACCTTGTGTCGCTCTTGTCAATTTTTTTTGTCTGGTTCCCACTACTTAGGGTGTTTTTCCTGAAGATAGAAAAAACTCATAGATTTGTTGATGAGATAACCTGACACTTTATTATAGTTTCTCTGAGTATACATCATTTTAATCATTGATTTCCTCTCTCCTAAATAGAATAAGATTGTGTCATCTACATATAGTAATGGTTTATTTCGAGACTCCACTTAGGGAGACCATACCCTAGAAATTCCATATCCTCATATAGGTTGTTCAAACCCCTGGCTAACACTTCAGCAACAATGATAAGACAAAGCAGGGGTGAGAGGGTCTCTTTGCTTCACACCTCTAGTTGACTTGAAGAAGACAAAAGATTGACCATTGACTAAAATAGAGTAGCAATTATTAGAGACAAGTCTCCATATCATATCAATTATGATCTCTGAGAAGACAAATTTTCTGAACACTTTAGTCAGAAAAATCCATGATACTATGTCATAAGACTTTGTCATGTCTAACTTCATGACCACATTATGAAGTTTTTCCCTCTTGTTGATGTCTTCTATAATCTCTTGGGTGAATAACACATTTTTTGTAATGATTCTACCTTTAGCAAAGCCAGTTTGATTCCTTGAGATAAGTTCTGACAAATAATTCACCAATATTTGATGCATCAATCTAGAGATGATCTTATCAGCAAAAGTACTTAGACTTATAGGCCTTAAGTTTGAGAAGTTATTAACAATATCCTTTTTGGGAATGAGGACCAAATTGGTTTGAGTTATAAACCTAGGCAGCTGCTGACCACAAAAAAAAGTTCTTGCCATATTAGTGATATCTTCCCCTATAATATCCCAATATGCCTGGAAGAAATGATTCGAGAAGCCAACTGGACCACTGGTTCTATCACCATTTAAGGAGAAATTTTTTGCTTTTACCTCGTCCATGGTTGGTAGTCTAGTGATATCTTCGTTCTGCACTTGTGTAACCATTTGAGGGGTGTGGTGTAACATACTAAAGTTTGTGATGCTTTATGATTCTGTGAACTGCTCCTTGAAGAAATTAACTCCTTCATCCCCTATATTTTGATAGTCTAAATTCTGTCCCCATGCGTTGTCTGGGTGACTGCAATGTGCAGTGCTTTCCTTCTCCCTTTAACATAATTCTGTCCCCATCAGCAAACCATCTCATGCCTAAGTTTTGTTTCCATTATTCTTCCTCAATATAAAGGTACCTTTTCAATTCAGCTTTAGCTCTGTTAAAAGCAACACTGCTAGCCTCTGTAGGGTGTATTTCCATATGAATTTATGTTACCTCTATAAGATCCTCTATAGTGGCTATTTGCTAGAAAATGTTCCCAAAGGTCAACTTACTCCATTGTGCCAAAGTGCATTTCACCCTTTTGATTATTGCTTGAAACTTTATGAAAAGAATCCCAACAAAGTCAATCTTCCAATTTTCCATTACTATATTTCTGTAATCCTTGTGCTTGGTCAACAAGTTTAGGAATTTGAAGGGTTTGATAATTGGTTCTTGCATAGAGATGTAAATCATATGTAGGGGGCATGGTATGATACTTGTCTCACCATATGCTGGACTTCACTAGATGGGAAGGTATCCATGAAGTCCTGATTACCAAAAACAATATCTAGCCTTTTGAATATACAATTCTCTTCTATCTTATCATTCCACCAGGTATATTTTCTTCTTGTGAATCTGATTTTGTGAGAGCACAATTGTTAATACACTGAGCAAAGCCAACTACTTCGTGTTGTGTGAAAGGAAGACCCCCAAATTTCTCCTCCTCATTTAAGATAACATTGAAATCTCCTCCAACTATCCAGGGACTTTGATTATTAAAGGTAATTTTCTCTAGGTCTTCCCATAGGTCCAATCTATCGGGAATTGCATTTTACATACATGTTTAAGATCATGGCTTATGTATTTCCACATGTGTGTTTGAATTTCAGGGTAAGTTGCTAAATACAATCAATTAAGATTCGTCCTTCCCATTCATTATTCCAGAAAATCTAATTTTGGATAAATTGTTGGCCATAACATTCTGTCATACCAATTTTCTTATGTATTGATCTAGCTCTTCAGGTCCTTGTAAAGGTTCCATTCGAGCTATGTATGAATATTGATGTATTTTTCTAAGTTCCATTAACCTCTCAAAGGACTTTTGAGTGTTTCACAAATCTTATGTTCCAAAAACATATCTCGTCTATTATTGATCACAGAGGGGGATTTTGTGCTTATTTCTCTTTGTTTAACATGTAGAGGGAGTACAAGCTGACCTAGCTCACCTTTTTGACTCCACTCTTGAGGTTATCGATCTTTCTAAGGGAAAGGTCCCCTTTCTTACATATATATTGTATACTTTCCTCCATGTTTTCATCCTCTTTTGTCTCTCTTGTGTTGTTTTTGTTCATCTGTCAACCTTCAAGATTAGATATCTCTTTTATAGGAGTCTCTAGTACAATTATCTGTAGTGAATTAGGTTCTTGGTTCTGTGAATCCACTTTTGCCTTTTCTGTTACATCCTCATGAGAATTCTCCATCCTTGTTGTCTTCTGATCATGTTCATCATCCCCTTAGATACCCATCTGAGTATTATGTTGACCCTCTCATGTTTCCCCTTCAGCAGTTTTTGTTTTTGACTCTAGGGGATTCCAGATTGCAAGTTCATCAAAGCTGGGCTTTGTTGAGATTTCCTTATTATTTCTGGGGTTATCCTGATTATCGAGTTGCTTACCAAAAGCCTCTTCCACCCATGATTTAGATGTTTCACCTTGTGTCTTCTTTGGTGGATCCACTGGCTTTGCTACTGGTTGCTTATCTATGTTTTTTGAGACTCAACCTCTCCTAGTTCATCAAATTTGTAAGGATTAGAAATACCTTATACCTCTTACGGTTTATCTCTTGGATTCCAGACTTTTTCTTATCTCCCCCTTCTATATTATCTGACCCTTCTAGCACCCCTCCTTTTTTCTGTTCTTTGAAGGACTCTTGATCGTTTTGTTTTCCTTTAGCTCCTTGTTCCATTTTGTTTGGCTTTTGTGGTTGTTCTTTGCTATTGTTCTCCTTTCTTCCTTATGCCTACTCTTTTAGAGCTTCCTTCGCCTTCTTCTTATTGTATCCCTTCTTTTGGTCTTATTTTTCTTCATTTGGATAAAGCTTCGGGGGTATAGCATATCATTGTTTTTCATTATGGACCTGTAGTTTGAAATTCTTGCAGTACTTTGAAACATAATCATATTTGATTTTGATCTATTTATCCACAATGTCCCCTATCTATTTCCTAATCCCCACATTGATTCTCTTGGGGAATTCACTCAATAGATCCAGTTCTATATTCACCCTACCACAACTAGGTCTCATTTGTTTTCTGGTAGCCATGTCCACTTGTAGTGGTTTACCCACTGCTACAATAAGTGAAAAAATTGATTCTTTTCCAAAGAAATTTGGTGGCAGTGAAGGAAAATAAATTCATGCAATCATTGTTGGGATCTCTTTTTCTAGGTCGACAGTGGATCCCATTTCAGTGTGCACATTGAATAGGCCCAATATCTATGGGTGATATAAAAAGAAAGTTTTGAAAGCAATTAACATAGTCTTCAAGAAGTGCTGCATGAATCAAAACATGCATATTACTCCGTAGGCCTATATTGCACTCTCCTTTTAACTCTCATTATTTTGGGATTATCTTGCATAGTTCTTATATGTCTAGCCAACCGTAATAGAATTTACCACGTACATTTACATGTGCAAAAAGATGTAATAAGTTTTTGGCGTCGTTTTTGGAGAATTGTTAGAAACTAATATTCTATTTAGAGGTTTTATTAATCTGTTTAGTTTTTACTTTTAGTTGTTGTTTTTGTTACATTACAAGTTTCAGGTAGTGTATGCCAACTACTCAAAGTCAAGGCAGTGCCTTGATTCTATTTGATCCTAAAATCAAAAGAACTTCTAGAAAATTCAAAACTATGGGCGACCATGTCAACCAAAACCTGAATCTAAATGGATTACAACAGCCTATTGGGGCGCAAGAACGGGTTCCTGTGCTTAACTTTGCTAGTCCAAATCATGAGAATGCCTCAAAGGCAATAGTCAAGCAAAAAATTATAGGTAACTTTGAACTAAATGACAGAATGGTACAACTAGTGTAGAATACTTGCCAATTTTCGAGTAAACTACATGAAGATCCGCAAAAGCACTTGACAAAATTTGTGGAGTTAAGTGATAACTTTCACTACCAGAATGTGTCGGATGAGTATGTCATGACCTAAACCCGTCGTGAGTGGCACCCATACTAAACCCCTGGTGGGAGGATGATAATGCATAAATGATAGTCTCTCTTACGGAGGTGACGACGATCGTTAAGCAAAACAAAATTTATATTACTCGACGGGAGTCGGAGTCGATCCCACAGGGAATGGTAGCTTAGCTAATGAGATTGTAGAAAGGATCTCACAACTAGAGTAGATTGTGTAAATAAAAAATAATGTAAAAGGGGGGGGATTAGGAATCTGTCACAATTCAATTCCAAACCAAACAATAAAGTAAATGCGAGGTGTAAATAAGAGAGAGGACAACTAGGGATGTGCTTCAGATGGGACTCAAACACGGGTCTAGGTACTTGATCATATGCATAAATTCTCACTAAACAACATGGATAGAATTAGTTTTAAGAATGAATGTTAATCTTTCAATCTCACAATCATTTATCCAATGGTCTTTGTTTAAGCACTATTATTTAGGCATAAACCAACCAATATAGGCTTGGGGAGGGCACACTATCTCTAGCTTAGACCCTTAAATGGGTGTTTCCACAGAATTGAGCTCTTTCTTGCCTCAATCTAAGTGGAATCCCAAGTACCCACTAGCAATTTCACATCCAAAATTATGAACCCCTTTCTCAAGCAAGAACACAATCAAGTAAATTAAATCAATGTTTGTAACCACCAATTTTAGAGTTAAAATATGGTGAAATCACTATACCCATATCATATTAGCAATTATAAACACAAATAAGCAAGACCCATACCCTTTTATCAAGTACCCATCATCAACACATCCCAAGACAAGGAGACTTAGCCTCTCATGCCAAAGGAAGAAGAAAATATACCCATAGGGAAATTCAAATTCCTTTTCATTAATTGTAGAAAGAATCCAATATCCAAGCTCAAATTTACAAGTCCAAGGTTGAAGATTGAGATAATGGAGTGAAACCCTCTTTCTTGCCCTGGGAGAGAAACTTGCTCCAAGAACTGAAAACTATCCAAAACTATAAAAAAACTATGTCTAAATTGATCTTTAGAATGTTCCCAAATCGTCACACAAAGTTGGATAAAATTGCCCCTCGAGAGTTGTGTGCCGCGACGTGCATTTCGCACGTCACGTTGTGCGCATCACATAGCTTCACACAAGTGAACCAGTGACTTGGCTGATCTTTAGTCATTGTGTCGCACCCCCTTAATAAATTCTTCTCTTCTTATGAGCATTCATATGAAGGGAGGTGCAGACCGCACCAAGGATTGTGCGTGTCGCACGAGGTCCGCACCTCAAGGCAAAATCTTTATCTCACTTAATCACTTGACACTTCAACTCTTTTTGAGCTTTTTTGGGTCCAATTCCTTGTTTTCTATCTTTGACCAAGAATACCTGCATTCACATCAATAAAGGCCATAAGAACCTCTAAATCTCATCAAAACATAGCAATAATTCATGATTAAAGGCTCAATAAGTTGGTAGATTACCGACTTATCAAACCCCCAAACATGAACTATTGCTTGTCCTCAAGCAACATACTCATAAAGTAAGGAATGAATTATGCTCTAAAACTTAATCAAGGCACAAAAGATTAATCTATTATAAAAACTAAGAAAAATAATAAACAAAAATATTCAACTACAATGCTCATCTCAATTTGAACCACCATATTATCAAGGCAATTGATCATTTCAAAACCTTTTCAAAAGGACTTCATTTATCATTCAAAATCAAGGGAATTTGTCATTCAAAAACAGATATAAAGCTTCTCAAATCATTGGCATGGACCATCAAGGTTTGCCTCAAGATTCACCACACAACTTGTTTCATTCATTCCTCTCAATTGAAATAGGGACTTTATGTTTCAATTTGAGTGTGTGGTACCACTCACCATAAGAGAGAATCCCACTCTCCATCATGCAATTCACAATATAAGGTATTAGAAGAGAACCGAAAAGACTCTGACTCTTTCAAGGAAGTTCAAGTGCACACATGTCGAACCATATGCTTGCCCTTCATATAAATCGCTACTAATGTAGAGTGTCCAAGCTCATAATCACTAAGGACTTGTGAGTTATGATGTTGTCTAGGGCTAAGGTGAGATTGCATTTGGCTCAAGTGACTAAACCTCCTTAACGCTCTTCTTATCATTTTGAACACCGCTCATATTTTTGAACTTTGACTTCACCTTATTTTTTCCTCACACAACCCAAGCTTTTCCCTTTCAATATTGATCATTCAACCTCCTTGTAATACCTTCACTTGGTAGCACCAATTCTTTTCTTTTCATTTTGCTCATTGGATTGAAATTTTGGAGCAATTTTCAATTCAAAATAAGGTGCTACCTTGCACTTGAAGTATATTCCTTTTCTTCTCCACATTAGGCACATACACCCCCAAACTTAGGATTTTTCCTATATTGTCATTTCATCCCCCCCCCCCAAACTTAGGCTTTTAGCCTACGTTTCACTTTCAAGCCATTAGGGAGGATGGGTGCCAAGATAGAGGTTCCAAAAAGGTCAAGGTGTCAAATAAGGTGCCAAAGAACGGTCACAGGCTCAAAAGGGTTCACTAGGATTGATGTCAAGGGAAGTAATTTGGGTAAAGTGGCTATTCAAAAAGGGCCTAAAATCATCTTTCAAGCTCGGTACCATCTAGAATTTCACCTTGAATCACCTTCAGGCAAGTTCTAGATGACACGCATGCATGAGAATCAAGGTATAGCCTCACCACATATGACATCACCTCACAAGAACTTTTAACAATAGTCTCAAAATCAATTAAGACAAATGACTTTTGATAAGCTATTTCGAGTTCATTGTACACTCGTTTGTGAATCGATCAAGCCAAATCGAGAGTGTGTAAGTCATGACAAGAGAATGCTTTCCTCAAAAATTTATTTTCCCTCTTTCCTTTCCTTTTCAAACTTCTTGCCAAGAAGAATTTTTGGTGGATCCATTTTGAGACAAGCAAAGCACGGACTCAAATTAAAACTAAAACTTGGCATTTTTACTTAAAAAATTCACCTCTCAATCCATCATAGAAAACACCAACCCGGTTTGACACAAAAACAAAAGAAAAAGAGAACAAAGAAATTTTTTCTCCTTGGGAAAGAACCGTGGTAGTAAGAAACCCTTGGAGTTTATTGCTAAACTACTATTAACAATGCGATTACCAATTTAAAGCACCCCCAAACACAAATGGAGCATTGTCCTTAATGATATTAGAGTTTAGGAAAAGAGAGTACTCTCTGGTGTCACCGTGCAAGATGTATGAGGTCTGGGGCAAAACACATCGTTAATCACACCAGCATATGGAATATTAGTGCCAGTGGTTTGCCCACTGATGTGCAAAATACATGCGGGGCACACTTTGATGTGTGCGAATTGCCCCAACGGTCGCATGGTGGGCTGATGTTTTTGGTGAAATGTCCATTGTTCTAGTCTGTGGTGTGAAACCGACGTGCGACGTGCACGATCGATGATGCAGACCGCACGCCAGTATCATGTTAAGGTTTCAGACTCACACACTTTGCCAGTGTTCTATCTCCACCATGTGAAGCCTAGTGTGATGCACACAGTATAATGTGCGATCACATATTGCAGCACACATACCGATAATTTCTCAACACCCTTAGCTTGGTTCCTAACTACAAAGCCAATAAAAACAACACACCAAATAATAAAAAGAAAAAATATGGAAAGTAAAGATGAATTTTTGGGTTGCATCCCAAGAAGCACTTGGTTTAACATCAAAGCTCGACGATAGTACCTCCCATTCAAGTCTCATCAAGGTAAATGGCTTCTAAGAGTGTGACTTCCTCTGGTATGCCCAAGTACTTCTTTACTCGCTGCCCATTAACTTTTAATGTTGAGTCATCTTCATTCTCCAACTCTATTTCTCCATTAGTGAAAACTTGAAACACTCTGAAAGGGCTTGACCATTTGGACCTTAATTTTCCCAGGAAAAGTCGAAGTCTATAATTGAATAAGAGCACCCAATCACCCGGATAAAACTCTTGCTTGAGAATTTGCTGATCATGATAGTGTTTCATTCGGGCTTTGTAGAGTGAGGCACTTTCATAAGCTCACATCCGGAACTTGTCATCATTGAGGTCCTCAACTCTAGCACGAGCGACTTTCTTCCAATCCAAGTTTAGCTTCTTTAAAGTCCACATGGCTGTGTTCTAATTCGAATGGGAGGTGAAAAGCTTTGCCAAAGACCAATTGGTAGGGATATATACCAATTGGGGTCTTGTATGCTGTCCGATAAGCCCATAGTGCATCATCTAAATTTTGATCCCAATCCGTTTGATGGACATTTATGGATTTTGAAAGAATGAGTTTGATTTCCCTGTTGGAAACTTCAACTTGCCCGCTTATTTATGGGTGGTAGGAAGTGTCCACTTTGTGTTTGACTCCATACTTTTCAAGTAGAGAACTAAACAATTTGTTGCAAAAGTGAGATCCCCATCACGAATGATGGCACGGAGGGGTGGGGGGAACTGAGCGAATATATGCTTTTTTAAGAAAGCTGTGACACTTCTTCCTTCATTATTTGGCAATGCCACAGCCTCAACCCACTTAGAGACGTAGTCTACAACCACTAATATGAAAGTGTTCCCATACAAACTCACAAATGGTCCCATGAAATCAATGCCCCATACATCAAATAATTCCACTTCAAGGATTGGTGTCAATGGGAGTTCATGGCATCTAGGCATGCATCCTTCACGTTGACATTTGTCACATTCCACTACCAAATCATGGGCATCTTGAAACAGAGTCGACCAATAATATCCATATTGTAACACTTTCAAAGCCGTGCCCATACCCCCATGGTGACCACCATCAGGTGAAGAGTGGCATGCCTTAAGAATGGGCATCACCTCAATTTCAGGGATGCACATCTGAATCATTCCATCAGCGCAAATCCTAAATAGGTAGGGTTCATCCCAATAGTACTTCCGGACATCATGCAAGAACTTCTTTTTCTGGTATGAATTCAAACCATCCGAAAGTAAATCACTCGCTAAAAAGTTAGCGAAGTCAATGAACCATAGTGTAAGATCATGCGAGGCAAACAAAATGTGCTATTCAGGGAATGAATCATTTATCTCAAGTTCCCCTACGGGCCTGCCCTCTTCTTTTAGTCTTGATAAGTGGTGAACCACTTGATTCTGACATCCCCTCCCATCCTTTACTTCAAAATAAAATTCATGGAGAAGTAATACCCAGGGCTTGGCATCTTTCTTAGTCATTATTTATATAATTGCTGCATGGTCAGTGTGCACTATGACTTTGGTCCTTAAAAGATATGCCTGGAACTTTTCAATGGAAAAAACTACGGCCAATAACTCTTGTTCCATCACGGTGTAATTGGTTGGAGCCGTATTTAATGTTTTGATCGCATAGTAGATTGGGTGGAAGAGTTTCTCTCTTTGTTGACCAAGTACAACCCCCAAAGCTACACCACTAGCGTCGCACATGAGCTCGAATGGCTTTGTCCAATTGGTGCAATGATGATGGGGGTTGATGTTAACTTCTTATTCAAAGTGAGGAAGACATTCATGCAACTATTGTCAAAGTTTTTTTTGGCTTATTTTTCAAGCAACTTAGACAAAGGATAAGCCAGCTTCGAGAAATCCTTGATGAAGCGCCTATAGAACCCGGCATGGCCTAAAAAACTCCTTATCCCTTTTATGGTTTTCGGAGGGGGTAGCTTGGATATGACTTCAATTTTGTCTTGGTCAACTTCAAGACCCTTTTCAGATATTTTGTGCCCCAATACTATCCCTTCGTTTACCATAAAATGGCACTCCTCCCAATTTAGCACCAAGTTTATTTCCTCACATCATTTAAGCACTTCCTCTAGGTGTTCTAAACAATCACCAAACTCATACCCAACTACTGAGAAATCATCCATAAAGATCTCCATAGTATATTCGACCATATTTGAGAATATTGACATCATGCACCATTGGAAAGTAGCCAAGGCGTTACACAGTCCAAAGGGCATTCTTTTGAATGCAAAAGTCCCATAGGGGCATGTAAAGGTTGTCTTCTCTTGATATTCCAGGGAAATTGAGATCTAGTTATAGCCGGAATAACCATCAAGAAAGCAATAAAAACCACAACCAACCAATCTATCTAGCATTTGATCCATGAACGAGAGAGGGAAGTGATCCTTCTTCGTCCATGAGTTCAATTTCCGATAATCCATACACACCTTCCATCCAGTTATGGGTCTGAGGGCTATCATCTCATATTTTTCATTCAACACGACAGTAATTCCAACCTTCATTGGCATACACTACACTAGACTGACCCAGGTACTATCAGAGATAGGAAAAACCACCCCATCATCTAACCACTTAATAATATCCTTCTTCACCACCTCTTGCTTAGGCAAGTTCAGCCTTTGTTGATGCTCAATGAAGGGGTTCTTTCCTATTGGAGATTGATCTTGTGGTGCATATCCTCGGGGTTATGCCAATGATGTCAGCAATAGTCCACCCCAAGGTACGAATGTGCTTCTTCAATACTCTGATCAATGCCTCTACTTGTTTACCACTTAACTTGTTGGAGATGATGATTGACAAGGTCTCATTAGCATCCAAGTAAGCATACTCTAAGTGAGATGGTAACGGCTTAAGCTCCAATGTAGGTGGTTCAATCATTGAAGTTTTGGAGGGAGGTGTTTGCCTATTCTTAAAGTCGAGATCAAGCTTCTTTGAGGGATAGGAGTAGAAACCCATTCCCACTAAAGCACAAAAAATCTCGTCATATTCTTCTATCCCTTCATAATCATAATTCAATATCACCACTTCTATCGATTTATCGATGAACCCCTCTTTTACATGTAGGTCAATGCTTTACTCAATTTTTCCAATTGCAAAAGCCATTTGAAGGTCATTTGGTTGTTTCATAGACCTACACAAATCAAAGGTTGCCTCTTCCTCATTCATAGAAAATTTCAATTCTCTTGAGTCTATTTCGCTCAAAGTGCGCCCTATTCTTAGACTTGGTTGCCCTAAGACAATCGGTATCTCAAAGCCCCCTTTGAATTTAAACACAAAAAAATCCATAGGGTACACAAGTCGACCCATCTTCACTAAAATATCATATCCAATCCCCACGGGGTGCTTTATTGATTGATCCATCATGAGAAATTCCATACCTGTGATGATAAGTTGCACAAGCTCTATGTCACACCCCGAGGCTACCCCCTGGATGCAATACGATGCTTAGTATCATAACTGACCCTAAGCTAACCCATGGCATGACATATCTATAAAAGTTCAAATTTAAAAATAGGTACTGTACGGAAGCTGAAAGCAATTTAATCAACCGAAATGGGAAGAACCCAAATATCTGAATATATGGAATATATAAATGGTATAGTTCAAAATAAAAACAACACTAACAATTGCTGAAATCTAGTCTATGTCTGAAAGCCTTCTAACTGATAGGAGTTGCTAGGATATGCCCCCAGCTAACTCTAACAAATCTGAAATTGAAAGATAAGGACTGAAAATAAAGCATGTCTATCGCCCTCGAGCTATGAGGACTCACCATTGAGGTTGCTGAGTACGGACTGGGAGTCAAACTAAGAGAGGTATGGATAATGAGAACCTGAACCTACATCATGAAATGATATAGCACAAAAGTATGCGTCAGTACTTTGAATGTACTGAGCATGCAGGATATGTACTAAACTGGACAATATAGAACTGAACATAGAAATAGATATACTGGCATGTAACTGAAATATGAACTGTATGCAATGACCAAGTACAAATCATGAATATAACATGCTGGACTGAATACTGAAACAAATACTGAGTACATGGTTAATGCAATATGAATCTGACTGTGGGAGATACTATTAGCCGACATACTCCAAGTTCAGCTAACTATGGGGCCAACCTGTAACCATGGATGGAAGGGTGTTCATACCTTGCCAAGGGTACGAACAAATATGACATGGATCCACCAACAGATGTCCACAAGGTACAAGGGTGTCAAGCCTAATCTAATGGGTGACCCCTTTAGAACCTACGATAGCGCCGTAGTTCTGAAACTCAGGGATTGCTACCAAAGGTCTCAGCCTAAACTGACAGGTGAGCCTTCATCCCTTTGTCCGCTCGGTGCTAAGTCTACTCCCAACTGAATGTAAGCTAAAAATTTCAACTGTAATAATGGATAGTTCAAAATACTGATATAATCTGAGAATGCACATAAACATACTGAAATATATGGAACTCGAGTTCTGAAGTATGATTATTTGACTGACCTGCCTAACAAGTATAATTCATGAAGTATTGGAATTAACACAATCTAGGGTTTCCGAATTTTATACATGAACTGTACTAATTCTCCAAGGAACAAGAGCTAAGCATCATATAAGTTATAGCATCTGAATAGCAAAGAAATCTCTAAAGTTTATGAACCGTAGGTCTAATCAATCATGGAGAAACTAAAGGACTGGCTGAATTCTAAGGACCTAATGGGTGAAAGGAACCCACTAGTGAAATCCCACATACCTGGATGAAGATTCTACGGTTGAACCTTTGGATTCTGAGAGGAACTTGGAGGAAACCCTTTTGCCTTGTTCTTGAGCGGGAGCGTTCTGTTCTTGAATGAATTTGCTAAGTATCAAATGATTTAGGATTAATGATGGTAAATAGAGTTAAAGAACCTTAAATTACTCCCAGAATGACTAAGGATTAGAATTAGAAGAATTGGAAAAAGACCGGACTGCCCCCAACTTAATCTGGAAATTTCAAAAAAAAGCATACCGGTAGACGGGCCGCTCGACGGGCGTTGGACCTGCGACGGCCCATCGTCCAGGGCATCGGGATGGGATAGGTTTGGTCTATTCCCCTAGACTATTCCTATGGGCAGGCCCATGGCCCGTCGCATCTGTGACGCCCGTGGCAATTTCCCATCGGGGCAAGGGAGGTTGGGGGGGCTGCTGGCCCATTTTCACGGGCTACCCGACGGCCCGTCAGACCTCCGATGCCTGTCGGGTCCCCTGTTTGGCTGGAGACAGCTGGGACCAAGTGCCCGGGCACAGGGGCTTGACTGGGGATGGGATTTTTCTTAAGTCTTGCCGAGTTTTGGGTTTCTAAAGCTGGCCTAAATTCTGGGGTGTTACACTCTAACTTTCTAAAGGTGGCTTGTGACATCAGGTTTACACCTGCATTTTCGTCACACACCAATTTTGTAAACTTGTGCACTCCATTTGCATAACAAATAGTGTACACACCCTGAGTCACCTCATAGTTAACAAAGTCACTCGATAGCATTGCACTACTTTGAGGGGACATGTGAGCAACCCCATATTCTTAAAAGTTGCATGTAGTGCACATTTCTTTCACGAACTTGGCATACTCAGGCATTCTATTGAAAGCACTACTCGCTGGAACGTTGATGGTGATTCTCTTCAACATAGATTCAAAGTCTCTTGGAGACTCACCTTTTTTTTTGTAATAAACCTTTAGTGAAAGGAGATGGACATGTGGGGAAAGGTTTGAAAACCTTAGGCACCTTGTTCTTATGATTTAGTGTTTTTGACACACCATTTCCCAAAGGCCTCTTGTTTCTAGGCATACTCGTGTTCGGGCTTGAAATTTCCATGGGGTAAGTTAGGTCTTTCATATTACCCATTCTTTCATCTCCTTTGATTTGCTCAGAATCGAATTGAGAAGTGAGCCATACAATTCTTTCTTCAAGACGTTCGATAGCGATGGAGTATAAGTGCACGGTTTGGGCAAGACTCCCAAGATCATATCTCAGCTCTTTGACGACTCCATTAGTGGACTCTACTTTCTCTAACACTTTTGCGAGCATACTTTCAATTCTAGAGCCACCATTTCATTCATTCCAACCTTGATTCTCATGATCATGGCTTTCCAGTCTTTGGGGGCTTCCATCGAAACCCATCTCGTGGTCTGCCATGAATGCCTCTTCACTACCTTCATTCGAACCATCTAAATATTCCACTAGCCTTAAGTCCCAACAACACCAATGGTATTGACTTTTTCAAATTGATGATTCGTTGCACTCATTGCCTTGAATTCAAGAAGCGTGGTGGAGATTGATAGCTCTCTACCCCTTCATGCACCACTCTTTACCTAATCCTCAATCTCTCTAGCGAAGGTTGCACACATTGCTTCCTCAGATCCCCAAATATCCAACTCGCAGTCTAATAAATTCACATTCTCAAGTGCACATGGGTTGGGTGAGAAGTACTGGGCATTTGTTCTTGAGAAATGTCTTCCTGCAACCAATCACCAACAACAAACCAATAAAAAGAACAAACACTCTACAAGGTGATTTCAATTCACAATCAAAAAGGCTATTCAAACATTATTCCCCAGCAATGACACCATTTTTGATAACGATCAAACGACACTTTCCATTACGGAGGTGACAGTGCTCGTTAAGGAAAACAAAATTTATATTACCCGATGGGAGTCGGGGTCGATACTAAAGGGAATGGTAGCTTAGCCAATGTGATTGTAGAAAGGACCTCACAACTAGAGTAGATTGTCCATACAACAAATAATGTAAAAGGGGTGAGGGGGGAAATTGAGAATCTATCTCAATTCAATTCCAAACCATACAATAAAGTAAATGCGAGGGGTAAACAAGAGAGAGGATGACTACGGATGTGCTTCTGATAGGACTCAAACACGGGTCTAGGTACTTGTCAAATGCGTAACTTCTCACTAAACAACATGGGTAGCATTGGTTTTAAGCATGAATATTAATCTTTTGATCTCACAATCATTTATCCAACAGTTTTTGTTAAAGCACCATTGTTTAGGCATAAACCAACCAATATAGGCTTGGGGAGGTCACACTATCTCTAGCTTAAACCCTTAAATGAGTGTTTCCGCTGAATTGAGCTATTTCTAGCCTCAATCTAAGTGGAATCCCAAGTACCGACTAGCAATTTTACATCCAAAATTATGAACCCCTTTCTCAAGCAAGAACACAATCAAGTAAATTAAATCAATGTTTAAAATCACCAATATTAGAGTTAAAATATGGTGAAATCACCAGATCCATATCATATTAGAAATTATAAACACAAATAAGCAAGACCCATACCCTTTTATCAAGTACCCGTCATCAACTCATCCCAAGACAAGGAGACTTAGCCACTCATGCTAAAGGAAGAAGAAAATATACCCATAGGGAAATTCAAATTCCTTTTCATTAATTGTAGCAAGAATACAATATCCAAACTCAAATTTACAAGTCCAAGGTTAAATATTGAAAGGATGGAGTGAAACCCTCTTTCTTGCCTTGGGAGAGAAACTTTCTCCACAAACTGAAAGCTATCCAAAACTATGAGAAACTATGCCTAAATTGGGTTTTAGAATGTTCCCAAATCATCACACAAAGTTGGAGAAAATTGACCCTCAAGAGCTGTGTGCCACATCGTGCATTTTGCACATCACCTTGTGCACATCGCACAACTCCGCACAAGTGAACCTGTGACTTGGCTGATCTTCAGTCATCGTGCAAAGTGGGGTATGGTTCACACCAAGCCTTGTGCGTGTCACACGGGTGTCACACCCCCTTAATCAATTCTTCTTTTCTTCAGAGCATTCATGCGGAGGGAGGTGCAGACCGCACCAAGGATTATACGTATCGCACGAGGTCCGCACCTCAAGGTAGAATCTTCATCTCACTTGATCACTTCACACTTCAACTCCTTTTGAGATCTTTTGGGTCCAATTCCTTGTTTTCTATCTTTGACCAAGAGTACCTGCATTCACATCAATAAAGTCCATAAGAACCTCTAAATCTCATCAAAACATAGCAATAATTCATGATTAAAGACTCAATAAGTTGGTAGATTATCGACTTATCAGAGGACCAACTAACAAACCCAACACTTAACCTAAATTAGGCAACTAAAACCATTCTCATTAATTAAACCAATAATTCATATCTTTAAACAGAAAAAGAATAATCTTGCAAAAATGAAACACCCCTAGAATCTGAAAGTCATCGTACCAAAATTCTATTAACTGTATGAAAGAAGGGGATGCAACCCCAAAATAAAATAATGTCTATGTCTGAAATAATGGACCAGAAACAATGAAGAACTCATGGTTGCCTAGAAGATGCAGCTCACCCTTGAGTTCAGATATCGTCTGACTCACAGCTGAGGTCTCGAAGCAGTCGCCGGAATATGCCCTGTAATCAACAAAGAAGAGCACGTGTGGTATCAGTACACAAGAAATAATGGTGTACTGGTAGGATCATTGGCCAATCAAAAAATGAGAAATATGAACATATAACTGCATAACATAGTACAACAAGACAACCATGGTCCCCTATTATGCAACTCTAATCAAAGTTCATAATCACTTAACCATGTAATAATTACAACATGAAATTCAGTCAATATGAGTCAACAGGAATAACAAGTCAAGTCAAGTCAACTATGACCACCAATAAGACTCCAAGTCAACAATCCTGACTCAACAACCATAGAAGTCCTGTCCAACTACACAAGTAATAGATAACATATATTTATGTTACATATTGCAAGTAACCCAAACCACCCAAGGATTCCTAAGACAACAACTATGGGAATATAACATGCATTCTGGTTTACATAAGAAACCACCTTAGCAATTAAGCCTATCAACCCGGTCACTCAAAGAACCAACATATATGCTAAATAAATGTTAAGCCCGAGTCACTCAAGGAACCAACATGTATATCAAGTAAACAATGAATCCCCGGTTCACTCAAGGAACCATCACACTCACCAATTACCTGTACACACATGCTAAGGGTCTTATGATCTCCCACTAGCCATGACCTACAGGGGATGAGCTCTTGTCCATGTACCAAAATCCCAGACATCAAGTATCTGCCAACCTTATACCAACCAATTCTGTGAAAATGCCCAAATACCGGTATATTGCACAATAATGACAGATATTAATACAATTACAACCACAATGATAACAGAACAACACATGTAAAAACCAACAAGTTTTCAAATAAACTCATTGCATGTGATTAAAACTTAGAATATGAAACAATCATTCACTTTTCCCTGAACATGTGTTGTGCAAGTAGTACTAAGGAACAATTAGCATGCACACATAATACAATTTGTATTATCAACTATAATAAACCATCACCTGCATCAATCCAAGTCTAAAATACTCTACCAAACCTAAGCTTTCCCTTTTCTTGCAACTTCGACTTGATTATGGTCTAAAAAATAGAATGTAAATACAAAATCAACTAATGACCTATAACATCGTGTATTACAACCTAACATCAAACCCTAAGTCCAAGTTTCATGATCATTCCTCCAACCCTAGGGCCTGCCCACTGATAATTCACCTAAATACTACCAATTTCATGGTTACACTAGCAAATTCTGGTCACACAATCATGAATAATTAACTTTTCATCAAAACACAAAGGTTTTAAACCCCACTATCCCCCTTACACAAGAATTTACAGCTAGGTTAAGTTAAACTCTCCCCAATACCTGTAAACTAGTGATTTTAAGAACTAGGAATTTAAACACTAGTTAGTAGAGATAAATAACTTACCTTTACAGAGAAATTTGATGAAAAACAGGTAGAAATCACCCCAAATCACCTCTGCTTTCCCCAAAACATGTTTTAGAAATAATGAATATTTTTAAAGAAGTTTCTGCATTAACAACAATTTACCCTGCTATAGCGACCCAATGCCACTATAGCAGCACCGCCGTAGAGGAAGCCTCCCACTATAGCAGGATTGACTGCCTTTGACATTTGGTATAACATGAATTATTTTGCTATAGTGGCAGCCCCGTAGTGGCCTGCCACCCACTATAGCAGGTGTGGCAAGGTAAAAACTTTGGATTTCTCCAAACTTTATTTTTTTCACAATGCACCCTCAAACTATGACATCTTGGACTAACCCCTTTATGTAAACTTCAATACCTAGAGTTCTACTTACCTAAATTCACTTCCAAAAAGTTTTACAGATTTCTTATCGCCTTAGCTATCATGAAAAAAGCTAAACTTTATTATTTTTCCCCAATCCCTTCTCGGATTTCCCTAGATCATACCTTGCTCGAATTTCATCCAAGACTAGCCTAGCCTAAAATTTTTAACTTCCCATTCTAGAAAATTCTAACCCTAATTCTTGCACGATTAGCTCACCCATAATGATAGAAAGGGTCATTACAACAGATACTAATTTAGCCATTGTTCATCCCTGAACGATCAAACAAGAAAAAAATGAGCCAAGTCAAGAAATAAAAAAGTACCTGGATCCACAAACAAGTGAGGGTACTTGTCCCGCATGTCCTTATCGGTTTTTCAAGTGGCTTCTTCAATCAGATAATTCTTCCATTGAACCTTTAACGATCTAATCTTCTTTGTCCTTAACTTTTGGACATCCCAATAAATAATGGCAACTTGGTCCTCCTCATAAGTAAGATCCTTATCTAACAAAACTGAATCCTACTTGATGATGTAATCTCCATCCCCATGGTATCTCTTAAGCATGGATACATGGAATACCGTATGAACTCTTGACAAGCTTGGTAGAAATGTCAACTTGTATGCCACCAGCCCCACATCTCCAAGAACCTCAAACGGACTAATATACCGAGGGCTAAGCTTGCCTTTCTTGCCAAACCTCATGACTCCTTTTGTCACGTCTTGAGGCTACCCCTAGACGTAACACGGGACCCGAGACACAAGTAGTTCAAAGTTAACCCTTGGCATTTGCATAGCTTAGGAAAACTATACTTAATCATAGCGGAAGCAAATTCAATAGAAATAGGCAAACCAACTCTATCTAAGATAATGGTCTAAGAGTATCAAATCCGAAACATGAAACACAAATAACCAACTATGTCTGAAGATCCTCTACATAAGACATAATGAGTTGCTGGTACAAGACCCTAGCTAACTCGAAGTACCAAAGAAAGCCATAAAAGTAACTAGACTCATAACTAGTCCTCGAAAGATGTGGACTCACCCACAAACACTGGATAGCCTATGGTCTCTAACCACGAGCATGAGAGCGGGAACCTGAATCTGCATCATAATAGGAAGCAACTCAAGAATATACGTCAATACTATAAGATGTACCGAGTATGTGAGTGTATGTAATAACATAAATGAATATATTTAAAACATGCTTAAATCAGAGTTCATGCATAATGAAGAAAACATAGTAAAAGCCATAATTTGAAGCATAAGGCATAAAGTAATAAGTAAATCTTCAAAATAGAATATAATATAACTTAAAATCTTGAAAACATTCATCGGGGAGTTTCACATAACTGACAATAGACCATGTGAGTGACATGAAATCCAAATATATAACCTTAGTTGGCAAAGCTACCATGTACCTTGCCAAGACACAGGTAACCATACATGTCACAGCGTGGAACCACTTTCATAAGCCCATTGGGCGATAAATAACCTACGGTGGCAACATAGTTTTGAATTCAGGTTATCTAGAACCCTTATCGCTAGGTGCTAAATACTACTCCCAAAATATATCACAGTGCTCACATA
>QJPP01001462.1:190000-542307 GCA_003996215.1 Jaltomata sinuosa
AAAAGAGATGATTGAGTGAAAAAGGTGACTAGTGATAGCTACAAAGTGATGAAAAGACCCTCTTAAAAAAGAATGTGATATGAAAAAAAAGAAAAAATTTCTGGAAAAAAAAATACGATTGAAGCGTTCTTGATATGATGAGAATTACTAGTGAAAATAATTAAACAGAGGACTGAAAAAACAGTTAAAAAAATGGGTGATGAAGTTCAAAAAGTGCAAAGTTCTTAGGGAAGTGTAAGTCACTATTATATAGTTTTTCTACCCGTACTCTAGCCAACATTACAATCCGTTAAAGTCCTATTTGATTCTATTCGAGCATACTTAATTAGTGGAGATGTACATAATGGGCAAGCCTATGGTTCTTTGTACATACATGTGAATTCTTTTGTGAGTGCAAGAGTTGTTCTTTAATGCTAAGTCCTTAATTTATATTCGATTCATCAAATTGAGTGTGTGGACTATTTCTTCTTGTGAGGGCACTTTTTTCATGATAGATAGGTGGTTTTATTAGTTTTCTTTGATGGAGTAGGTGAGCAAACTTAATTTAATGAGTTAAAGTCCATCTTTGAGATTAGGAGGTTAGAAGTTTATTTTTATTTGTATATCTTGCATAATGACCGGGAAGTGTACTTGATGTTGTAATTTGTTATATGACCTAATTGTTTGTATCAACTAAAGTGGTGGTATTCCTAGTCTTTTTAGATGAGCTTTAATGCTTGCTCGAGGATGAAAAAGAGTCTAAGTGTGGGGTATTGATGTGAGGCCAAGAATACATATATTTAGACATTATTTGTCTCACATGTAGTCTTTTTCTTATTGTTTTTGTAATGACCGGGTCCGTCGTTATGGGTAAACTTTTCGTGCCAAGTTTTAGAGTTAGAAAACTCCGAGTTTAGGAGTTTGAAATTTTGGGCTAGGCTAGCCTCAGCCAGTTTTGGAGCGAGATATAGTCTAGGGAATCCGGGTGAGGATTGGGTTAGATGTATTGATTTGAGATAGTTTTCCACGTAGCCAAGATATAAAGGAGTCCGGGGGACTTTTTGGAATCAAATTCGGGTAAGCAGAACTCCCGAAATCGAGGTTAACATGAAGAGGTTGTTTCGGAACGTCAAAAAAATAAGTGGGTTGTAAAATGAACTAGTTTTGGAGATTTTACGACTTCCTACTCTGACATAGCGAACTCCGCAATAGCGGAGAAATTACCGCTACAATGGAAGTCAACGTTGGTCAGCCTCTGCCATAGCGGATAACTCTGCTATGGCGGTACTGCTATAGCTGAGCGGACTGCTATAGCGGAGCATGACAAGATTTAATGCAGAAACTTCCCCAAAAATATTCAATTTTCACAAGTTCATTTGGGAGGAGGGCTAGGGCGATTTCAGGCATTTTTCCTCCATTCTTCATTGTTTTCCTTCTTTAAGGTAAGGTTTCTACTCCCCGAACCCCGTAATACTTTTCCTATGTGGTAGGATTGCTAGGAGTGGACTTGGGAAGAGGTTTGGAATGACTTAGGGAGGGTAGAATCCGGGGAAAAAGAGGAATTCTATGTGTAAAAGTTCTTGGGTGTTTCTAAATTTACTATTTTATGATCATGTGACCTTAATTTCCTAATTTTATCTGTAAAAATGGTAGGACTAGGTTAATTAATGGTGGAAAGCCCGTGAAAAAGGGTGGAATGATCATGGGTGGCCTGGGGTTTAGGATTATACGTAATCCGAGTGAAATATAGGCCATAAAGATTAATTATTGGTTATTGTGTGTTGTTTTAGACCAAGAACCGGCAAGAAATTTGGGAAATAGAAAAGCTCCAGTTGTGTAGAGCTTTGGATCATTTCGAGGTAGGTGATGGTTTGCTTTCTTTATGTTGTGTATGTTTAAGTACTCTTATCTAAGTATTTGTATGAAATGCATTGCTTAGGGAATGATTAGAAGTGTCTAGTAGTCTTGTTAGCAGTCTGGTAAATTGAACGTTGTATTGTGTTTGTTGGTTTTACAAGTTGATTGTTCATTTTTGTGACTGTGGATTGTTTGACTTTGGTTGGCTCGGGTACCAAGCTTGGTACGGGATATTACTAACGGTTGGATTGGGTACCACTCCTGGTACGAAATATAATGACTGTTGTCTATGGTACCACGCCTGGTACGGGTTTACTTTATTGTGTTGTGTATCTTTATTTAATGGTTCCTTGAGTGGAACAGGTTGTGAACTTGAATTTTGGTTGCGTATTTTGGTCCTTGAGAGGATGGGTTGTCACATTGCCTTATGAGTTGGTCTTGGTGTAGACCGAGTGGTTTGTCTGACACTTAGGTGTTGTCTAGAGGGGATCCAGGGTGGGTCTGGGATATGTAGAAGAATATGACTATTTGTGTTGTGGATTATTGATCATAACTATGAAGTGAATTATACGTGGGACAAGTTAGGTAGAGACTAGTAGTCTAGGAATACCTATTGACTTGCCTATGTGTTTTCTGTACTCTTACTTGATTTCTGGACTTTTCATACACTGTTTTACTTGGAACTGGCTGATTATCTTACCTGTACACGGTGGTTGTATACTGATACTGCACTTGCTTATCTTTTTGTGAGTACAGGAAATCTTATGGCGGTTGACCCACGACCTCACTGGTAGGCCAGACACTTCAAGATATCAAGGGTGAGCTGTTTGATCGAGCTACCTTGGTTTCTTTCTTATTGGTTATAGCCCACTTATTTTGGGCTTAGACTATTTCTTTTATTTTGGGGTTGCAACCCCGTACTCTAGTTTGATAGATGTTTTGGTACGATGACATTCAAATTCTAAGGAGGGATTTCCGTATTTCATTTCATTTTATTTTATTTATTTATAGAGTTGATTTTATTCAAGATTGAAAGCTAGTTTACTTTGTGCACTGGTTTTAAGCTGTTAGGCTAGGATATGAGTTGGAATCTAATGGTTCGCTCATCTGATGGTTGGGTGGGTGCCACTCACGATGGTTGGGGTTGTGACAAAGATGGTATCAGAGCCCTAGGTGGTAGAGGTAGGGGAAGGGGCAGAGGACGAGAAAGAGCCACACCCACCAGGGATGGGGATCAAGCTGCTGCAAGAGAGCGAGAGGCAACCCCTCCCCCACCTCAAGAACAGGTTGTCAAAGATGTGGAAGTTATTATGGAGGATGGTGGGGCGCAGGCTGAGGCAGAGGCGACACCGGCTGGAGGTGCAGGCCTTCCTTCTATGACACCAGAAGCATTCCAGGAGGCTTGGAATATCTTGAGTGGTTTAGTTGGTGCTGGAGACATACACGCGGCACTTGCAAATCAGGATCTGGGCACTCAGCCAGCAGATCCTACGGCTCCAAGGATGGATGCAGCTTCAGGCATAGGTGACTTCTTCAGGCTAATGCTAGGACCAGTGATGACAGGGAATGAACATGAAATGCTGACCAAGTTTCTCAAATTGAAACCTCCTACATTTCAGGGTACTGACAGAGAATATGCTTATGAGTTCATACTAGATTGTTATGAGAGACTGCACAAGCTGGGCATTGTGAAATAGTATGGGGTGGAGTTTGTCATATTTCAGCTGAGGGTGATGCCAAGCAGTGGTGGAGATTTCATGTGGAGTGTCGGTCGTCCATTTTACCTCTACTAACTTGGGAAAAGTTCCATTCTCTTTTCTTAGAGAAGTACGTACCCTGTACTTTGAGGGACCGAAAAAAGGATGAGTTCTTGAATTTGGAGCAGGGTAGCATTTCAGTCTTTGCTTATGAGGCAAAGTCTCATGCCTTGTCTTGTTTTTCTACGCAGTTGCTGGGTTCCGAGGAGGAGCGGGTTCGATTGTTTATCAAGGGTTTGAATACTGAGCTTCAGGTACTGTCTGTGCACATGACTTCTTCAGGGAAAGGCTTTAATAATATGTTGGATTATGTGAATAAACTTGAGGGAGTCAGGCAGGCGGGGCAGGCTAAGGTGTTAGCCAAGAAGCCCCAGAATGAGGGAAATTATGGTGGTTCGTACTCCAGGGGTCAGAATCAGCAGGTATACTCAGCCCGTCCTATTCACTTATCTCTGCCTGCTACTACAGGTGGTCGTCCGGGAGCTAATCAGTAGTTTTCAGCTTATAGAGGCCAGGGAGCTTCTTATTCATCTGCTAGAAGGCCTGCACTTGATCATGGTTGCTTCCATTATGGTGATCTGGGCCACTTTAAGAGGGAGTGACCTCACAGGCAGACCGGTAATCAGGTTCAGTAGCAGCCCAAGGCTATGGTCTCGGCAGGTAGAGGTGGGTTTCACTAAGACCTTGGGGAAGTATGATTTTATTTGGGTCATTGTTGACAGACTGACCAAGTTAGCTCACTTCATTCCGATCAGGGTGGATTACAATTTACAGCAATTGGCTAAGGTCTACGTGAAGGAGATTATGAGATTGCATAGAGTGCCACTGTTCATCCTTTCAGACTGGGGTACGCAGTTTACTTCCAAGTTTTGGGGTAAGTTGCACGAAGAGTTGGGCACTCAACTCACCTTTAGTATAACCTTCCATCCTCAGACTGATGGTCAGTCAAAGAGGATGATTCAGGTATTGGAGGACTTGCTGAGAGCATATGTGATTGACTTCGGGGGGTCATTGGGACCAGTTTTTACTGTTGTGTGAGTTCTCATACAACAATATCTACCACTCCAGTATAAATATGGCACCGTTCGAGGCCCTATATGGGAAGAGTTGTAGGTCACCAATTGGGTGGTTTGAGGAAGGCAATATGAAACCTTTGGGCGTAGACTTGGTATGGGAAGCACAAGAAAAGGTAAGAGGCATTCAGGTCAAGTTACTAGCTGCCCAAAGCAGGCAGAAGGAATATGCGGATCGCAAGATCCAGGACATGGAATTTTAGGTTGGTGAACAAGTGTTGCTGAAAGTTTCACTTATGAAGGGAGTCATGTGTTTCGGTAAGAGGGGTAAGCTCAGCCCCCGGTTCATCAGTCTGTTTGAGATTCTCGAAATTGTAAGGCCAGTGGCTTAAAAGTTAGCACTGCCGCCTAGTTTGTTGGGTGTCCATTCGGTATTCCATGTATCCATGCTTAAGCGATACTATAGTGATGGGGACTACATCATCAAGTGGGATGAGGTTTTACTTGATAAGTATCTTCGCTATGAAGAGGAGCCAATTCTGATTCTTGATCGGGATGTTCAAAAATTGAGGACAAAGGTGATCAGTATGGTAAAGGTTCAATGGAAGCATCGTCTGGTTGAGGAAGCCACTTAGGAAACTGAGAGGGACATGCGGGACAAGTACCCTCACTTGTTTGAGGGTAAAGGTACTACTCCTTCATTTTTTATCTTTCCGTATTTTTGGGTTTGATCATTCGGGGAAGAACGATGGGTAAATTGGTATCTGTTGTAACGACCGGGTCCATCATTACGGGTAAACTTTTTATGCCAAGTTTTAGAGTTAGAAAACTTCAGGTTTGGGAGTTTGAAATTCTGGGCTTGGCTAGCCTCGACCGGTTTTGGAGAGAGGTATAGTCTAGGGAAATTCGGGTAAGGATTGGGTTAGATGTCTTAATATGAGCTAGTTTTCCATGTAGCCAAGACTTAAAGGAGTCCAGGGAACTTTTTGAAATCGAATTTGGGTAAGTAGAACTCCCGAAATCGAGGTTGACGTGAAGAGGTTATTTTGGAATGTCAGGAAAATAAGTGTGTTGTAAAATGGACTAGTTTTGGAGATTTTAAAACTTTTTGTCCCATGTCAACTGCTATAAGGGTTGACACTCTGCCATAGAAACCTCTGCTGTAGCGGAGAAATTACCGCTACAATGGAAGTCAACGTCGATCAGCCTCCGCCATAGCGATGACTCTGCTACGGTGGTACCGCTATAGCAAAGTGGACCACTATAGCGGAGCGTGATGGGATTTAATACAAAAACTTCCTAAAAAACATTCAGTTTTCACAAGTTCGTTTGGGAGGAGGGCAAGGGCGATTTCAGGCTTTTTCCTCCATTCATCATCATTTTTCTTCCCTAAGGTAAGGTTTCTACTCTCCGAACTCTGAAATACTTTTCCTATGTGGTAGAATTGCTAGGAGTGGACTTGGGGAAACGTTTGGAATGAATTAGGGAGGGTAGAATCCAGGGAAAAGGGGGGATTCTATGTGTAGAAGTTCTTGGGTGTTGCTAAATTTACTGTTTTATGATCATGTGACCTTAATTTCCTAATTTTATCCATAAAAATAGTAGGACTAGGTGAATTAATGGCGGGAAGCTCGGGAAAAAGGGTGAAATGATCATGGGTGGCCTGGGGTTTAGGATTATACGTAATTCAGGTGAAATTTAGGCCATAAAGAATAATTATTGGTTATTGTGTGTTGTTTTAGACCAAGAACCGGCAAGAACTTTGAGAAATAGAAAAGCTCCAGTTGTGTAGAGCTTTGGATCATTTCGAGGTAGGTGATGGTTTGCTTTCTTTATGCTATGTATGTTTAAGTACTCTTATCTAAGTATTTGTATGAAATGCATTGCTTAGAGAATGATTAGAAGTGTCAGTAGTCTTGTTAGCAGTCTGGTAAATTGAACGTTGTATTGTGCTTGTTGGTTTTACAAGTTGATTATTCATTTTTGTGACTGTGGATTGTTTGACTTTGGTTGGCTCGGGTACCAAGCCTGGTATGGGATAATACTAACGGTTGGCTCGGGTACCACTCCTGGTACAGGATAATACTAACGGTTCACTCGGGTACCACGACTGGTACGGGTTTACTTTATTGTGTTATGCATCTTTATTTAATGGTTCCTTGAGTGGACCGGGTTGTGAACTTAAATTGTGGTTGTGTATTTTGGTCCTTGAGAGGCCGGGTTGTCACATTGCTTTACGAGTTGGTCTTGGTGTAGACCGGGTGGTTTGTCTGACACTTATGTGTTGTCTAGTGGGGATCCAGGGTGGGTCCGGGATATGTAGCAAAATATGACTGTTTGTGTTGTGGATTATTGATCATAACTGTGAAGTGAATTACACGTGGGACAATTTAGGTAGAGACTTGTAGTCTAGGAATACCTGTTGACTTGACTGTGTTTTCTGTACTCTTACTTGATTTCTGGACTTTTCATACACTGTTTTACTTGGAACTGGCTGATGATCCTACCAGTACACGGTGGTTGTGTACTGATACTACACTTGCTTATCTTTTTGTGAGTACATGAAATATTCTGACGGTTGACGCACGACCTCACTTGTAGGCCAGACACTTCAACATATCAAGGGTGAGATGTTCGATCGAGCTTCCTCGGTTTCTTCCTTATTGGTTGTAGCCCACTTATTTAGGGTTTAGACTATTTCTTTTGTTTTTGGGTTGAATCCCCGTACTCTAGTTTGATAGATATTTTCGGTACGATGACTTTCAAATTATAGGGAGGGATTTCCGCATTTCAGTTCATTTTATTTAGTTATTTATAGAGTTGATTTTATTCAAGATTGAATGCTAGTTTACTTTCTGCACTGGTTTTAAGCTGTTAGGCTAGGCTAAGAGTTGGACTCTAATGGTTCGCTCATCCGGGGGTTGGGTGGGTGCCACTCACAACGGTCGGGGTCGTGATAGTTTTTGAGCATTAATTTTATGAATTATTCTTATGTTGTGTATTTTTATGTGTAGGATTAAAATGGCGGAAAGTTGAAGAAATTTTGAGAAGAAACAAATTAAAAAAGGGAAATCATATAAGGAAATCAAGTAGGCAGCTTAATGGATTAAATGTAATATAATATTCAGATTCATATAAGAGCAGAAGATTAGAAATTGAAATTGAAGTTTAATTCTTACCTGCCACGTGCCACACTCTGAAGACTATTACACAATTGGTGGCGGCGTGCACTGTTTTTCTAAAAAAGAACGATGCGGCACAGTGCAAACTCAATTTAATTGGGTTTTGATTTTCCAATTCATTTTGTACTCAGTTATTTTATTTGAAGTTTTTTTCCTACATCTATAAATAGTCCATAAGAATAATTTTTAGAGGAGAACAGATATAATTTTTTTACTTTTAACTTTGTAAGCTAGGAAAAGCTAAGAGCCGCCGTGGAGGCCGGAGAATTTTGGTTTATTCTATTCTTCTCCCTTATTATTTATATGTGTTCTTAGATTATATATTTTGTACTTTGAACTAATTTTCATGGTTAATACAAGTAAGTCTTTTATTATGTATTATTCTTTAATTCTTGCTAGCATGAGTAGCTAAATATTATAACTATGGCTGTGGGAACCATGATGAATTAACAAACGTAGGTTAAACTATTAATGATTCTTGGATGGTGTTTATACATATATTGTTCTTTCCTTTGATTTGATTGCTTTTTAATGGTTGCCAATGTTAGAACTCGTCTTATTCTTTTTTGCTGGACCAATAGGGTAACGAATGGAAAAAGGGATGTTACAACAGAGATTTGAGGCTACTAACCCTCATCTAATAGCTTGACCTTGTCTGGGAATAGCTAATTTGGGATCAAAGGTAAGGGTTAGTAAATCATACACCCGTGGACGGACCAAGTTGCGTGGTGAAATTTATCTATCTAAGGGACCAATCCTTTAGGTGAACCTAACTTACCGATCTTGCATGTTAAGCACCAGAATAGATCACTAAATGCATATACCTGCTAAGTTATGAAATCATGGTGAATACAATCCTAGTTACTTTAATTATCTAAACATAATTAAATATTAAATTGCTAACAATTCCTATCCTTACTTTTAACACAAAAATCCCCCCTTTTAAAGTAAAGACGACCGATTGAATATTCACTACTGACATGTTCCTTCCATTTTTCTCGTGGGATCGACCCTAACCTTGATTAGATGTCACGCCACGAGCCTATCCCCTGGACATAACACGGGACCTAAGATCACAAGGGATCTCAAGATAACCTTCTGGCGTGACATGGGACCCAAGATCACAAGTGATCTCAAGATAACTCTCTGGCATTAGCATGACTTAAAACTGAAACAAACATAAGAACGGAAGCTTAACTGAAGTAATGAACAACTTAATCTGTCATATAAATAAAGTCTAAGATTTAAGATCTGAAAACAACTGAATATATGATTCTATGTCTGAAAGCCTCTACTACTGGCGAGTTACTGGGACAGGCCCCCAGCTAACTCTAAGTACTGAAATACTGAATAAACAAACTAAATGCTGAAATGAAACTAAACTCCAAGTTCTCAAAGGAGGAGGACCTACCAAGCTGACTGAGTGTGATGCTGATAGACTAGCCATGGACTAGGGAGCGGGATATAGAATCTACATCATAATAGGATGTAGCACAAAGAAGTATGCGATCACTACTATAGAATGTACTGAGTATGCGAGATATGCATAAATATAGTAAAACATAATAAAAACATACTTGAAAACATACTTAATACATATTTGAAACTGAGTTCATGCATAATCAAAGAAATCGTAAGTAAATATCATAGTTTGAGTAATAATCATGAGATAGAAGTCAAAACTCAAAATAAGATATCATAAAGCTTAGAAAACTTGAAAGCATTCATACAGAAATTTTTTATAACCGACAATAGACCATGTGAGCTACATGGAATCTAACTATATAACCCTAGTTAGCAAAGCTACTCCGAACCCCCAAGGTATGGGCCACTATCTCACACTATATAACTCTAGTTGGAAAAGCTGTCCTATGCCCCGCTAAGGCAAAGGCACCATGATCAAATAGTGGAACCATTTTCACAAGCCTTTTGGGCGATACATCTCCTATGCTGGCAACATAGTTTTGGACTTGGGTAATCAACCCTCATTGCTCGATGCTAAATACTACTCCCAAAATATACATATAGCTCATATAATACTTGTGACATATCGATGCCAAAACTATTTAAAAAGCATAAGGACATATGTGATGTCATGCAATTCTCATATCATAAGTCTTAAAACTTAGCATAGCCATAATTCAAATCATATTTTTCTTTCTAAATTCATAACTTAAAGAATTAGGCATGCAATTTCATAATACTTAAGGTCATGTTATCTAAACATGCAAATTTTCACTTGAAACATGCAATTTAAAGGAATCATGCTAGAAATCATTCTTTATGCATGGGATTTTAAAAACACTTAAGGAATCTTAAATAAAACATGGGTAACGAATGAGAAACCATGAATTTATGCTTTAAAACTGAATACATAAGTTTTCCCCAATTTGCGTAAGAACCCTAATTTCATAAACTCATAAATCAAAGTAAAACTTGAGGGTTTTGGTCATAAGGGTGAAAAGAATCCCTTATTAAATACCCACATACCTTATTGAAGCTTGCTTGATCTTAAGATGAAAAGAAATGGAGGCTTGAACTTAGAGCTTGAAGGAGTTCTTTTTTTTTTGGAATAGAAGTGCTAAGAATGAGAAGAGTTTAGGCTATTAGGGAATAGAACCCTACTAAAAATGGTCAAAATGACCTCACTTAGGAGTTAAAAGAGTGGGTAATTATATAAATACCCCTGATATTTAATTAGAGAAAGGCTGATTAAAAACTCGGCTTCAGGTTCCATGAGTCCTTTCCACAGACCGTCGAAGTAACCACGGCTCGTGGATTGGACTCGTGGTTCCTGAGCCTAAAACTCAAGCTATGGATTAGCTCCTATGGTTTAACAGGATGGCTTGTGGAAACTTTCACGAGTTGTAGAAACCTCTCGTGCTTTCTGGGAAATTGATTGCTCTCAGTCTAAGTTAGACGAGTTGATTCCATGACTTGTGAAACCATCCACGAACCATGAAACTGACTTGTGGTTCTCAGACCCTAGGATAATTTGCAGGACTAGTTTCATGAGTCACTTCCATGACTCGTGGTTCTATCCACGGCTCGTGGACTTGACTTGTGATTCTTGAAAGTTCAAAATTTTCAGAAATTACTAAGTTTTAAAGCTGGGTCAAATTCCGGGGTGTTACATTAGGTTCTATATTTGAACAATGACAGCTTTATGATTCTTTTGGATGTGTAATTTGGGTGTATCCAAGAGGTGAGGGTACTTGGCTTTCATGGATACTTCTGCTTCCCAAGTAGCTCCCTCGACTAGCTGGTTCCTCCAAAGGACTTTCACCGAAGCGACTTCTTTGTTCCTCAACCTTCGAATATGAAGATCAAGAATCTCAACAAGAACTTCTTCATAAATGAGGTTATCCATAACACCTACATCTTATAGAGGTACAACCAAGCCATATCTCCAACACACTTCTTTAAAAAGGAAATATGGAAGACCAGATGAATCTCTTCTAAATCAGCTAGAAACTCCAACTCATAAGAAATGCTACCAACTCTCCTCAGAATCCTGTAAGGACCTACATAGTGGAGACTAAGCTTCCCATTCTTACCAAACCTCATCACACCCTTCATGGGTGACACCTTCAGAAATACCCAATCATCAATCTCAAACTCCAATTTTCTCCTTCTTACATCTGCATATGATTTCTGTTGACTCTGAGCGGTCTTCAATATTTCCCTAATAATCTGAAATTATTCCATAGTCTCATGAACCAAATCTGGACATATCAAAGACGCTTCACCTACCTCGAACCAACCAATAGGAGATCTACACCTCCGCCCATAAAGTGCCTCATAAAGAGCCATCTGAATGATAGAAAGCTGGTATTGTAAGCAATCTTAATAAGAGGTAAGTGATCATACTAATTACCTTTGAAAGGAATCACACAAGCCCTCAACATGTCCTCTAAGGTCTGGATAGTACGCTCGGCCTGACCATCTGTCTGTAGGAGAAAAGTTGTGCTAAGTCTCACCTGAGTACCAAGACCCTTCCGAAACAATCTCCAAAACTCGGATGTGAACTGAGTACCCCTATTTGAGATGATGGACAATGAAACCCCCTGTAATCGGACTATCGCACGGATGTAGAGTCTGGCATAATCCTCTACTGAATTAGTAGTCTTAATAGCCAAGAAGTGGTATGACTTAGTCATCCTATCAACAATCACCCATGTCAACAATCACCCAAATAGAATCATGCTGCCGGTGAGTATGAGGTAAGTCTGTAATGAAATCCATATTAATCGCTTCCCATTTCCAAGTAAGAAGATCAATATCCTGAGTTATACCACCCGATCGTTGATGTTCCACCTTTACTTGTTGACAGTTGGGACACTTACCCACAAAATCTAGTATGTCCCTCTTCATGCCATTCCACCAATAGACTTTCCATAGGTCATGGTACATCTTGGTGGCTCCAGGGTGGATAGAATACCTGGAGCTATAAGTCTCTGTCAAATATCATTATCGCAACCAATCAAAGTTTGGCATATATAATCAACCCTGATATCGAAGCACACCATCTCCCCCTTGGGAGAAAATTTCTACCTTCTGCTAATGGACTGCACCCTTCAACTGATGCAAAATAGGATCACTGTCTTTCTTCTCCTTTACCTTAACTACCAAAGATGATTCAAACCCATTTTGAACAATAACACCACCATCCACTGAATCTGTAAGGAGGACTCCCAATATAGAAAGTCTATGAATATCCTTGCCCAACTCCTTCTTTCTGTCCTCAACCGAAGACACACTACCCATAGACGCCCTACTAAGTGCATCAACCACTACATTGGCCTTACTCGGATGGTAAAGCACGCTCATATCATAATCCTTAAGAATCTAAAGCCATCTCTTTTGACGAAGATTCAAACCCTTTTGAGTGAAAACATACTGAAGGCTTTTATGGTCGGTAAACACATCCATATGGATACCATACAAGTAGTGTCTCTAAATCTTCAAAGCAAAAACCACCGCCGCTAACTCAAGATCATGAGTCAGATAATTCTTCTCATGAATATTAAGCTGTCTAGAAGCATAAGCAATCACTTTACCATGCTGCATCAAAACACAACCCAAACCAATCCTAGAAGCATCACAATACAAAACAAAACCATTCAAGCCCTCGGGTAGAGCCAAAACTGGGGTTGTGGTCAACCTAGTCTTCAATTCCTAAAAGTTCTTCTCACATAGATTAGACCACTGAAACTTAACCTTCTACTGAGTCAACTTGGTCAATAGGGAAGCTATGAAAGAAAACCCTTCCACGAATCTCCTGCAGTAACCAGCCAAACCTAAAAAGCTCCTAATATCAGATGGGGAAGTGGGTCTAGGCCAGTTCTTCACTGCCTCTATCTTCTGCGAATCAACTCGAATAATATCTCTAGTCACAATATGACCCAGAAAAGCAATAGACTGCATCCAGAATTCACACTTACTGAACTAAGAAAATTACTGACATTCCATGAGAGTTTGCAATAAAACTCTCAAATGTTTCGCATGCTCATTCTCACTCCGAGAGTAGACAAAAATATCATCAATAAAAACAATCACAAACATATTCAAATACTATTTGAACACACGGTTCATAAAATTCATAAAGGCTACATGAGCATTCATTAGTCCAAAAGATATAACCACAAATTCATAATGACCATACTGAGTAATGAAGGCTGTCTTTGGAATGTCGCACTCTTAAACACAAAGTCGATGATAATCGGATCTAATGTCAATCTTAGAGAAATAGCTTGCACCCTAAAGCTGGTCGAACAAGTCATCAATCCTAGGAATGGGATACTTATTTTTGATTGTGACCTTATTCAACTGACGGTAGTCAATACGCATTCTGAGAAAACCATCCTTCTTATGCACGAATAGGACTGGAGAACCCTATAGAGAGATTCTGGGTTGAATAAAACCCTTATCAAGAAGGTCTTTCAATTGATCTTTCAATTCCTTAAGTTCTGATGGAGCCATTCTTTAATAAGGAATATATATAGGATGCGTATCTGGAAGAAGGTCTATCCTAAAGTCAATCTCCTGCTCGGGAGGGACTCTGGGTAGATCCTTGGAAACACTTCTAGAAATTCATTCACTATGGGAACTGACTGGAGAGATGTGGTTTCAGACTCAGAGTCCATAACATGAACAATATGATAGACATAACCCTTATAAATTATCTTTCTAGCCTTAAGGTAAGATATGAAATGACCCTTTAAAGATAGAGGACTACCCTATCACTCTAAGATAGGTTCATTTGAAAACTTAAAATTGACTACTCGGGTACGACAATCAACCGAGACATAACATGCTTTCAATCTATCCATACCAAGAATAACATCAAAATTGGTCATGTCCAACTCTACTAGGCCGGTTGAAGTAACTCTATGAAGAACTAAGATAGGGAAATTTCTATAAATTCTCTTGGATAGGACTGACTAACCAATAGGATTAGAAACACAAAAAGGTTCTAAGAGTTATTCAGGACTGACTTCAAAGTTGCAAGCAACATAAGGGGTCACAAATGATAAGGAGGCTCTAGGGTCTAGTAAAGCGTAAACATCGAAAGAGAAGACTTGAAACATACCAGTAACAACATCCGATGAACTCTCCTAATCCTGGCGAGATTACATAGCATTAATATAGTTTGGCGCTTACCACCACCCAAACCAGAAGTTGCACCCTGCTGGGCTGGACAACCCTCTAGGTCTACTGAAGTAGACTGAGTCCTGTCACCTCCATGTCTCTTCTTAGCTGAACGGCAATCCCTGATCCTATGACCAACCTATATACACCCAAAGCATCCACCTATGCCATAAAGACACTCCCCATGGTGGCTCTTCCAACACTTGTTTCAAATAAGGTAGGAATGCCCTTTTGATACACTCCCCTGAGACTGTGAACCTGATCCTCTACTTGACTGATCATGCCTAGGCCAGGGGGCCTGAGTAGGAGCACTAGATGATGATGGCACATGTCTTGATGACCTCTTCTGAAATGAAGAATGGTGTCCGCCTTCGGACCACTGATGACTAAAACCCGAACTCTCTGATCTGGCCCTCTTTTTCTCCCTTGCCATTTCCTTCAACTTATCTCTCTCAATCTGATGGGCATGAGTCATAAGCCTAGAGATATCCAAGTCCCCCAAAAGCATAGTAGACCTGCACTTCTTTTTCACCAAGTCTGATACCCTATAAATGAACTTGCTCATCTGATCTCTCAGGTCGACCACAATGGATGGAGCATATCTAGAAACCTGGGTAAACCTCAACCTATACTCCTGATCTGACATAGATCCTTGCCTCAAATTCAAGAACTCTTCAGCCTTAGCCTTCCTCAACTCCCTAGGAAAGAACTGGTCAAAAATGCTCCCTTAAAGCACTCTCTAGTCATAGGGACCATCCCTAGCCATAGCATCCTTCCACTGAATATACTAAATGCGAGCCACATCTTTTTTTTTTGAGCCACATCCTTGAGCTGAGAGGAAACTAGATCAACACCATCAGCACTGACAACTTGAATCACCTTCAAAATCTTTTCACTTCATCCATGAATTTTTTTGGATCCTCACAAACCTTAGAACCCAAGAACTCAAGCGGGTTCATACAAATAAAGTCCCAAAATCTGGCCATAACTGCCCCACCATGAGGGTTAGCAGGAGCAGGTGCTGGTGGATTGGCCTGGTTGGCCATGACATGTGTTAACATCTGAAGAGTTCTTGAACTACACATTAGTAACCTCATGGTTTAGAACTGGAGGATTCATATTTCGAGTGTTGGCCCACTGAGGAGGCATAATCTGAAATACATAAAGATCGGATTAGAGAAGTAATAGAGTTAAACTCTATCGCACGATATTGATCTTAAAAGAAGTGAAGTTTTTACTAAAACATCTCATAGCTTCAATGTCATAAGTGTGGCGTGCTTCACACCCTAGAAAGAGACTCTACTTGATGTGGCTTTTAGATACTCTAGGACTCTTGACCTGATGCTCTGATATCAAGTTAGTCACGCTCTGAGACTACCCCCTAGACGTAACACGGGACCTGAGACCATAAGTGGTTCTAAGCTAACCCTTGGCATTTTCATAACTTAGGCAAAATATACTTAATCACAGAAGAAGAAAATTCAATAGAAATAGGCAAACCAACTCTATATAAGATAAAGGTCTAAGAGTATCAAATCTAGAACATGAAACATGAATAACCAACTATGTATGAAGAGCCTCTACATAAGATATAATGAGTTTCTAGGACAAGACCCCAACTAACTTGAAGTACTGAAGAAAGCCTAAAAAGTAACTAGAGTCATAAGTAGTCCTCGAAAGATGAGGACTCACCCACAAACACTGGATAGCCTGCGGTCTCTAGCCACGAGCACGAGAGCGGAAACCTAAATCACCATCATAATAGGATGTATCGAGTATGTGAGTGTGTGAAATAACATAAGTGAATGTATTTAAAACATTATTAAATCAGAGTTCATTCATAATAGAAGAAAACATAGTAAAAGTCATAAGTTGAAGCATAAGACATAAAGTAATAAGTAAAGCTTTAAAATAGGATATCATATAATTTAAAAGCTTGAAAACATTCATAGGGGAGTTTCTCATAACCGACAATAAACCATGTGAGCGTCATGGAATCTAACTATATAACTTTAGTTGGCAAAGCTTCCCTATACCTTGCCAAGTCACAGAGCACCATACATGTCATAGCGTGGAACCACTTTCATAAGCCTATTAGGCGATACATAACCTACGGTGGCAATGTAGTTTTGGATTCGGGTTATGTAGAACCCTCATCGCTCGGTGCTAAATACTACTCCTAAAATATATCATAGTGCTCACATAATTATGTTTACAACTTGGATCTTCATAATACTCACAAACCTTGTTTTAGAAAATCATTCATGAGTATTGATGGCACATCGGGTGTCTTGTCTTTCATAATAATTCATATCTTAGAAGTTTGCATGGCACTAGTTTAAATTCCATAATCATACACGATTTCATAAAAAAGAACTAGGCATGCAATTGCTTGGAGTTCATAAGATCATGCTATAAAATATGTCAATTTACTTAAATCAATTCATGCATGCAAAATTTGCTAGACTAAGCCTTTAATTCATGAAGTAGGAATTCACTTGCGAAAAACCCATAAAAAATCATGCAATTTAGAATTTGATTTCATAGTAGAATCATAAGAAAATAATTTATAGAAAAGCCCATGAGAATTGGGTAAGAACCCTAATTTAATGTTCATGAAAATCAATACAAAATTTGGGGTTTTGGGCATAAGGGTGAAAGAATCCCTTATTAAATACCCATATACCTGAATTGAAGCTTTCCTAATCTAGGATGGGAGGGATGGAGACTTGAAGGTGGAATCCTTAGCTTGGAGCTTGAAGCTTGAGAGAATGGAGACCCTTTCCACTTTTAGGATTGAATGAGGCTTTGAGGGAAGGCTTAGGCTAATTAGGGATGAAACCCTACTAAAAATTTCCCAAACAACCTCACTTAGGAGTTAAAAGGGTGGGTAATTACAAAAATACTCCTAGGTAAAATCTGGGAAAAATAAATTAAAAACCTCAGATTTAGGTTCCACGGACTCTTTCCATGGACCGTAGATGGAACCCCAATTCATGGATTGCAGTCGTGGTTGCTGAGCCAACATGAAACCTATAGGTGTGAGTTTTACGGATGAGTTCTACGACTCGTGGAATGTTCCACGGACCATAGAAATCTCCCATGGTTTTTGGCCTAGATGACCAGCTATGGGTCTGATTCCACGAGCTAATAACATGGTCCATAGAACTATCCATGACCCATGAACCCTACTTGTGGTACTTAGACCTGAAGAGGGGTCTGCAGAACAGATTCCACAAGTCCATTCCACGGCTCATGGTTTAGTCCAAGGCTTGTGGTTTAGGCTTTTGATCCCTGGAAAGTTCAAATTTTTTAGAGCTTCTAAGTTTAAAGGCTGATTCGAGTTCCGGGGTGTTACACCCTTCATAGGTGACACTTTCAACAAAACATGTTCACACACCTGGAATGACATGTCCCTCACCGTACGATCTGCATACTCCTTTTTCCTACTCTGAACTGCTAATAATTTAGTTTAGATACACCTCACCTTTTCCTGAGCTTCCTTCAACAAATCAGTGCCCAAAGATTTCATATCACTAGCCTCAAACTATCCTATGAGCTATCTACACCCTCTCCCATAGAGTGCCTCGAATGGAGCCATGCCAATGCTAGAGTGGTAATTGTTGTTGTAGGAGAATTCACACAATAGCAAGAACTAGTCTTAATGGCCACCAGAGTTGATCACACATGCCCTCAACATGTCCTCAAGCACCTAATCATCCTCTTCCACTATCCATCAATCTGAGAATAAAAGAATGTGCTAAAGTGAGTTGGGTTCCTAACTCTTCGTGTAACCTGCCCCAAAATTTAGAAGTGAACTTCTTACCTCTGTCTGAAATGATGGAAAGTGGCACCCCATGTACCCTCACTATCTTCTTGATGTAGATCTTGGCCAACTGTTTAGAGCTGTAGTACACTCTAACTGGGATAAAATGGGCTGATTTAGTCAGCCTGTCCACTATAACCCAAATTGAGTCATACTTTCCTAACTTAGGAAGACCTACCATGAAATTCATAACTATCCTCTTCCACTTTTACTTGGGAATGGGCATCCATTGAAGCAAACCCACAGGACTTTGATGTTCATACTTTACCTGTTGACACTTATGACATTTGGAAACATATTCTACTATGTCCTTCTTCATCCCAGGCCACCAATAAAGCTACCTCAAGTCCTGGTATATTTTGGTTACACCTGAATGAATAGAATATTGCAAACCATGAGCTTCAACTAGCATATTCTGAATCAAGTCACCATCCCAAGGAACACATACTCACCCTCTAAACCACAATACTCCACACATATCAAATGTGGCATCTAAAACCTCACTAGATACCACCTTGTTCCAGAGTTTATTCAATTGCACATCCTCAAACTATTTGGCCTTGATTTCATCAAGAAATATTGACTTCACCTCAATACTAGCCAACACTCTGCCCATTTCTGAAATACCAAACTGCATGAACTTAGATGCTAGAGTTTGAAACTCCCTAGGCAAGGGTCGCCTTGACTCTCTCAAATAGGCCAAAATGCCCATACTTATTGCTTTGCGTATGCCACCATATTGGCCTTACCCAAATGATACTGGATGGTCACATAATAGTCTTTCAATAACTCCATCCATCTTCTCTGTCTCAAGTTTAAATCCCTATACGTGAACACATGCAACAGGATGCAATGGTCTATGAATACCTCACACTTGACACCATAAAGATAGTGCCCATACCGAGTCTTGAAAGCTGTCTTAGGTATATCCTCAGGCTAAATTTTTAGCTGATGATAACCTGACCTCAAGTCAATCTTGGAAAATAATGAAGCACCCTACAACTAGTCAAAGAGATCATCTATGCGGGTCAATGGATACTTATTCCTGATGTTAACCTAGTTCAATTTCCTGGAATCGATGCATATCCTCATGCTACCATCTTTCTTTTTAACAAACAAAACTGAAGCACCCCAAGGTGAAGCATAGGGATGAATAAATCCCTTATCAAGAAGTTCCTATAACTGAGCTTTGAGTTCCCTCAACTCTGCCAGATCCATTCAATAAGGGGGAAACGAAATTGGGTGAGTGCCCGACTCTAATTCAATACAAAAGTCAATATCCCTGTTTGGAGGCATACCAGGAAGATCCGTAGGAGATACTTCTTGAAACTTAGAAACCATAGCAACCAACTCAATAGGATGAGACTCTGCACTAACATCCCGAAGATGAGCCAGGAAGGCTGAACACCCCTTCCCCACTAGCTTTCTAGCCCCAACAAAAGATATGATTTTCACTAGCTTAGACTTATACACACCTTCCCACTCTAGTTTACCCATACTCGACATCCCTAGAGTCACTGTCTTAGTATTACAGTTCAAAACAACATGATATGGATACAATCACGTCATACCCAAAATAATATTGAAATCAAACATATCCAAAATGATCAAGTCTACCCAAGTCTTAAGATGCATAACCAAAATAGAACATGCACGATACACATGGGTCACTACCACAAAATCTCCAACTGGAGTAGAAACATATACAGGACAATCAAGAACATCATAGACCAAGTCCAGACCCAAAGCAAATCTAAAAGATACATAAGAGTAAATGGAACCTCGATCAACTAAAATAATAGCCATTCGGTCACAGATGAGAATAGTACCTGTTATAACAACATCGGATGCCTCGGCCTCAGACTTGCCTCGAAAGGCATAAAAATGAGATTTATCATCAAGCTAGGCAACCTCTCTAGTAGGCTTTTCTCCACCCTTCCCTGCATTACCATTACCTTTGATTCCACCTCAGACTCCTTGATTATTACCTCGTCCACCCTGTGGATGACCCTTAGCATTTCCACCTCCTGCTGGAAGCACAACCCTGGTATGCTATCGCACCTGATTACCTATCTGTCTTATAGGTCACTTTCTTTTAAAGTTCCCTCATAGCACCACATGTGTAACAACCTCGCTTGAGAGAAGGCATACTAGCCGAAGAATAGGAAACCCCTTGGCCTCTAGTAGCTGGAGACTGCTGAATAGCCCCTGAATGACCACCTGTAGAGGCTGGCAAGAGTGACTGAATGGGACAAGCTGAGTGAACCTGCTGGTTGTGACCCTTGGAATAAGACCCACTGTAGTTACCTACACTCCAAGAATTCTTGGCTAATACCTTAGCCTGCCCAACTTGCTTAACTCCCTCAAGCTTTTTCACATAATCAGTTACGTCATTAAAGATCCTTCCTACAGAATCATATGAACAAACAAAACTTTAAGATCATTATTAAAACCCTTAATATATAACGGGATCCTCTCCTCCTCAGTGCCCAACAGCTAGGTAGCATAGCGAGACAGAGGATGGAACTTAGCCTCATAGGCTACAACATATATATTTCCCTGTTCAAGAGCCAGAAACATATCCTTCTTGTGATCCCTAAGGGTACGGGGTACATACTTCTCCAGAAATAGGGAATGGAAATGAGCCTGAGGCAAGGCTAATGGTCGACACTCCGCATGGGCTCTCCACCACTGCTTGGCATCCCCTTGCAGTTGGAAAGTCACAAACTCAACACCATGTTGTTGCACAATCCCTAACTTGTGTAGCCTCTCATAACAATCCAGAATAAATTCTAAAGCATCCTCATCCTCAGTACCTTGAAATAAAAGGGGTTTCATTTTTAGCAACTTATGTATGGTCCCAGTCATGATAGGGCCTAACATAGGATGGGAAAATACATCTGTACCCAAAGCCTCGTCTATCCTAGGAGCTAAGGTGACAATGGGATGGGCACCCGGAAGCTAGAAAGCTGGCATAGTGGGGGTGGCTACAGTACTAGCGAACCCACTCAGAAATGCCAGAACCTACTGAATAACCTCAAAAGACATCATAGGAAAGACTGCACCTCCAACCTGTGCTGCCACCTCCAGTTCTGTGCTATCCTTGTTCACTGCCTCAACCTCCTCAACATGATCCTGGGGTGGGGGAGGTGATGCTGGCCTCTAATGGTCCTGGTCAGCTTCTGCCTGAACCCACCCCTGGCGGGTGTAGCTCTCTCTTTTTCCCTACCCCTACCTCACTCTCGAACAGCCAGTCCCACAGCTAGAGTTGCTGCCCTCGCTACATTCAACCTAGTGTTCACCATCTGCGGACAAAAGAATGAAGGGATCAGATACTAATTTGGATCACCAGATACATTGAAATCAAGTTATAGCATGAAGGAAGAAAGAAAGGATCATTTTCTAAAGTCCTATAGCCTCTCAAAGAAAAGTTTAAACATCTTTGTACCATTCTACAAGACTCTACTAGATCCATTTTGATACGATGAGATCAATGAACCTAGGGCTCTGATACCAATTTTGTCACGACCTAAACCTGCCATGAGTGAAACCCATACTAAACCCCCGGTGAGATGACTAACTAATCAAAATAATCAACCCAACATTTAACCAAAATTAGGCAACAAAAACTGTTCTCATTAATTAAACTAATAATTAATATCTTTAAATGGAAAAAGAACAATCTTGTGGAAATGAAACACCCTTAGAATCTGAAAGTCATCGTATCAAAACTCTATTAACTGTCTAAAAGAAGGGGATGCAACCTCAAAATAAAATAATGTCTAAGTCTAAAATAATGGACCAGAAACAATAAGGAACTCATGGTAGCTCGGAAGATACAGCTCACACTAGAGTTTGGATATCGTCTGACTCATAGCTGAGGTCTTGAAGCAGTTGCCAGAATATGCCCTGTACTTAACAAAAGAAGAGCACATGTAGTATCAGTACATAAGAAACAACGGTGTACTGGTAGGATCATCAGTCAACACAAAATGAGAAATATGAACACATAACTATAACGTAGTACAACAAGACAACCACGGTTCCCTATTATGCAACTCTAATCCAAGTTCATAATCACTTAAGCATGAAACAAGTACAACATGAAATTCAGTCAATATGAGTCAACATGAATAACAGGTCAAGTCAATTATGACCACCAATAAGACTAAGTCAACAATCCTGACTCAACAACCATATAAGTCCTATCCAACTACACAAGTAATAAACAACATAGAATTATGTAACATCTTGCAAGTAACCCAGACCACTCAAGGATCCCTATGACAATAACTATGGCAATTTAACATGCATCCCGATTTACATAAGAAACATCTTGGTTTACCTAAGAAACCAACTTAGCAATTAAGCATATCAACCCGATCACTCAATGAACCAATATATATGCCAAATAAACTATTAAACCTGGTTTACTCAAGGAACCAACATGAATATCAAGTAAACAATGAATCCCTGATTCATTCAAGGAACTAACATAATCAAGAACACATAATCTTCATTCACTCAAGGAACCGTCACACTCACCAATTACCTATACACATATGCTAAGGGTCTTATGGTTGCCCACTAGCCATGACTGTAGGGGATGAGCTCCTGTCTATGTACCAAAATCCTAGACATCAAGTGTCCTCAAACCTTATACCAACCAATACAACAGAGATGTTCAAATACCAGTACATTCCGCAATAATGACATATATCAATACAATCACAACCACAATGATAACAGAATAACACTTTTAAAAAACCAACAAGCTTTCAAGAAGACTCATTGTATGTGATTAAAACTTAAGATATCAAACAATCATTCACTTTTTCCTGAACATGTATTGTGAAAGTAATACTAAGGAACAATTAGCATACACACATAACATAATTTGGATTATCAACTATAATAAACCATCACGTACCTCAATCCAAGCCTGAGATGCTCTATCAAACCTGAGCTTTTCCTTTTCTTGAAACTTTGGCTTGATTATGGTCTAAAAATAGGAATGTAAACACAAAATCAACCAATGACCTAGAACATCATGAATTACAACCTAATCCCAAACCTTAAGGCCAAGTTTTCTGATTAATCCTCCCACCCTAGGGCCTGCCCATCGATAATTCACCTAAAAACTACCAATTTCATGGTTACACTAGCGAATTTGGTCACACAATCATGAATAATTAACCTTTCATCAAAACCCAAAGGTTTTACACACCATTATCCCCCTTACACCAGAATTTACAGCTAGGTTAAGTTAAACTCTCCTCAAGACCTGTAAACTAGTGATTTTAATAACTAGGAATCTAAACACTAGTTAGTGAGGATAAATAACTTACCTTTACGAAGAAATCTGGTGGAAAACAGGTAGAAATCACCCTAAATTTCCTCTTCCTTCCCCAAAATGTGTTTTAGAAGTAATGAACATTTTTGGAAAAGTCTGCGTTAACAACTATTTACCCTTCTATAGCAACCCAATGCTGCTATAGAAACATCGCCGTAGTAGAAGCCTCTCTCTATAGCAGGACTGACCGCCTTTGACTCCCGCTACAGTGATAATTATTCTACTATAGCGGTAGCCCTATAGCAGCCTGCCACATGCTATAGAAGGTGTGGTTAGGCAGAAACTTGAGATTGCTCCCAACTTTGCCTTTTTCATAATGTATCCTCAAACCATGACATTTCGTACTAACCCTTTTACGTTAAGTTTGATATTACAAGTTCTACTTGCCTAAATTCACTTCTGAAAAGTTCTACGGATTTCTTATCACCTTAGCTATCATGAAAACAAACTAAACTTTATTATTTTTACCGCTTCCATTCTTAGATTTCCCTAGACCATACCTGGGTCAGATTTCATCTAAGACTAGCCTAGCTTAAATTTTTTAACTTTCAATTTTGGGAAAATTCTAAACCTGATTCTTGCACGATTAACTCACCCATAATGACAAAAAGGGTCATTACAGAGTATATAAAGATGACTTTGTTCCATTTTTCACTTAATTAGGAAGCAAATCAATGGTTGCAGAATGAGCCAACAGGTTCAATCAGTACTTTGGATGGATTGTCAGAGAATTTCCTAAATTGATTTTTCTCTTTGAGAAGACAAAAGAGTTAAGAGGGAGGATATTTTTCTTTGTGCAAAATAATATTAAATCATTGACACAGGCATGGGAAAGGTACAAGAATTATCTTAGAGATTGCCCTTATTATCAACAACCTAAGAAAATCATTGGCCATAACTTCATTGAAGAATTGAGACCAGACTCCAAGACACTTCTAGATGCTACAACTCAAGGGAAAACCTTATCCAAGAGCTATGATGAAATTGAAGCGTTTGTCAACCTTATGTCTATAGATAATAGATATTATCAAGAGCCGAGTAGAGTGTTCTCCTCAACTTCTCAGAAAGATCCAGGAAAGCTAGAGTAAGACAAAGTTACACCATAAGGGCTGAAATTAGATAGCTTACCAGCATAGTGAAGAAGTGTCTAACAACCTAAAGCTCAAGTCAAGTTCAACAGGTTCAAGTAGCCAGTATTATGTATGAGTTATATGGTGAAGAACACACCTATTCAGGTTGTCCTCTAAATCCAGAATCCATATTCTATGTTGGGCAACAAAATCATGGAATGGGTTATCAAGGTAATGACTATGGACAGAACTATAGAAATCACCCAAATCTTTCTTGGAGAGGTAACTAGAAGCAACCATTTTGTAACACCCCGGAATTTGATTTAGCTTTTAAACTTAAAAACTCTGGAAAATTCAGAACTTCCAAGAATTATGAGTCAAGTTCATGAGCCGTGGTTAGAACCATGAGTCATGGAAATTACTCGTGAATCCAGTCCTACAGATCAACCTCAGTTCTGAGGACCATAAGTCAGGTTCATGGTCCGTGGATGGTTTTACGAGTCATAGAACCAAGTCGTGGAACTCAGACAGTGGGTAGTCAAATTCCACAGAAACCATGAGAGGTTTCTATGACACATGAAAGTTTCCATGAGTCATCCTGTTATCTCATGGAATTCATCCGTAGCCTATATTTTGGCTCAAAAACCACGACTCCAATCCATGAATCATGGTTACTTCTATGGCTCATGGAAAAGACCCGTGGAACCTAAAGCCGAGGTTTTCTCTAATTAAATCACAGGGGTATTTTTGTAACTACCTACCCTCTTAACTCTTAAGTGAGGTTATTTTTCCACTTTTAGTAGGGTTTTTACTCTTATTAGCCTAAGTCTCTCACTATTCCTCATTCATCTACCAAAAGAGGAAAAGAACTTCATCAACTCCAAGTCTCAAGCTCCAAGTTCAAGTCTTCATTTCTTTTCATCTTAGATCAAGCAAGCTTCAATAAGGTATGTAGGTATTCAATAAGGGATTCCTTTTATCCTTATGCCCAAAACCCCATGTTTTGCTTTGAACTATAAATTTATGAAATTAGGGTTTTTAACCACATTGGGGAAAACTTCTGAGTTCAGTTTTTAAGCATCAATTCATGGTTTCTCATTACTTATCTATAATTTATTTGAGGTTCCTTAATTGATTTCAAAAGCTCATGCATTGAAGATAATTTCTAGCATAACTCCATTAATTTGCATGTTTTTAAGTAAAAAATTGGCATATTTAGATAATATGACCTTATAAATTAAGAAATTGCAGGCCAAATTCTTCAAGTTATGAATTTAGAAAGAAATGTATGTTTTGGAATTAGGGATATGCTAAGTTTTAAGACTTGTGATATGAGAATTGCATGACATTAGATATGTCCTTATGCTTTTCAAACAAATTTGACATTAGATATGTCACAAGTATATATTGAGCTGTATGTATATTTTGGGAGTAGTATTTAGCACTGAACGACGTGGGTTCTAGATAACCCAAGTCCAAAACTACATTGCCACCATAGGTTGCTCTCTGTGTCTTATGACAGGATCCTGATAGATATGGTTCTAATCTTGGCCGGTTAGGACAACCTTTATTGGTGTGGGTGTATGACACTGGACTCTATGTAGCTCATCATGGTTTATGACAGTTAAGAGAAATTCCCGTATGAATGCTTTAAGTCTTATGCTCCTCTATTTCTCAATTTATGTTCAAATCACGATGTTTACTTATGATTTCTCCTATGATGCATGAAACCAGTTTCAAATTATATTTTGAGTACGTTTTCACTATATTCATGCATATCTCATATACTCGATACATTCTATAATACTGATGCATATTGTAGCACTGTATTCTTTGATGATGCAGATAGAAGTTCCCACTCTCAGGCTCGTGGCTAGAGGTTGCAGGCCATCCAGTTTGAGTTGGTGAGTCCTTACTCATTCGAGGACTAGTATGATTCCTAGTTAGTAGGCCCCTTTATTTCAATACTTAGAGTCAGCTGGGATCTTGTCCCAGTGACTCATTATGTCTTATGTAGAGGCTTTTTAGACATAGATGGATATTCGTAATTTGATGTTTCGTATTTGATACTCCTAGACCTTTATCTTATATAGTGTTGGTTGCCTGCTTATATTGATTTTTCTTCCGCTATGAATTTAGTATGTTCGCTTCAGTTATGTTATGACCAAGTGTTAACTTGGGTTCCTTGTAGGCCCGGGTCTCGTGTTACGTTTAGGGGGCAGTCTCTGGGCATGACACATTTGCACAACCAAACAATCAAGTAAGTAGTTCACTTGAAGAGATGTTCAAACAGTTTGTAGCTCAGACCCAACATTTTAATCAAGTTCAACAGGTGATCCATAAGGAAAATAAGAAAGATATTGCAAACATGCAACTACCGTTGGGTCAATTAGCTGCGACATTACACGTGAGAACTCAAAGGCATTACCTAGTGATATAGAGAAGAATTCAAAAAAGACCGTTAATGCAGTCACCTTGAGAAGTGGAAAAGAGTTAGAAGTAGAGCCTCAAAGAAATAGGAGACAAAATAAAGAGTTGAGATCTACACCATTAGAAGAGAAAGAGAAAGAGAAATATAAAGATATTGAAGAAATTGAAAAATTGATTAAGGAGTGAAACAGTCAACTACAACCACCATTCCCCTAGAGATTTCAAAAATAGAAAGCTGATGATGCATGTTTGAGATTTATAGAAATATTAAAGCATGCACATGTGAATATCCCATTGGTGGAGTTGTTGTGAGAGGTACAAAAATATACTAAGGACTTGAGAAGTATAGTTGCAAATAAGAGACAACTCATATAATTTGAAATAGTTGCACTCATTGAAGAGTGTAGTTCAAGAATCAGAACCAAGCTCCCTCCAAAGTTAAAAGATCTGGGAAGCTTCACTATCCCTATAAGAATTGGAGACTGAGATGTGGGGATGGCACTCTGTGATTTAGGTGCTAGTATTAATTTGATGCCCACTTTAGTTTTCAAGACTTTGGAACTTGGTGAACCAAGGCCTACCAGAGTTACCTTACAGTTGATAGATCTTTCTTTAACCTACCCTGATGAAATCATTGAAGATGTGTTAGTGAAGGTGGGATCATTTATTCTGCCTATGAAATTCATTATTCTTGATTAAGAGGCCAATAAGGATATACTCATCATTCTTGGTAGAGGTTTCTTGGCTACAACTGATGCAGTGATAAGATTGAAGTCTGGGAAGATGTCTATAACTGTGGGAGAAACTGAAGCTACATTCAACGTATTGAAGGCAACTCACTTTCCTGCACATTATGAGGAGCTCAAAGTCATCAATTTGGGGTCTCCAAGAGTGGCTAAGGTGAGACAAGAAACTCCTTCAAATTGAAATAATCCATTGAGGGGTCTTTGTCAATTGTATCTGATTGAGAAGGACATTGTAACTATAGAAGATAAAACTGAAAATGACATTAAAGATAAAGCTCTGTTTTGAAATGGATGAGAGAGATCCCATCTTCCATATCAAGAACTTCTTGGATGTGTGTGAAAAGTATGACAAGGTTATGGATGATGACATGAAGTTGTATTGGTTTCCTCACTCTTTTGTGGGAGAAGCAAGGGAATGGTACATGAACACTTCACTAGAGTTAGTAGAGACATGGACTTGTTTTTTATATACGTTCATCCATAAGTTGAGTCCATACGCCAGAAAGACAAAATCAGGAAATAATATATTGTATTTTAAACAAGAGGAAGAAGAGTTACTTTCTGACGCTTAGGCAAGATTCAACCATCTTGTGGATTATCTGAGTTTGGGTTTATCTAAGGTGATGATGATGGACACCTTATACCAAGCACTTGACCAAATAAACCAATCTATTATGGATGTGCTAGGTGGTAGAGGGTGAGACGAGACTTCTTCTATTGCATCCATGAAATTGCTACAAAGCATAGCCAGATATGGGATTCCATGGAACATTGAGTTTCGAAGCTTAATGAGAGAGGTGAAGGAAGGAAAGGATAAAATGGAAGCTCAACTAAGACGGGATGGAGTTGTTTACTACTGTGGAGTTAATGGAGCTTGAAAAAATTCACATCGAGCCACGACATTAAATAAGCCGCTAGTTGGGAGGTAACCCAACATTTGTTGTATTACTTTTTATTTTTTTATTATATTCTAATATAAAAATTTTCTAACAATTTATTTGAGTGTGGTTTTTACAGATTTTCGAGGCTGTGGAGCAAGGAAAGTGAAAAATGGGCACAAAATAAGGTTTGAAAAAATAATAATTGAAAAATAAAAAAATTAGTGAAAATTAGTGGGGCACCCTGGGCGCCACCCTAGTCCCCTCCATAGTGTATTTTCACTCAAAAATATTCTTGATTTTTTTTAAGGAAAGAAAAAATTAAAGAAAAAGTAGAAAAGGTTTCTTATAAATACCACTAGATTCTCCTTATTTTTGTCCACTAGTATACTTTGAATATTTCTCTCTCTAGAACTCTTTAGCAAAAGTTTTCATCCTTCAAGTTTTCTTGTTTCAATCAATTTTCAAAGGTATGAATTCTTATGTTTTCTTTGTTTAATTTTAATTTTTATAATTATTTTTAAATTTTTATTTTTTGGATTTAGTTTTTAATTATTTAATTTAATTAATTTTGGCTATTTTCTTTTATAGACCCATTAAAGTAAGTTTTCATATTTGAATTTCTCAACTTGTGATTCATACTAATTTGTTGGATGGGGAACTTAAATTTTTAGTTGTTAGTGAATATATTATGATTAGAATGATTGTTTGTTGAAAGAATAAAATTTGAGGGTGAATAGAATTACTAATTCTATGAAACTAAGCTTTAAAGTTCCATGCACATCAAGTGTTTGATAAAATGCTTGAAAGAGGATTTTATGAAGAATATGTCAAAACTCTAAGTGTGGGGTAACTCTAGACCTCACTTGAACTTAAAATTAGCTACACCCATCATAAATGCTAGTATACCATGTTCTTAAATTGATTATATATCACTAACTAGATGCTAAGTTAGTCTTGTTAATTTATTTGGGTTTATGAATAAAGCTAGTACCTTGTAGTAATTTTTTTTTTTTTTTTTTACTTTCTAGTTTTAGGCTAATACAGAATTTTATACATACATATATACATACATACATATATACATACATACATACATACATGTATACATACATACATACATACATGTATACATACATACATATATACATATATACATATATATATATATATATATATATATATAATTTTTATAGTTTTTTATTTGGATGTTGTATACTTAACTTTTAATTTTTTTAGGCACCATTTCTTCAAGGCCAAAAAGATCTATCACCGAAAAGAAAAAGGCTATAGCTAGTAGCCAAAACAAAGATAAGAGGCCAAGGAATAAAAATCAGGGATAAAGCAAAGCACCGGAAGTTCCACATGGTTTGAATGCGGTTGAACCCTTAGGAAGATATTGGTACATACACTTCGAAGAGTCTTCGCCGGCTATCCCTGAAGCGAATATTAATACAACTCCTCTACATAATAGGTTCCTATTCCTCTACAACAAAATTATGTATATGAAATTGGGAATCTTGCTTAATTCACATGGAAAGCTAACATGTGTATTGTAAAAGAGTTTTATGAAAATTGAGAGCCCAAAGTTGATTATGAAAAATAGTACGAACTGAAAGTTAGAGGGGTAGCGGTAAAGTTTTCTTACTACAAGATCAATGAGTACATGAATTCAAAGAGTGCCTCCATGAAAAATTTGAAGACTTCTACAAGAGTCCGAATTACAAAGAGCCTCATGAGCAAGTGTGTGGTAGTAACTCAGATGCAATATGGCAACGTGATGCCCAAAGGAATCATAGCTCCTACCCTAGAAACAAATTGACATTGCCATCAAAGGTGTTGTTGAGGTTCATCAACAAATGCACACTCCAACTTCCAATGATTCACATGCTTCCAAATTCAAAGTTTGTCTAATCCTTGCCATCCTACACAATTGGGATATCAATATAGAAAATCATGATTGGAGAGATGACTAGAGTTAAGGGAGAGGGAAAGAGCCGGTTGTTCCAAGTATGCTAACCGCCATACTTAAAAAGTTGGGGTTCCAAAGATACAAGGTGTTGATAGAGAGCTTGAGCCACCAGAGAAGCTATTTGATTTAACAGTCGTGTAGCAAGATGATACACACGCCAAGGTGACTACCAAGGAGAGAATGGCAAGCATGGAGGAATCCATGAAATTCTTTGCCAAGTGTGTGAAGGTAAGAACAAACAATAATGAAGCTAGTCACAAAGAGTTCGAGGCAATGAGACAACTCACACCTGCTACACGTGTCTTTCTTGGACTTGATGCACCAATCGGGTACCCACAAAGACCATTAAATGAGTATACAAACTCCAAGTCAGAGTCGGAGTACCCACATCTCAAGGAAATCCCATTAAATCCTTAATTTTATTTTGTTTATTGCACAAGGACACCACATTATTTTAAGAGTGGAGTGAGATTCTTGTAATGAATTATTATCTTAATTTTATCTTATGAATGTGTTTTCTCTCCTAAATTGGTGGATATTATATTGTTGTTGTTCTTTGATTGTTGTTGTTTGTATATAATTGTTTTAGTTTATATTTTGGTTATGGGATAGTTGATTATAATTTTTTTTCTTTTTTTTAGGAGTAGATTGTAGTTTCTTTAGTTTTTTCTTTAGTCTTTTAATGACACTCTTTTCACCTTTTGACTTTTCTTCCCATAAGTTCTTTTCCGGAAGGGTGACCATTGAACCAGAGAAATTTTTAGTTTGTTTTATTTTTATTTTTAGTTTAGTTTAGTTTTTGTTTTTAGTTTTTAGATTGAGTCAAGAGGTAAAATGATCCCTTCTAAGCTAGATCCTCAAGTTAGGATATCACCTTTATGAACACAAACTTGGTTTTTTCTGAAATAATTTATGCAAAAGAAAGATGATAACCTTGCTTAAGACACCTAAGCTTTTTTTTATGACTTGTATACATGTGCATAATGTGAATTCTTTGTGAATTATTGATTAGAAATCTACCTGATAGTATAGTTATATTGATGATGTGCCATGTGTGATGTGAGAACTTAGTTGAATTCCTTGTATTCAATTGATGTCTAGAACTTGTTTTTGTGTTTTGTGAAGTGAAATAAATATAGTCATGTTTAGGAAGTAATAGATGCAATTCTTTGTTTAGCCATTCTTTGTATCCTTTCTTTTGTCTACCCTTGTATGTATTCTGGTTGATCCTTTAGCTAAATTTCTTTGATAGCCATATATGTAGCCTAATCTTCTTTATTCTTATACCATAAATATTTGATCCAAAAAACTCCCATAAGGCACTTGATCTAGTGTTAAGCGCTTAAAGAAAGTTAGAAGAAAAGATGAAAGGAGGTGGTAAAGTTGTGAAACTTGAAAAAAAGGAAGTTAATATGTGAGCTAAACCAAAAAGTATAGCATGAGAAAAGAAAGAAAAGAGAAATAAAAAAATGCAATACCGAAAGAGAATCCATGCTAGTAATAAGTTTGCTCAATAAATAAAAAGGGAAGAAAATGGGTAGAACATAAAGGAAGAGAAAAAAGATTAGCTAAGTGAAGTCGAAAGCGCTAAGTTGTGAAAAATGATGTATTAAAATTGCTTAAGGAGGATTAGTCACTATTTTATCTAAAATATTTCTACCCCTCCCTTAGCCTACATTACAACCAAATGAAGACCTATTTGGTCCTAGATATGAACTTTCTTAAATTAGTAGAGCAAGTACACTAAAGGCAAGCTTACGGTTCACCTTTTGTCACATGTGAATTTTCTTTGTGAGTGCAACAACTTGATACTTTGCATGCCCATGTTTGACTACAATTATGTGAGTAAAAGGGAGTATGCTTCAACGTATAATCTTTTATATTGTGATTTCCTCTAAGTTTTTATGCATGCTTAGTTAAGTCTGTTCTTGAGGTTAGGATGTCTTGACTGGGTTGTTGTGAGTTGAACTTAAAGAAAAGGTACAAAGTTAAGAGATGCTTGATGTTTCTAGTAGGTGTGTTCTTGAATTGAGTGAGATAGTTTTGATATGATTGAAAGACTTGTAGTTATACGGTAGAGCTTACTCGAGGGCGAGCATGAGTTTAAGTGTGGGGTCTTGATCTGAGGCTAAAAATCATGAATATAAGCTATAGATTGCCTCACATTTTACTTGTTTTAATACACTTTTGAGCTTACTTTATATAATATACGCATATGTAGTTTGTCTCGGTATGTAGGATGAATAATAAAGGATTTTTGCATGGATTTTGAGCATAATATAGCGATATTAGAACTTTGAAGTCTTGAGTGGGAGCTAAGGATGATGATCTGGACCATGTCCATAGATAGTAGATCAAGACGGAGGCTTAACAGAGGTAAAATGACAAAAAAGGTAAAAATGCACTACCGAAGGGACCTAAGCGCCCCTATAGTGCAAGGGAACAAAATGCATGCCAAGGCTGCCCAGTAGGCCTGTGGCGCCGCAGCAAGCCAAAATCAAGCCTAGTTTAGCATGGTTCGGTCCTTCCAACATAAAACCCCCCCGAAACCCTATTTATACTACTTTTAGTCAGATTTTGGGGGAGGAACCGATACACAGAGGAGAAACGCAGAAGACAAAGAACAAGGATTTTCTACCTAGACTTTTCCATTCTTTTACTATTTTCATGATTGAATCTTTGTTTATTCATGAATTCTTGCTTTTGTAATCAATTCACGAGTAGCTAAACTCATAGTATCTAGGGTTATGGATGAATATGAACGTTGATGTTTAAAAGTTAATATAGTTTGATTGAATTTCCATTATTGAGTTGCTTATATTTTCTTGTTTTTAATTATTTGATTATCTGGCCAATTCACAAATACTATCAATGGTTCATAAGTTGGACTAGAAATAGGAAACTTACGTTCGCAATAAGAAAAGTTAGAACTTGGTTGTGAGATCTTAAGGGGTAACAATTTGCTAACGTGACTAGAAATATACCCATTAGCCTTGCTTGGTTGGTATAGAAGATAAATCACATGCACTTCACTATTGACCGATGACCATATGAATATAAGCGTTAGGGATAGTCGAGTAGGAGTAAGGCACTTTGAAAAGATGCTCAACATCGCAAATATCAACTTGCAACTAGCAACTCAGGAAATTAATTAATCTTGTTAATCGATAACTCAACTGGAATATTTCATGTTCGCAACCTTGGATCATTAATCATCATTGAAATAAGAAAACAACTTGAAATCATCTTATGTCTTAGAATTTAAAGTCATTAGCAGTTAATAATCTTTAAATCAACCATTACCTCTCCTCTTTACTGGCTAAATAGTAGAATAGGAATTCACTTTAGTCATTAATTCATCAATTCCCTGTGGGATTGATATATGGACTTACAAGTCCTATATTACATGTCAGACCATGTACACCTGCGTGTGTGAAAGGATGCAACAAAGATGAATATTCACAAAGAGATAAACTATAGCTCTTCAAGACGACGATCCTGTGTAGTTTTCTGGGGAAAAATAGAAATTTGATCCACCGGATAACACACCTACATAGAAGAAAGGAAAAACCAGATAACCACACTAGCCAAGCAAGAAAAGAATAAGAACAAACAAAAAGAAAAGCAGACCACACTTACTTCTGCAAGCTGAGAAAGAACATAGCATCACCAGAAGGACCTCGTGTATTTATCACCCAAAGAAAAACAAGTATCATACCGATATTATGATGGCTCACCGTCGTTGATGTATTCATAAGAAAGGAAAATAGAAGAGTACCGAAGGCTCATTTAAGAAAGCCTACTGGTTTATAGGAATTTTTTCTTGATCTGGTCACTTTTGGGCCACATCTGATTTTTTGTTGTCTTTGCTTTTATTTATTTGGACTCAATTGAGCTCAAATTGATTTCCTTTTTATTTATCAATAAAAGTGAGTCGCGGGCCCAATTTCTCTTAGGAATGGTTTATAATCATACCCAACAAAGAATTCTTGAAAATCCCATTTTTGAATCACCCAAAATGTGATTCCAAGCTCCCAAAATCGAGTTATGAAATCTTCAAAAATGGACATTTAATTTTGCCCATGTATAACTCTTCATTGCGATCGCGGCGAGCCCATCATGATCGAGACACAAAACTAGGTCCAACCTTCATGAACGCGATGAACAATTTTTCACCATTCGTGACCCCGCTATTCTACCCTATGCAATTGCGATCAACCCTCTATGACCGCGATGCAAAAGTTCTACTGCTCTTCTTGAATGCGATTGAGCCATCACGAAGGGAAAAAATACTCTGCACCAGCAGTTTATAACCAACAACAAGCCTTGAGTTCAACATTCCCTAATGGATCCTCGATATTTATTCAAAATCCTATGGAGACAAACCAAAAATTCTACTAGACTGAAAATAACATTCTGAACCTATTAGAACCATCAAATCACCGATATATGGTTGTTCTGACTAAATATGGATCGAGGTGAACTCTTAACTTCTAAATTTCCAAACTCCCATTGTCACGCCTCGAGGCTACCCCTAGGTGTAACATGGGATCCGGGACACAAGTGCCCCAGATTAACCCTTGGTCATAGCATACTCAAGCATAACAAAAGACAAGCGGAAACATAGTAAGAGATAATGGGGATCCATAACTGAATATCATAAAGTCTACAAGAATCCAAATCCAGAAAATACAACCAACTGTGTCTGAAGTCTCTAAATTTGGAAATACAAGTTGATGGGACAAAACCCCAACTAACTCAGAAATCCAACGTAAAAGACATAAGGAAGATAACTCATAACTCTGGCCCTCGCAGGATGAGGACTCACCAATCGGATAAGCTGGAAATCTAGCACTGACTAGCCATGTACCTGAGGGATAGAACCTGAATCTGCATCATCAAGAAGATGCAGTGCAAGATATGCGTCAGTACTATGAAATGTACCGAGTATGTGAGATATGCATGAACATGATGAAAACATACTAAGTATGCTTTAACAATTGAAATCATACTTTAAAGGTAAAACTGGATGCAAATGACTATAAAATACCACAAGCTGAAAACATGATCATAAAAAAAGAGTATAAAATCTGAATAAGAGTCAAATACATTTTTAGAGCATAAACTGTTTCTGAGGGAGGTTCTCTAACCGACATAGACCATGTGAGCTACATGGAATTTGATGTATATGCCCCATCAAGAGGACCCAATATACCTTGCCAGGGTATAAAGGCATGACTGTGGCATGATCACTAAATCTGATGCCCAACAGAGGGGACTTATAAACCTATTGGGGCACATAGTTCTGGGACTAAGGTTATTCTCACCCTGTCCAACTCGGTGCTAAATACTTCTCCCAAAACATACATATAGCTCAAATAATACTGGGGCATATTTGATGCCAAAACTGATCATAACTGATGACATATCTGATGTCAAAACTATTTGAAAAGGAATAAGACATAATTGATGCCATGCAATTCAAATTCGTGCTTTACTATTCTAATTTCATACTTAAAGAATTAGACATGCAATTTAATAAACACAAGGAAGGTCAGATATCTAATCATGTCAAATTTCTCTTGAAAACATGCAATTCATGGGATCATGCTAGAAGGCAACTTTAATTCTTGGGCTTTTAAGACCAATGGAGGAATCATGATCAGATCATAATTAAGCAATAAGAAACCATGAATTTAAGCATAGAAACTGATTTTATAATTAGTTTCCCCCAATTTAGATCAAAACCCTAATTTCACAAGTTTATAATTCAATTTGAGGATTGACGGTTTTGGGCACAAGGGTGAAAGAAATCCATTGTTGAATACCCGCATACCTTGATTGAAGCTAACCCACTTGAAATTGAGAAGATTAGGAGACTTGAACTTGGAGCTTGAGACCTTGAGCTTGAGAGAGTTCTTTTCCTTTTTGGGAGATGAATGAGGTAATGAGAAGGGACTTAGGCTAATTAATGAGGCTAAAAACTCTTCTAGAAATAGTCTAAACGATATTATTTAGGAGTTAAAAGGGTGGGTAATGACTAAAATACTCCTGGGACGTAATTAGGAAAAAGCTAAAAAAAGTTGACTTTTAGGGACCACGGATGGGTTCCACGAACCGTAGACCAAAACGGCTCGTGGTTTTCATCCGTCGTTCCTGACCAAAGAGCAAGCTACAAAAGCAAAACTACAGGTCAATAGGATGGACCCGTAGAATGGATAATGATTCGTAGACTCGAGTCGTCATTTCTGGGAACTGATCTGGTCTCTGATCAGGTTCCGAGAGTCAACAGGATGGACCCGTAATTCAAACTACGGTCCATCATCTTGACTCGTGGTTCCTGGGAATCACTCAGTCCTTTTTCTGAGAAATTAGAATAGGAATGAAATAAAATAAATCGAAATAGAAATAAAAGTCTCAAGTCTGATACCACGAGTTGACAAGACAGACCATAGAATGAACTACGGTCCATAGAACCAACTCGTGGTTCTCAGACCAGAGTCTGAGCCTGACAGACTTAAACCAAGGATCCATTCCATGACCCGTAGTTCAAACTACGGTCCGTGGTTTGGAACTGTCATCCCTGGAAACTTCAGAAATTTTAGATTTCTTAAGTTTAAAGTTGGATCAAGTTTCGGGTGTTACAATATCTCCCTCTTGGGATCATTCATCCTCGAATAAAGCCTAAATCAGGGAAAACTAAAGAGAAAATATCCCAACTAGCAACAAAACATGGAAATCAAGGATTATACATGAAAACTGAACCCTTCAACTTAAAACATGAATGAATCAACTTCGAAAAGATGAATGCATTCTAGGATCATGAGAGTAACTGGTGGAATAGGATCGGAGGGACATACTAAGGATGAAACTATTACCTTAAGCTGGAACAGAATTAGAAGGAAAGATATGAGGGTACTTGGCTTTCATGGCTGATTCCGCTTCCCAACTAGCTCCTTCAACAAGCTGATTTCTCCAAAGAACTTTTACCGAAGCGACTTCTTTGTTCCTCAATCTCCGAATCTAACGATCAAGGATTTCTATGGGGACCTCCTCATAGGTGAGACTATCTTTCACACCTACATCCTCCAAAGGAACAATCAAGGTCGGATCACCAATACACTTACTTCTTCAACAAGGAAATATGGAAAACCGGATGAACCGCTTCTAACTCTGATGGCAAATCCAACTCATAAGCAATGCTTCCAACTCTTCTCAGAATTCGATAAGGACCTACAAAATGGGAACTAAGCTTTCCTTTCTTGCCAAAATCTCATCACACCCTTCATGGGTGACACCATCTGAAAAACCCAATCATCAACTTCAAATTCTAACTCTCTTCTCCTCATATCCGCATATGATTTTGGTCGACTCTGAGCGGTCTTCAATCTTTCCCTTATAAGCTGAACCTTCTCCATAGTCTCATGAACTGAATCTAGACCAATCAAAGCTACCTCACCTACCTCAAACCAACCAATATGAGATCTATATCTCCGACCATAATGTGCCTTATAAGGAGCCATCTAGATGCTAGAGTGAAAGCTGTTGTTGTAGGCAAACTCGATAAGACTAAGTGATCATCCCATTTACCTTTGAAATCAATCACACAAGCTCTGAACATATCCTCTAAAGTCTGAATAGTATGCACTTCCTGGCCATCTGTCTTAGGGTTAAAAGTTGTGCTAAGCTTCACCTTAGTGCCAAGACCTCTCTGAAACGATCTCCAAAATTGAGAGGTAAACTGAGTACCCCTATCTGAAATGATGGACGAGGGAACACTATGAAATCGAAATATCTCCCATGATACCACGTCTTAGCCACTTTTCCCTGGAACTATCAATATACCTAATAGCCAATTGAGAACTATACTTTTTGTAACTATACTAATAAAGGATAGGGAACGGAAGTGCAGAAGTGAAGTAACGATAGTCTAGCAGGTGTATAAGGATGAAGTGAAGATGAAGTAAGGATGGCTTGGTCACCTCTGGAATTATAAAATCCTCTTCTAGGCATGTTCGCGATACTATACTAGTGATTCCCTGATGAACTATTGGCACCAGTCCTACATTTTATCTCTGTGGACCGAGCAGAAAAAGGGCTCGACGAGAAGAGGAGTGTACCATGATCGAAGCAAGGAGGTCAACCTCTTTCAAATATACAACATGGATTCTGGCAATGTAGTTAGATTCTCAGGACCTACTGTACCAGAAGCTTCTCAAGCTCAAGCATTTACTTTTCTAGTTAGAGACAAATGCCTTAGGGCTAACGTGGGATCCACTCAAGGACCTACTAGTTTAGGTAAATATCTAATTCCCAACTGCTCTTAGAATGAGGGATAACTCTTAGGAGTAGAAAGATCAGGAAGTTTCCCTGGTGAAAGAAAAAACCCTTGCTTCGCAAGGAAGCATGCATAACACTGAATAAAGAGCCGCCTTTTACAACAACTAGGCTTAAGCTTAATCTCTCCCCCGGATGAACCATATAGCATTTTTGCGTGGAAGATCTTATTTTACTTTGTATATGGGGATTTCAGAATCAGTTAAGGGAATAAATTCAGACGAAAGGTATAAGGGGATGTAGAGTCTGGCATAATCATCTGCTGAATCCGTAGTCTTAACATCCAAGAAATGGGATGATTTAGTCATCCGGTCGACAATAATCCAAATCGAATCATGTTGCCTTCGAGTATAAGGCAACCCTGTAATGAAGCCCATATTGATCACTTCCCACTTCCAAGTAGGAAGGTGAATATCTTGAATCATGCCACCCGGTCGTTGATGCTCTACGTTCACTTGCTGATAGTTGGGACACTTAGCCACAAAACTAGCTATGTCTCTCTTCATACCATTCCACCAATAGACTTCCCATAAATCACGGTACATCTTGGTGACACCAGGGTGAATAGAATATCTAGAACTATGAGCCTCAGTCAAAATTTGCTGCCGCAACCCCTCTATATCTGGCACACATAATTGGCCCTGATAGCGAAGCACACCATCTCCCCCTTGAGAGAAAACCTCAACTCTTTGTTGATGGACTGCACCCTTTAGCTAAAGTAAAATAGGATCACTTTCTTTCTTTGCCTTCACTTCAGCTACCAAAGATGATTCGAAACCATTCTGAACAATAACACCACCTTCTGTCGAGTCCATAAGGTGAACTCCCAACCGAGCTAGCCTATAGACCTCCTTAACTAATTCCTTCTTCCCGTCTTTGACTGAAGACACACTACCCATAGACAATCTACTAAATGCATCCGCCAAAACATTGGCCTTACCCGGATGGTAAAGCACACTCATGTCATAATTCTTAAGAAGCTGAAGACATCTTCTTTGTCGCAGATTCAATTCCTTCTTAGTGAACATATACTGGAGACTCTTATGATCGGTGAACACATCCACATGCACCCCATACAAGTAATGTCTCCAAATCTTCAAAGCGAAGACCATGACTGCTAACTCAAGATCATGCGTAGGGTAGTTCTTCTCATGAGTCTTAAGTTGTCTCGAAGCATAAGCAATCACTTTACCATGCTGCATCAAAACACAACCCAAACCAATCCTACAAGCATCACAATACACAACAAAATCATCTAGGCCCCCGGGTAGAGCTAACACTGGAGCTGTGGTCAATCTAGTCTTCAATTCCTAAAAGTTCTTCTCACACAAATTAGACCACTGAAATTTTTCCTTTTTCTGAGACAATCGAGTCAAAGGGGAAACAATGGAAGAAAATACTTCCACAAACCTCCTATAGTAACTAGCCAAACCCAAAAAGCTTCTAATGTTAGACGAGGATATGGGTCTAGGCCAGTTCTTTACTGCCTCTATCTTTTGAGAATCAACCCGAATACCATCTTTAGTCACAATATGACCCAGAAAAGCAACAGACTGCATCCAAAACTCACACTTGCTAAACTTAGCAAATAACTACCGGTCCTTGAGAGTTTGCAACACAACTCTCAAATGGTCCGCATGCTCCTCCTCACTCCGAGAGTAGATAAGAATATCATCAATTAAAACAATCACAAACATATCCAAGTATCATTTGAGCACATAGTTCATCAAATCCATAAAAGTTGCAGGAGCATTTGTTTGACCAAAAAACATCACAACAAATTCATAATGACCATACCGAGTCCTGAAGGCTGTCTTTGGAATATCACACTCTCTAACACGAAGCTGATGATAACCGAATCTAAGGTTAATTTTGGAGAAGAAACTAGCACATTGGAGCTGATCGAAAGAGTCATCAATCCTAGGAATGGGATACTTATTCTTGATTGTGACCTTGTTCAACTTACGGTAGTTAATACACATTCTAAGGGAACCATCTTTCTTTCGCACGAATAAGACTGGAGGACCCTATAGAGAAATGCTACGCCTGATGAAACCCTTATCAAGAAGGTCATTCAACTGATTCTTCAACTCTTTAAGTTCTGCAGGGGCCATTCTATAAGGAGGAATATAGATGGGATTTGTATCTGGAAGAAGATCTATCCCAAAGCCGATTTCTCGCTCGCTCGGGACTCCAGGTAGATCCTCGGGGAAATCTTCTGGGAATTTATTCACAACAGGAACAAACTAAAGGGATGGGGCTCCGAACTCCGTGTCCATAACCCAAACTATATGATAAACATAATTCTTAGAAATCATCTTCCCAGCCTTAAGATAAGATATGAAATGACTTTTCACGGAAGGAGGACTACCTTCCCATTCTAAGACGGGTTCGTTTGGAAACTTGAAACTAACAACCCGAGTATGACAATCAACAGAAGCATAACAAGTATGTAACCATACCATACCAAGAATAACATTAAAATCAGTCATCTTTAACTCCACTAAATCCGCTGAAGTGACTCTATGAAGGACTGAGATAGGGCAATTTTGGTAAATTCTTTTGGCTAGGACCGACTCACCAATAGGAGTAGAAACACAAAAGGGTTCTAAAAGCAATTCAGGACATACTTCGAATTTGTATGCTATATAAGGGTTCACAAAAGATAAGGAGGCACCAATGTCCAATAAAGCATATACATCAAAAGAGAAGACTTTTAACATACCAGTAACAATATCTGGGGAACCCTCCTGATCCTGATGAGAGGACATAGCATAATGGCAGTTCTGGCGCTGACCACCAAAACTAAAAGCTATGCCCTGCTGGGCTAGTCGACCTCCTGGGGCTGCTGGAGCTGACTAAGCCCTACCACCTCCCTGCCCCTTCTTAGCTGAAGGGCAATCTTTGATACGATGTCCAATCTGACCACAACAAAAATAACCCTCTCTACCAGCCAAACACTCACGGGGGTGATTCTTCCCACACTTTGCACAAATGGGAAAAAAAGGTCCCTTTGCACCACTACTTTGAGAATAAGAGCCTGCACCTCTATCTAACTGATCATGACGAGGCCTGGAGGCCTGAGAAGGAGTACTGGCCGAAGAATGCACGGGTCCTGATGACCTCTTCTGAAAGAAAGAGCAATGTCCGCCTCCGGACTTCTGATGGTTAAATCCCAAACCCTCAGATGTAGCTCTTTTGATCTCCCTACCATCTCCTTAAGATTGTCTCCCTCGATTTGGTATGCATGGGTCATTAGCCTCGAAATGTTCATATCACTCAATAGTATCACATACCTACACTCTTTCTTCACCATATCAGAAACCCTATAGATAAACTTGCTCATCTTATCATGTGAGTCCACTACCATGGAGAGGGCATACCTAGAAAACTGAGTGAACTTCAAACTGTACTCCTGAACAGTCATAGATCCCTGTCTCAACTTCACGAACTCCTCAGTTTTCACTTGCCTCAACTCTCGAGGAAAGAACCGGTCAAGGAAATCTCTCTCAAAACACCCCCAAGTCATAGGGACCACGTCCCTAGCTCTAACTTCCTTCCATTGCGTGAATCAGATATGAGCCATATCTTTGAGTTGATAGGATGCCAACTCAACACAATCAACCCCAACCACTTGCATCACATCAAAGATTTTCTTCACTTTATCAATAAAGTTGAGTGGGTCCTCACTCACTTTCGAACCCCAGAACTCAGGTGGGTTCATACGGATAAAGTCATGAACTCGGGCTGCTACCCTACCTTGAGGGTGGATGAGGACAGGAGCTTGCTGATTGGCCTGAGCGGCCAAGGTCTTGGCTAGCAAATGGATGGCATCCCTGAACTCCACATTTGTGACCTCGGAGTCCAGAACTAGAGGAGCAGCATTTTGAGCAGCTCGGTGAGGCATAGCACGTCGAGGCATAATCTAAAATATAAAAGGTAAGGATTAGAGAGAGATTAGAGCTAAGCTCTATCACACGATATGATCATGAAAGAAGTGAACTTTTCCTAAGACACCTCATAGCTTTCCTCTCATATGTGTGGCATGCTTCACACACATGAAAGAGACTCTACTCAATGTGGCTTTCAGACATCCTAGGACTCTTGAACATGAGGCTCTAATATCAAGTTTGTCACGCCCCGAGGCTACCCCCTAGGCGTAACATGAGATCCAGGACACAAGTGCTTCAGATTAACCCTTGGTCATAGCATACTCAAGCATAACAAAAGACAAGAGGAAACATAATAAGAGATAATGGGGATCCATAACTGAATATCATAAAGTCTAGAAGAACCCAAATCCAGAAAATACAACCAACTGTGTCTAAAGCCTCTAAAGTTGGAAATACAAGTTGATGGGACAAAACTCCAACTAACTCAGAAATCCAACGTAAAAGACATAAGGAAGATAACTCATAACTCTGGACCTCGTAGGATGAGGACTCACTAATTGGATAAGCTAGAAAGCTGGCACTGACTAGCCACATACCTGAGGGATAGAACCTGAATCTACATCATCAAGAGGATGCAACGCAGGATATGCATCAGTACTATGGAATGTACCGAGTATTTCAGGTATACATGAATATCACAAAAACATTCTAAGTATGCTTTAACAATCAAAATCATACTTTAAAAGTAAAACTGGATGCAAATGACTCTATAAAATACCATAAGCTTAAAACATGATCATAAACAAAGAGTCTGAAATCTAACTAAGAGTCAAATACATTTTTAAAGCATAAATCATTTATGAGAGAGGTTCTCTAACCACATAGACCATGTGAGCTACATGAAATCTGATGTATACGCCCCATCAAGAGAACTCAATATACCTTGCCAGTGTATAAAGGCATGACTGTGGCATGATCATTAAATCTGATGCCCAATAGAGGGGACTTATAAACCTACAGGGGCACGTAATTCTGGGACTAAGGGTACTCTCACCCTGTCTAACTTGATGGTGAATACTACTCCCAAAACATACATATAGCTCATATAATATTGGGGCATATTTGATGCCAAAACTGATCATAACTGACGATATATCTGATGTCAAAACTATTTGAAAAGCAATAAGACATATTTGATGCCATGAATTCAAATTGGTGCTTTACCTTTCTAATTTCATACTTGAATAATTAGACATGCAATTTCATAAACACAATAAAGATCATGATATCTAATCATGTCAAATTTCTGTTGAAAACATGTTGTAACACCTCGGAAACATATCCAACTTTTAAACTCAGACTTGCAGAAAAGTTTGGACTTCCAGGGACCATGGGTCAAGTCCATGAGTCATGGAAGGTTCCATGAGTCGTGGGAGAGACTCGTGATCCTAGTTTTGCAGACCGACCTCAGTACTGACAACCATGAGTCACTTCCATGACTCTTAGAAGTTTCTATGGGTCATACTGTTGACTCGTGGAAGTTGATTAGAGGTCATTCAATTTCCCTGACTTTCATGACTAGGTCCTACGACTCGTGAAAGCTTCCACGAGTCATCCTGTTGAACCGTAGAAAACCTTCTACAGGTTGAAATGTTGAGCAGTTTCCACGAAGGAGTCCACGAGTCGTGGAAAGGTCTACGAGTCGTAGACTCTACTCGTGGTCACTGAGGTTGACTCTTTCTCCAGCTTTCTTCTAATTAAATCCCAGGGGCTTTTTAGTCATTTCCCACCCTTTTAACTCCTAAGTGAAGTTGTTTTGACTACTTTTAGAAGGATTTTCACCCATATTATCCTAAGTCTCTTCTAAGCTCCTCATTCACCTCCCAAAAAGGAAAAGCTTCTCTCAATCTTCAAGTCTCCAAGCTCCAAGTCAAGTCTCCTAATCTTTTCCAAATCAAGTGGGTAATCTTCCACCAAGGTATGTGGGTCTTTAACAATGGGTTCCTTTCACCCTTGTTCCCAAAATCCCCAATTTTTATGTTGAATTATGAACTTATGAAATCAGAGTTTTGATCTAAAATTTAGGAAAAGTTTATGAAATCAACTTCTATGTTTAAATTCATGGTTTTCTATTGATTACTCATGATTTGATTATGATTATCTTATTTCTTTTAAAAGCCCAAGCATGAGTTTATTTATGGCATGAAACTATGAATTTGCATATTTTCAAGAGAAAGTTGGCATGATTAGATATCATGGCTTCTATGTATTTACGAAATTGCATGCCTAAATCTTCAAGTATGAATTTATAAAGAAAAGCATATTTTACATTATGGCTATGCTAAGCTTTATGAACTATGTTAAGAAAGTTGTATATACCGGATGTGTTTTCATTCATTATGAATAAAATTTGGCATGGGAGTATGCCGTTATGAAATTATGAGCTATATATGCGTGTTTTGGGAGTAGTACTTAGCATCGAGTGGACGGGGTGAGAGTACCCTTAATCCTAAAAACTACGTTGCCAGCGTAGGTATGATTATGATATGATATATGCCTTCAAGGCTTATGAGAGTGGATCGACGTCTTTATATATGGTGTCCTTGCCTTACCGGGGCATAAGACAACTTTGCCAACTAGGGTTATATAGTTGGGTATGTTGACTCGTTCCTTGGCAATGTTCAAAGTCATCTTTGCTAACTAGTGTTATATAGTTAGATTTCATATAGCTCACATGGTCTCATGTCGGTTATAAGAAACTCCCGTGTGTATGTCCTTTTTCATGTTTTCTAAGCCTTATGGACTCTTTTATGAACTATGACTTTTGAACTTGGCTTTGGCCTCATGACTTAGCTTTTCATTATGATTTCTTCTCTTGATACTTTATTATGCATGGATCATGTTTAAGTATGTTTTAAAGCATGTTTTATCATACTTTTGTATTGCTCACATACTTAGTACATTCCATAGTACTAACGCATATTGTGTTGCATCCTTTGATGATGCATATTCATGTGTCCCTTCATAGATACGTGGCTAGAGATCCCAACTAATTTCAGTAAGCTTGGGTGAGTCCTCATAGTTTGAGGACTAGACTTTACTTTAGCTTTATGTTCCCATTCTTTCGAGATTGTCGAGTTAGTTTGGGTATTGTCCCATCAACTCAATATGCTAATTGTCGAGGTTTTCAAACATAGATGTTATCGGATGATATTTTAGTTGTATCCCCTATTTAGTACTCTATCTATGATATGTCTTCCTGTTTTGGATTTCCTTATGATGCTTTCGCTATGCTTTCCTTTACGTTACTTGAGAATGCTATGACCAAGGGTTAGCTTGGGATCCTTGTGGTCTCGATTTCCGTGTTACGTCTAGGGGGTAACCTCAGAGTATGACAAACTTCATATCAGAGCCTCAGGTTCAAGAGTCCTAGGATGTCTGAAAGTCACATCGAGTAGAGTCTTTTTCATGTGTGTGAAGCGCGCCACACATATGAAAGGGAAGATATGAGATGTTTTAGGAAAACTTCACTTTTTTCATGATTACCTTGTGCGATAGAGCTTAACTTTAATGTCCTTCTAATCCTTATCTTATGGGTTTCAGACTATGCCTCTTCGACGTGCTATGCCTCCCCGAATGCTCAAAATGCTACTCCTCACGTTCTGGTTCCCGATGTCACGAATGATGAGTTCAGAAATGCCATCCACTTGCTAGTCCAGACTTTAGCCACTCAAGCCAATCAGTCGGCTCCTGCCTCCGTTCATCCTCAAGGAGGGGTAGCAGCCCGAGTTCGTGACTTCATCCATATGAACCTGCCAGAGTTTTGGGGTTCAAAAGTGAGTGAGGACCCACTCAACTTTATTGATGAAGTAAAGAATATCTTTGAAGTTATGCAAGTGGTTGGGGTTGATTGTGTTGAGCTTGCATCCTATCAACTCAAGGATGTGGCTCATATTTGGTTCACGCAATGGAAGGAGGCTAGGGTGAGGGATGCGATCCCTAAAACTTGGGAGTGTTTTGAGAGAGCCTTTCTTGATAGGTTCTTTTCCCGTGATTTGAGACAAGCAAAAGTGGATGAATTTGTGAACTTGAGGCAGGGTTCGATGTCGATGCAAGAGTATAGTTTGAAGTTCACTCAGTTGTCTAGCTATGATCCCTCCATGGTAGCGGAGCCGTATGATCAAATGAGCAAGTTCATCTATGGTGTTTCTAACATGGTGAAGAAGGTGTATAGGTCCGCTTTGTTGTTGAGTGATATGAACATCTCTCGACTCATGACCCATGCCCATCAGATTGAGGGTGATAATCCGGAGGTGGACATCGCTCTTCTTTCCAGAAGAAGTCATCAAGTCCTGTTCACTCGTCTGCTAGTACTCCTACTCAGGCTCAGAAGCCTCATCATGATCAGGGTGGTAGAGGATCTGGTTCCTATTTCTAGTCTCAAGGTAGTGTTACCAAAGGACCTTCTCACCCATCTTGTGTTAAGTGTGGGAAGAGTCATGTTGGTGAGTGTTTGGCCGGTTCAGGTAGTTTCTTTGGTTGTGGTCAGGTTGGACATCGTATCAGGGATTTCCCTTCAGCGATGAAGGGACAGGGAGGTGGTAGGACTCAGTCTACCCCAGCAGCTTCAGGAGGTAGACCAGCCCAGCAAGGCACAACTTCTAGTTCTGGTGGTCAGCGCCAAAATCGTCTTTATGCTATGTCCTCCCATCTGGATCAGGAGAGTTTTCTAGATGTGGTTACCGGTATGTTGAAAGTCTTCTATCTTGATGTGTATGCCTTGTTGGATCCTGGTGCCTCCTTATCTTTTGTAACCCTTTATGTGGCTTGTAAGTTTGAGATTCATCCTGAAATGCTTTTAGAACCCTTTCATATTTCTACTCCTTTTGGTGAGTCAGTCCTAGATGAAAGAGTCTATCGAAATTACCCTATCTCAGTACTTCTTGAGTAACTTCAGTGAATTTAGTAGAGTTGGATATGACTGATTTTGATATTATTCTTGGTATGGACTGGTTGTATGCATATTATGCCTCAGTTGATTTCTGCAGTCGTGTGGTTAGTTTCAAGTTTCCTAATGAACCTGTCCTAGAATGTCAAGGCAGTCCCTCTTCCTCGAAGGGTCATTTCATATCTTATCTTAAGGCTAGGAAGATGATTTCTAAAGTTTATGTCTATCATATAGTTTGGGTTGTGGACATGGATTCTGAGACCCCGACTATTCAGTCTGTCCTGTTGTGAACGAATTCCCAGAAGTGTTTCGTGATGATTTGCCCGTAGTCCCTCCTGAGTGGGAAATTGACTTTGGGACAGATCTCCTTCCAGATACGAATCCTATCTCTATTCCTCCCTATAGAATGGACCCTGCAGAACTCAAGAAGTTGAAAGATCAATCGAAGGACTTGCTTGATAAGGGTTTCATCAGGCCCTGTATCTCTCTTTGGGGTGCCCCAGTTTTGTTTGTTCGGAAGAAGGATGGTTCTCTTAGAATTTGTATTGATTACCGCCAATTGAACAAGGTCACAATCAAGAACAAGTATCCCATTCCTAGGATTGATGACTTGTTCGATCAGCTTTAGGGTGCTAGTTTCTTCTCCAAAATCAACCTTAGATCCGGTTATCATCAGCTTCAAGTTTGGGAATGTGATATCCCTAAGACAGCCTTCAAGACTCGGTATGGTCATTATAAATTTGTTGTGATGTCTTTTCGTCTAACGAATGCTCCTGCAGCCTTTATGAATTTGATGAACCGTGTGTTTAAATAGTATTTGGATATGTTTGTGATTGTTTTCATTGATGATATCCTCATCTACTCTCAGAGTGAGGAGGAGCATGCGGATCACTTGAAGGTTATGTTGCAAACTCTCAAGGATAGGCAGTTGTTTGCTAAGTTTAGTAAGTGTGAGTTATGGATGTAGTCTGTGGTTTTTCTAGGTCACATTGTGACAGGTGATGGTATTCGGGTTGATTCTCAAAAGATAGAGGCAGTAAAGAACTGGCCTAGACCTACTTATCCGTCTGATATTAGGAGATTTTTGTGTTTAGCTGGTTACTACAGGAGTTTTGTGGAAGGTTTTTCTTCCGTTGCTGCCTCTTTGACCCAATTGACTCAGAAAAAGGTGAAATTCCAGTGGTCCAACTTGTATGAGAAGAACTTTCAGGATTGAATACTAGATTGACCACCACTCCAGTGTTAGCTCTACCCAAGGGCTTAGATGATTTTGTTGTGTATTGTGATGTGTCTAGGATTGGTTTGGGTTTTGTTTTGATGCAGCGTGGTAAGGTGATTGTTTGTGCTTCTAGACAGCTTAAGACTCATGAGAAGAACTATCCTACTCATGATCTTGAGTTAGAAGTCGTGGTCTTTGCTTTGAAGATTTGGAGACATTACTTGTATGGTGTGCATGTGGATGTTTTCACCGATCATAAGAGTCTTCAATATGTGTTCACTCAAAAGGAATTAAATTTGCGACAAAGGAGGTAGCTTGAGCTCCTTAAGGATTATGATATGAGTGTGCTTTACCATCCGGGTAAGGCCAATGTTGTGGCAGATGCTTTGAGTAGGTTGTCCATGGGAAGTGTAACTTCTATCGAAGATGGAAAGAAGGAATTGGTTAAAGAAGTTCATAGGCTTGGTCGGTTGGGAGTTCTCCTTATGGACTCGACTGAAGGTGGTGTGATTATGACCAATGGTGTTGAATCATCCTTGGTGGCTGAGGTGAAAGCCAAGCAAGTCCAAGATCCCGTTCTACTTCAGCTTAAGGGTGCAGTTCGTTAATGAAGGGTTGAGGTTTTCTCCCAAGGGGGAGATGGTGTGCTTTGTTATCAGGGTCGCTTGTGTATGCGAGATGTTGATAGGTTGAGACAACATATTTTGGCTGAGGCTCACAGTTCTAGATATTCCATTCATCCAAGTGCCACTACGATGTACCATGATCTACGGGAAGTCTTTTGGTGGAATGGTATGAAGAGGGACATAGCCGGGTTTATGGTTAAGTGGCCTAGCTATCAACAGGTAAAGGTGGAACATCAAAGGCCAGGTGACATACTTCAAGATATTGACCTTCCCACTTGGAAATGGGAAGCAATCAATATGAACTTTATTACGGGTTTTCCTCGTACTCGAAGGCAACATGATTCCATTTGGGTAATCGTTGATCGAATGACCAAGTCATCCCATTTATTAGCTGTTAAGACTACGGATACAACGGATGATATGCCAGACTCTACATTTGGGAGATAGTCCGATTGCATGGTGTTCCTTTGTCTATCATTTCTGATAGAGGTCCTCAGTTTACATCTTAGTTTTGGAAGTCATTTCAGAAAGGTCTTGGTACTAAGGTGAAGCTTAGCACAACGTTTCATCCTCAGACAGACGCCCAGGCAAAGCATACTATTTAGACTTTTGAGGATATGTTGAGAGCGTGTGTGATTGATTTCAAAGGTAATTGGGATGATCACTTACCTCTTATCGAGTTTGCCTACAACAACAACTTTCACTCTAGCATCCTGATGGCTCCATATGAGGCACTTTATGGATGAAGGTGTAGATATCCTATTGGTTGTTCGAGGTTGGTGAGTCAGCCTTGATTGGTCCAAATTCTGTGCATGAGACCATGGAGAAAGCTCAGCTTATTCAGGAGAGGTTGAAGACCGCTCAGAGTCGACAAAAATCTTATGCGGATGTGAGGAGAAGGGAGTTGGAGTTTAAAGTTGATGATTGGGTTTTCCTTAAGGTTTCACTCATGAAAGGTGTGATGAGTTTTGGAAAGAAAGAAAAGCTTAGTCCCCATTTTGTAGGTCCTTATCAGATTTCGAGGAGAGTTGGTAGTGTTGCTTATGAGTTGGAGTTGCCAATGAAGTTGGAAGCGGTTCATCAAGTTTTCCATGTTTCCTTGTTGAAGAAGTGTGTTGGTGATCTGACCTTGACTGTTCCTTTGGAAGATGTGGGTGTGAAGGATAGTCTCACTTATGAGGATGTTCCCGTGGAGATCCTTGATCATCAGGTTCAGAGGCTAAGAAACAAAGAGGTCGCTTCGGTGAAAGTCCTTTGGAGGAATCAGCTTGTAGAAGGTGCCACTTGGGAAGTGAAAGAGGCCATGAAGGACAAATATCCTCATATCTTTCTTTCCGACTCAGTTCCAGCTTGAGGTAATAGTTTCCTTCTTAGTGTGTCCCTCCGATTCTATTCCACCAATTTCTCTTATGATCCTAGCATGCGTCCATGTTTTATGAAGTTAGTTTATCATGTTTTCAAGTTGAGAAGTTCAGTTTTCATGATGTTCCCTTGATTTCTATGTTTTGATGTTTGGTTTCCCTTGTTTAGCCTTTATTCGAGGACGAATGATCCCAAAGGGGAGATATTGTAACACCCCGAAAATGTATCCAGCTTTTAAACTCAGACTTGCAGAAAAGTTTGGACTTCCAGGGACCACGGGTCAAGTCCACGAGTCATGGAAGGTTCCACAAGTCATGGGAGTGACTCGTGATCCCAGTCCTGCAGACCGACCTCAGTACTGACAACCACGATTCACTTCCACGACTCGTAGAAGCTTCCACGAGTCGTATTTTTGAACCGTCGAAAGCCTTCTGCAGGTTGAATTCTTGAGAAATTTCCATGATAGGAGTCCACGAGTCGTGGAAAGGTCTACGAATCATAGACTCCACTCGTGGTCACTGAGGTTGACTATTTTTCCAGCTTTCTTCTAATTAAATCACAGGGGATTTTTTGTCATTTCTCACCCTTTTAACTACTAAGCGAAGTCATTTTCACTACTTTTAGAAGGGTGTTTGCCCATATTATCCTAAGTCTCTTCTAAGCTCCTCATTCACCTCCCAAAAAGGAAAAGCTTCTCACAAGCTCAAGTCTTCAAGCTCCATGTCAAGTCTCCTAATCTTTTCCAAATCAAGTGGATAATCTTCCACCAAAATATGTGGGTCTTTAACAATGGGTTCCTTTCACCCTTGTGCCCTAAAATTCCCAATTTGTATGTTGAATTATGAACTTATGAAATCAGGGTTTTGATCTAAAATTTGGGGAAAGTTTATGAAATTAACTTCTATGTTTAAATTCATGGTTTTCTATTGATTATTCATGATTTGATTATGATTCTCTTATTGCTTTTAAAAGCCCAAGCATGAAAGTTAATTTCTAGCATGAAACTATGAATTTTCATATTTTCAAGAGAAAGTTGGCATGATTAGATATCATGTCCTCTATGTATTTACGAAATTGCATGCCTAATTCTTCAAGTATGAATTTAGAAAGAAAAGAATGTTTTCAATTATGGCTATGCTAAGCTTTATGAACTATGTTATAAAAGTTGCATGATACCCGATGTGTTTTCATGCATTATGAATAAGATTTAGAATGGGAGTATGCCCTTATGAAATTAGGAGCTATATGTGCATGTTTTGGGAGTAGTACTTAGCACCGAGTGGACGGGGTGAGAGTACCCTTAGTCCCAAAAACTACGTTGCCAGCGTAGGTATGATTATGATATGATATCTGCCTTCAAGGCTTATGAGAGTGGATCCACGTCTTTATGTATGGTGTTCTTGCCTTAGCGGGGCATAGGACAGCTTTGCCAACTAGGGTTATATAGTTGGGTATGGTGACTCCTTCCTTGGCAAGGTTCAAAGTCAGCTTTGCTAACTAGGGTTATATAGTTATATTCCGTGTAGCTCACATGGTCTCATGTCGGTTATAAGAAACTCCCGTATGTATGTCCCTTTTCATGTTTTCTAAGCCTTATGGACTCTTTTATGAACTATGACTTTTGAACTTGGCTTTGGCCTCATGACTTATCTTTTCATTACGATTTCTTCTCGTGACACTTTATTATGCATGGATCATGTTTAAGTACGTTTTAAAGCATGTTTTATCATACTTTTGCATTGCTCACATACTTAGTACATTCCATAGTACTAACGCATATTGCGCTGCATCCTTTGATGATGCCGATTTAGGTGTCCCTTCACAGATATGTGGCTAGAGATCCTGGCCACTTTCATTCAGCTTGGGTGAGTCCTCATAGTTCGAGGACTAGACTTTACTTTAGCTTTAGTTTCCCATTCTTTCGAGATTGTCGAGTTAGTTGGGGTATTGTCCCATCAACTCAATATGCTAGTTGTAGAGGCTTTCAGACATAGATGATACCGGATGATATTCGGGTTGTATCCTCTATTTAGTACTCTATATATGACATGTCTTCCTATTTTGGATTTCCTTATGATGCTTCCACTATGCTTTCCTTTACGTTGCTTGAGAATGCTATGACCAAGGGTTAGCTTAGGATCCTTGTCGTCCTGAGTCCTGTGTTACGTCTAGGGGGTAACCTCGGGGTGTGACACATGCAATTCAATGGGATCATTCTAGAAGGCAACTTTAATGCTTGGGCTTTTAATACCAATGGAGGAATCATGATCAGATCATAATTAAGCAATAAGAAACCATGAATTTAAGTATTGAAACTGATTTCATAAGTTTTCCCCAATTTAGATCAAAACCCTAATTTCACAAGTTCATAATTAAATTTGAGGATTAGAGCTTTTAGGCACAAGGGTGAAAGGAACCCATTGTTGAATATCCACATACCTTGATTGAAGCTAACCCACTTGAAATTGAGAAGATTAGGAGACTTGAACTTGAAGCTTGAGACCTTGAGCTTGAGAGAGTTCTTTTCTTTTTTGGGAGATGAATGAGTTCATGAGAAGGGACTTAGACTAATGAGGGTAAAAACCCTTCTAGAAATAGTCAAAATGACATCATTTAGGAGTTAAAAGGGAGGTAATGACTAAAATGTCCCTGGGACGTAATTAGGAAAAAACTGAAAAAAGTTGACTTTCAGGGACCACGGATGGGTTCCACGAATCGTAGACCAAGCCATGGCTCATGGTTTCCATCCATCATTCCTGACCAAAGAACAAGCTGCAGAAGCCAAACTACAGGTCAACAGGACGGACCAGTAGAATGGATCACGAGTTGTAGACTCGAGTCGTCATTTCTGGGAACTGTTCTGGTCTCTGATCAGGTTCTATGAGTCAACAGGACGAACTCGTAATTCAAACTATGGTCCGACGTCTTGACTTATTGTTCTTGGGAATCACTCAGTCCTCAGGTCTGATACCACGAGTTAACAATACGGGCGGTAGAATGAACCACGATCCGTAGAACCAACTCGTGGTTCTCAAACCAGAATCTAAGCCTGACGGACTTAAACCACGGATCCATTCCATGACCCGTAGTTCAAACCATGGTTCGTGATTTTTACCCGTCATCCCTAGAAACTTCAAATTTTTCATATTTCTTAAGTTTAAAGCTGGATCAAGTTCTGGGGTGTTACACCCATCCAATGGCCCAAAACTCATTTGAATGCCTTGGACCTGACCCACTAGTCCAACTAAATAAAAAATTACCTTCCCAAACTGTTGGAATTCCATTCAAACTAAACTTCCCCAAATGTTGACTTGGGTCAACCATTCCAACTTTCTAACCTTCCAAAATGAAAACTCATTCAAATCACATACAACTATCTCGAGAACCATGCACCTACCTCACAAACCATAAATACCATATTAAAGTTATGGAAAGGGGTAAAACAAGAAACATGCATAATACAAAAAATGACTACAAGGGTCGTTATATCATCCACCACTAAAAAAAAGTTTGTCCTTGAAAGCAAGGAGAAAGAAAATACATGAAATATTGAAAAGATGGGATATCTACCCCACATGTTCAACTCACACTCCCAAGTAGCCTCCTCTACCAGATGATTTCTCCACTGAATCTGCCTATCCAAAACAACTATGGGCTCCTCCTCAAAAGTTAGATTCTGATTCAAATTCACTGAATCCCATTGAATCACATGGGAACTATTAGAGTGATGCATTTTTAACATCGACAAATTAAAATAGGATGCACAAATGAAAAACCCAGAGATAAGGAAAACTCATAGGCCACCTCCCCAATACACTATAGAATCTCAAATTTGCCAATTAACCTCAGGCTAAGCTTGCCCTTCTTCCCAAACATCATATCATGACCCAAAATTGGGTCATGATGGCGCCTACTAAAACCTCCCAGTAGGCAAACCAAACCCAAGGTATAATACTACAAAATATGACTAAAACAGGTAAGCAAAAGTAAGATACTAAATAAGAAAGGTCCACCAACATAGATATATATAAAATGATATAAAATATATAAATGGGTCCAAAAGAGACAAGGAAAGACGAAGTGTATACATAAGAACCAAACCTCAGACCTGGTGTCACTGGTACAAAAGCATCTAAGGTACGAAAATAATGGTATACAGGGTACTACTATTTATCAAAGTACAAAATAAAGACAATATGAGCAAGAAGGACAATAGAAAATCTTCGGAGGCTAGGAGCTCACCACAATCCAAACAATAGCAAGCCTCGAACGAGTAGGAGATCAACAAGGGTGGCTCCTACTAGGTCCTGCATATTTTTTTTTACAGAAATGTAGTATGAGTACCAAAATACAGGGTGCTCAGTATGCATCATAGGCCGATCGATCTTAGAAGACAATATATAATATAAGAGACATAAAGGTAAGCTAACAATTGGGATCCACCTAAGTCTAGTCATAATAGTGACGACCATAAAGCATACGACTGATGTAAGGTGAATATAATAATAATAATGGCAATAATACAATCAATATATGCACACAAAAGAATGACGTGCATTATTAGATGATATATGGTGCAATATGTGGCCAATATAGGAAAGTAAAAACTTCAAAATGTGATTCGGGAGCTGCCCCGTAGGCTCCCCAAATAATTTCACAGGTCTCCCTTGAGCTCATCAACATATGCAATAAAAGTAAAACGCAGATATGTTCTCCACGGGCGGCCCTTGGGCTCATCAATATAAAGTAAGCAGAGAAAACATCTGGAATTGCCTCCCAAATTGAGAGCGAAAACTGATACTTTGTTTTACCAATCCAAAAACAGTGAAAAACTCCATAAATCCATTTCATAACCTTAAAACTGTAGAAAAGTGATACATCTTTCTTTTTAAAATTGAAAGTCCATATTTTCCTTCAAACAATACCAATGTCCATGTATATGCATGTATGATTTTTATGCATGCCATCACAAGGGAATACATATATATATACATACATACATACATACATACATACATATATATATATGCATACATACATACATATATATATGTATATATATATATATATATATATATATAAAATAGGGAAAAAGTACCCTTTAAACAAGAACAAATGACCTAGAACTCAGTCCAATCCAAAGTTATAGCCTAGGGCCCACAATTCCACAGTTAATAAAAATAAAACATGAAAATGGAACAATAACGTAAAATCAATAGTAAACACCTACCCTACCATGAAATATTCCTCCAAACCTATACTAAAGATTCTAGTTTAACCCTGTCAAGGCTACAACCTAAACTAAGGATAAACATGTAATTTCTGTTCTAGGGTCCCAGAATGGCCAGTATGTCAAAAAGGGGATTAAAGCCTAATTCTACCCTACACTCTTAAACTAACATTTATGTAACTTATAAAATATAAAATCTAGCCAAGCTAAATCTAAAGGAGGTAAACCCTAACCTACCTCGAAGCCGAACTGTAATCACGAACCATCACTCGGGAGTCTTTCCCTTTTGAAGTGTCTCAGAATGCTGCCATACTATCACAAACATATTTTACGCATCAAAATGAGACCAATGACACCCATATTGACATTCAAGCTAGAAATCGGGTAAAAAATCGACCCTCGAGGCTCGATAAAAAAAATAGAAACAAAATCTACAATTATGCTCCCTACAAGGTAAGGGACGCATGCCTCAACTTTAGGTGAAAATGGAAGCGGATTCACCTCAAATGGTGCGAATAGATCAATTTAAAGTGATGAGGAAATCATACAAATGTAGATAAAATTGCAAATGAGAGATAAAATTAAAGGCTAAGCGCATAATAGAATGAGAGGGCGAAGGAATCTACCTCTAAACAACACAAAAACACTGAAGGATGGTGATTTTCTCTCTTATTCGAGCTCTACAACAAATGAAGAAATGTTCCAATACTTAGAACAATTGAAGAAGAAACTTTAAAAAGACTCAACGATTGTCTCTCCTACGGACCATCCATCATAGGAGCGACGCTACATAGGTGACAAAATCATCACTAGAGCAGAGTTGGGAGCACATTGCTCCATCCGCAGTGATGGCTCCAGCTTTATAGGAGTGGAGGCTGCTGATGTCAGCCTCCTTCATAGCAGTGGATGCTTCTACGCAGGTGCGGCACAACTCTACAAGAGCGGCTGCAGCAACACCACCTTCACCAGCCAAAACAAACAACTCAATAAGTTTTTGAACATACCCATGAGATTTGTTCAGACCCCCATGAACACAAACCAAATATGTTACCCAACACGAATGACATTGTAGAATCAACGTAATCATCAAAATGACCAACAAAGGTCATCTTGATGAAATATTTACCAAAGTCAACACTTTGTCGGTTTTGCCTAAAAACCACCCAAGTGTCCAAAACAAGTTCGGAAGCCTCAAGACCCGAACTAAAGGTCCCACTAGCCCAAAATCCATGCTCCAGAGCTACCAACATTGACAAAATTCTCATCCTAGCCTTTTTACTCTAAAAGTTGACTAAAGTCAAATATTTTGACTTTAAGAGTTCCAAAACAGGAAAAATCTTCTAAAACTTGATTGAACGCCTCAAGAATCATTCCACCTATCCCAATAAGTCAACAAACTATGTAAAACCTACGAGAAGAGTCAAAATGGTAAAAGGGCATAAAAATGAGAAAATGACTCCGAGGGTCATTACAACATCCACTATTAAAAGGACTTTCATCCTCAAAAGTTAAGAAAAGAAGGTACCTGAAGGCTCGAAAAGGTTGGGGTATCAGGTCCATACATCAATCTCGGTCTCCCAAATGCCTCCTCAATAGGATGGTGCCATCACTCAACCTTAATTGATGGAATCTCCTTGGACCTCAACTGTCTAACATGCCTGTCCAAAATAGCTACAGTCTCCTCCTTATAGGCCAAAGACTTATCCAACTGAATCGAATCCCACTAAAGCATGTGTGACTCATCCGAAACATACCGCCTCATCATAAGAATATGGAAAACAAGGTGAACACCTAAAAGAGCAGGAGGTAAGGATAACTCATATGCTACCTCCCCAATGCAAAGAAGGATCTCAAAAGGCCCAATGAACTTAGGGCTAAGCTTGCCCATTTTCCCGAACCTCATCACGCCTTTCATGGGTGACACAGAAAGGAAAACTCAGTCACCAACCATAAAATCTAAGTCTCACACCCTCCGGTCAGCATAGCTCTTCTGTCTACTGTAGAAAGTACAGAGTCTCTCCTAAATAACCCAAACTTGATCTATAGAATCACACAACAAGTTGGTACCCTATGACCTAACCTCAAAAGCATCAAACTAACCCACCAGAGACATGCATCTCCTACCATACAATGCCTTGAATGGAGCCATATCGATACTGCAATGGTAGCTATTATTATATGCAAACTTTACCAAGGATAAAAATTGGTCCCACTAACCTCTGAAATCTATAACAAAGGCCCACAACATATCCTTCAAAACTTGAATAGTACACTCTGACTGACCATCAGTCTATGAGTGAAAAATAGTGCTAAGCTTAACTTGGATACCCAAATTTCTATGAATCGACCTCCATAAATATGAAGTAAAATGAGTACCACAGTGAAAAATTATAGAGACAGGCATCCCGTGCAAACAAACAATCTCACAAATGTGGTTTAAGCCAACGTCTCTAAATTGTAAGAAGTCTGAACCAACAAAAAGTGAGTAAACTTTGTCAACCTATCCATGATAAACCAAATAGCATCGAATCTCCTAAAATTCTGTGGCAATACTACCACGAAGTCCATATCTATCTGCTCTTATTTCCTCCTAGGAATGCGTAGCCTCTGAGTCAAACTGACTGGTCTCTGGTGCTCATACTTCACTTGCTGATAGTTCAAGCACCTAGAGATGAAATCAGAGATATCCCACTTCATCCCACACCACCAATAATTCTTCCTCAAGTTAGGATACATCTTAGCTTCCCCCCGATGAATGAAATATATAGAACAATAAGCCTCTTCCAGTAATAGTCTAACCAAAACTCCAACTCTAGGAACACAAATATGACCCTCTATCCTCAGAACACCCTCTAAATCTACGGTCACCTTCCTAGCCTCTCCACTCAGCACCTTATCATGAATGATCCTCAACCTTGCACAAAATAAACTATTGTGCTCGAATCTGCTCTAACAATGATGATCTAGCCTCAACACAAGCAAAAATACATCCTAGCTCAGAAATGTCAAGTCTAACCAACATGTTAGCTAAGGACTAGATGTCCAAAGATAAAGGTCACTCCTCTCTTGCCAAGAATGCCAAACTCCCCATACTCACCGTCTTATGACTCAAGGTATCGCTACTATGTTTGCCATGCCTGGCTGATAGAGAATCGAGATGTCATAGTCCTTCAGTAATTCAACCATCTGCGCTATCTCAAATTTAGGTCCTTCTGGATGAAAATGTACTAAAGACAATGATGGTCGGTGATACACTATACATATAGTGCCTCCAAATCTTCAATGCAAAGACTATCACTGCTAACTTCAAAGCATGAGTTGGGGTAGTTCCTCTTGTGAACCTTCAGCTGTTTGGAAGCATAAGCAATAACCCTACCCTATTACATTAATACACAACCCAAACCAACTCTGAAAGCATCACAGTACATAGTAAACCCCTGGCTCTCAATCGAAAGAGTAAAAATTAAAGTTGAAGTCAATAAGGCCTTGAGCTTTAGAAAGCTCACCTCACACTCATCAGACCATGGGAAAGGGATATTATTCTGAGTCAATCTAGTTAAAGGTGTTTCTAGTGAAGAAAACCCCTCCACAAATCATCTATAGGCCCTACTAACCCAATAAAACTGTGAAGCTTGTTAGGAGAAGTAGGCTAAGCCCAATCACGAACTGCCGCAACCTTCATCGGATCTAACATAATCCCATCCGTGGATATTATGTGCCCCAAGAATGCCACCGACTCAAGCCAAAACTTACACTTAGTGAATTTGGCATACAACTGCTGATCTCGCAAGGTGTGAAGCACAACTCTCAAATGTTGCTCATGCTCCTCCCCACTCCTCAGATAAATTAGAATGTTATTGTTGAACACTATAACTAAAGAATCTAGGTAGACTCTGAACACATGGTTCATCAACTCTATAAATGTTGTTGGGGCATTAGTCAACCCAAAAAACATGAATAGGAACTCATAATAGCCATATCGAGTCCTAAATGTAGTCTTTGGGATGTCCACAACCCTGATCCTCAACTAATGATAACCCAATCTCAAGTTTATATTAGAAAACACTGCTGCACCCTGTAGCTGGTCAAATGGATTATCACTATGCGGTATCAAATACTTGTTTTTAAAAGTCACCTTATCCAACTGCCTGTAGTCAATACACATACACAAGGAACTATCCTTCTTCTTCACAAACATAACAGGTGCACCCTACGGAGACACACTCAGCCTAATGAACCCATTACTCAGAAGATCCTAGAGCTGTTCCTTAATCTCTCTCAACTCGGCTGGTGCCATCCGACATGGCTAAATAGAAATGGGTTGAGTGTTCAGTTGACATCAACACCAAAGTCGATGTCATGATCAGAAGAAAGACCTGGTAGATTGGTAGGAAACACATTTGAATACATACAAACCACAAATACTGACTCAATAGAAGGTGTGGTAGCACTAGTATCATAGACATAAGTAAAATAAGCCAAGCACCCCTTCTCAACCAACCGTTGGGCTCTCAAAAATGATATAACTCCTTTTGTTATGTGGCTATCGGTATCCTTATATACAATAAGAGGGATACTAGGCATACATAGAGTAACAGTCTTGGTGAAGCAATCCAAGATCGCATAATAAGAAGATAACCAATTCATGCCTAAGATAACATCGAAATCAACCATATTCAACATAGCCAGTTATACCCACGTGTCATATCCTAGGATAGTCACCACACAAGCCCGATGCACATGATCTACTATTAAGGAATCTCCTACAAGGTAGCTACACACATAGGCACATACAACTTTTCACAAGTAGACTCCCGATAAGTAGCATAATAAGCAAACACATAGGAGAATGTTGACCCTAGATCAAACAATATAGAAGATGACTGATGACAAATGGAGATCGTACATGTGATGATATTATCTAAAGACTCAGCCTCTGGTTAGCCCAAAAATACATACATGTGGCTCCATCATGAATACCTGATCTACCTGACTGAGGACCACCTCGAGCACCCTGGTGACCACCCCTACTACCCTACACAACACCTCTGGCTAGTGGCACTGGAGCACTAGGGGCCTGAACCTGCTGACCTTGTTGACTCTGCCGCCTAAAATGCAAAACTGAGGGTCAATTCCTAGCATAAGCACTATACTCATAGCAACCTTTTGCAATTGTGCCCTGCTGAGATGACCTGACTGAACCAGACTATCCACCATAGCTTGTATACCCATAGTGAACACCTCACAAAGTCTGAACCAAACCCTGGCTCTCCTAACTACTCTGACCTGAATAACTCGATTGACTACCCTTTGTATTCTGTAACACTGTCTGAATGGGCCTACTAGGCTGAAAGCACTGGAGATGACCTTTATTAGAGAAATCTCTGCCTCTGAACTACAAATCACTATAACCACCCTGATAACGGGGCCTCTTGCCGCTATCTTCATAGGACACATGGTGAATACCCTCAATAGTGTAGGCATGATCAAAACTAGTAAGAAACATGGCCCCTGAATCCACCAGATACTCCGTAGCCAACCAAAGAAGAAATGTCAGCCCTCTGACAAATAGACAAACCCATTCATCCTCCATAGGCAAAATCATAGTGGCATTCCTAGCTAACTCATAAAAATGAGCCTCATACTCAGAAATAGACGTAGAGCCCTATTCTAACCTGGTGAACTCATCCCTCAACCTCTCTCTCATGCTATGGTGTATATACTTTTCAAAGAAAGCCTCAGAGAATTGAGCCCAAGTCATTGAAGGTGACCCAGCTGGTCGGCAAACAATGTAAGACCTCCGCCACTGCTTTACTATACCATCTAACTGAAACACAATGTAATCAGCTTCGGGCGACTCTACTAACCTAAGGTTATGTAACCTTTCCTGGAAACAAATCAAGAACTTATGAGCCTCTTCCCCTAGAGCACCAGAAAACCTTGGAGAACCCAACTAAATGAACCTAACCAACATTTTTTGCTCCTCAGAAGATACAACTAGCCTGGCTGCTATAGGTTGAACAACTGTTGGAATTGGTAGTGCCTCTAAACAGAGAGCCGCAATAGCAGGCTACACTTTAAAACCCTGTATCACTACCTGGGCTAACGTCTGTGCCTCATCTCAAACCTGTGAGCCACTAGAAGTACCAAACAAAGTCCCAACTTGCAACATACCCTCCAAGAAACTAAAGATCTAAACCAAGGTATCTTGCAAAACTGGTTTAGTCATAAAACCAGCCAGATACTGGGCTGGCCTGATGCCCTTCAGCTCATACTGAATATCCTTTACCTTAACCATTGGCTCTTGTGATGGTACCCTAGCCTTGGCCCAAGATGGAACCACAGCTGGGTCCCTACCTCAAACTCTGGGTCAACCTCTGCCCTTTACCTTTGCTATGGCTCTAAATTCAAGCGCATGGGCCTTATCCTCACCTGTTGTTGATCTCGTCTTAACCATATGAGAAAGAGTAAATCAAATGATATTTAGAAGTTGATAGAATCAAGGATGCATGATAAAGAATCAATCAAGATGGAAATTCTTCTTAAGAATGCCCTATAGCCTCCCAAACATAAGATACAAACATCATCAATTACTGATCCACAAGACTCTACTAGTCACTTGCTATTATACTTATAAGACTGGTGAACCTAAAACTCTGATACCATGTGGTCACTACCCAAAATTGGGCCATGATGGTGCCTACTAAAACCCCTTAGTAGGAAAGAAAAACCTAAGGTACAATACTACAAAATATGACTAAAGTATGTAAGTAGAAGTAAGATACTAAATAAGAAATGGCCACCATCATAGTTATATACAAAATGGTATAAAATATACAAATGGGCCCTAAAGAGACGAGGAAAGACAAAATGTATAAATAAGAACAAAAGCCCAGACTTGGTGTCACCAATACAAGAGAATCTAACGTACATAAATAATGCTATACATGATACTACTATCTATTAAATTACAAAATATAGATAGTATGATAAAAAAGGAAAGCAACAAATATCCGGATGCCAAAAGCTCACCACGATCCAAACAATAGCAAGCCTCAAATTAGTAGGAGATTAGCGAGGGTGGATCATACTAGGTGCTGCATAAAAAATAGATGCAAAAATGTTATGAGTACTAAAACACAGGGTACTCAGTAGGCATCATAGGCCGACCAAGCTCAGAAGATAATATATAATGTAAGAGACACAAAGGTAAGTTAACAATCAGGATCTACCTAAGTCTAGTCATAACAAAGATGACCATAAAGTATACACTTGATGTAAGGTGAAGATAATAATAATAATGATGATAATACACTCAAAAGATGCACACAAGAGAATGTAGTGTGTTATGAGATGATATGGTGCAATATATGGCCAATGTAGGAAAGTAAAAACCCCAAAATGTAATTTGCAGGCTGCTCTGTAGGCTCCCTGATAAGTCAGTTATCAACCAACTTATTGAGATTTTCTTCATGAATTATTGCTAATGAGATTTAGAGGTTCTTATGGCCTTTATTGATATGAATGCAGGTACTCTTGGTTAGAAGTAAAAAACAAGGAAATGGACCCAAAAGAGCTTGAAAAGATTTGAAGCATAAATATGAGCAAAAGAGATGAAGAATCTGCCGAGAGGTGCAGCCACCGAGAGATGTGCACAACCCTTAGTGCGGTCCGCACCTCCCTCTGCACGATGATCAAAAGTGAAAGAAGTTTCTGCTATGAGGTGCAGCCACCGTGTGACATGCACAATGCCTGGTGTGGTCTGCACCTTCCTTCACATGAAGCCGAACATCAGCTGAAGTCACTGGTCCACTGGAGTGGAGCTGTGCAATGCGCACAGTGACTCATGCGACTGCATGTCACGGCACACGGCTCCTGAGGGGTATTTTTATCCACTTTTATGTGATAATTTAGGAACCTTCTAAAACCCAATTTAGGCATTGTACTTAATAGTTTTACACAGTTTTTTTTATAGTTTTGAGTAGTATTGAACAAGTCTTCTCTCCCAAAGGAAAGATAGAGGGTTTCACTCCATTCTCTCCATCTTCAACCTTGGATTCACCATTATTGTATTATTAATCTTGGATATTAGAAACAATCTCCATTAATCAAAGGGAATTTGAATTACCCATTTGGTATTACTTCTTATTCCTTTAGCATGAGTGGCTAGTCTCCTTGTCTAGGGGTGTGTTGATGATGGGTGTTTGAATTTAGGTATGTATCTTGTTTAATTGCGCTTATAATTTCTAAATTGATATGGATCTACTGAATTCTCCATGTTTTAACTCTTAAATTGATGGTCGTAAACATTGATTGAAATTACTTGATTCTGTTCTTGCTTGAGAAAGAGGTTCATAATTTTGGATGAAAATTCACTAGTGGGTACTTGGGATTTTCATTTAAATTGAGGCAAGAAATAGCTCAATTCGCCAAAAAACACCCATTTAAGAGTCTAAGCTAGAAAGAGTGTGACCTTCCCATGCTAAAATTGGTTGGTTATTGTTGAAACCATGATGCTTGAACAAAGACCATCAGAAATATGTTTGTCAAATTGAGAGATTGACAAATATAACTAAAACCAATGCTACTCGTATCATCTATTAAGAATTTGTATAATTGAACAAGTACCTTATCCCATGTTTGAATCCCATCGGATCACATCCTTAGTCGTTCTCTCTTGATACAAATTCCTTTTTATTTTATTATTTTGCTTGAATTGCAAATTGTGACAGATTTCCCAATTTCTCGATTTCCCCCTTTTTACTTTTATTGTTGTTTGAATGAATACTCTTTTTGTGATTGATGTATGACAATCTTATGGTCAAATCTACCATTTCTCTATGGGATCGACCTCGACTCCTATCAAGAATTAAAAATTTTATTTTGCTCTGATGATTTCTATCACCTCCGTATGGAGAGTGTTGCTTGAGCGTTATCAAAAATAGTGCTATTGCCAGGGACTTGGTTTTGAGTAGCCTTTTGATTGACATTTGAAATCACTTTGTGAGTTTTTATTCTTTTTTTACTTTGTTTGTTATTTTTGATTATTGAGTAGGCAGCCCATGTGTGAAGTTGGCAACAACAAAAGTGTAGACGGATTCATGGACAAAACCATTGAGCTCAAAATTCAAGAAAGGGTAGGTGCAATCCATCTACCTCTCATGGTGGGAAATGTCGTGTTTCACGTCACTAGTACCATGCTCCACCTCATACAAATGAAAGAGTTGTTTGGAGGGGCTGCACATAAGGATACCAATAGGCACATCTGGAACTTCATTGAGATATGCCTGCCATTTATCTTTCATAACATCCCCCAAGAGAGCATCCAACTTTGCTTATTTCCCTTCTCCCTCATAGACCCTCATAGAGGAAGCAACATCATGGGGAGAGGAGCTTCCAGAAGGATCAATTACTACTTAGAATGATCTTGACAAAGCATTTATAATGAGATTCTTCCTTCCCTCAAGAATTATGCAATTGAGGGATGAAATCACTAATTTTTGTCAACTCCAAGACGAACCATTACATGAGGCATGACTGAGATTTAAAAAGAAACTCTTGTTGTCCCCAATCATGGATTGTCATATGGTGTCCTTCTCCAAAGCTATTATAGGGCTTTGAATTCAATGAACAATTCCATGGCTAACAACATCGCGGGTGCTACCTTCATGGATCAACAATATGGTATCACTTATGCTCTTGAAGAAAGAATAACCAAGATGAATAGTGCTTGGCACACAAGGGAGGCTGATTTTCCCATAGGTTTGACCTCATCTATTTTAACAAAGGAAATGCACCGTAAAGATGAGGAAAAAGATAAGGCTATGGCCAAAATGATAACACAAATTGATCTCTTATCCAAGCACATGATGGGGCACGGTAATACTAAAAGTATGAATGTTGTGATTACTCTGGAGCTTTAAGCTAGTGAAGAAGAGGTGTTTACTATTATGGACAGAAAGATTTTATACTTTTTGGTGGGTTCTCAACAAAGGTATTAGCACACGAGGGACGATAATCAAGGTTAGATCAAAGATAAAGAGTGTGATGGCCATATGAGGGATCATAAAAAAGAAGGTGACCGATATAATCACCGAAGTTTGAATCCTTATGTGCCTCCTCCAAAGGCTGATGCCACTTATTAGCCCACTATGATCAACCCTGGACACTCAAAAATTAAATATATGTTATCCTGTGTCTTGAAGAAGGTTGAGTCAACTGATAGCAGAGTGAAGGATCTTAAGAGTGAAGTGTCGACTCTTCATTAAATAGTGAGCTTACACTCGGCTTCTATCAAGCATCTTGAAGCGCAAATAAATCACTTGTCCACCTAAATAAATCATCGAATGAAGGGGACACTCCCTAGTGACACTACGACAAATCTGAAAAATGATGGCCATATTATGGCTATTGTTAAAAGGAGAAGAAAGGTGAGTAGTGTAGTGAAGAAGCCCAATGTTGAAGTTTTTGTGAAGACGATTAAAAAAGAAGAAGATGAGGTACTACTTAAAGAAGAAGTGGATAAAAAGCTGAAAGTTGGGGTGAAGCTTAGTGCACCCAACATTCCTGTGAATGATGATGCTTGTGAAGAGGAGAAGGAGGCTGATGCTCCTTCTCAAGTGGCTAAAGATATTGAGGAGAACACTCCTGATGTTCCAAATGTGCTGACCACACTACCTAGGGGGCCTTCTCTATATCCGCAAAGATTGGACAAAAAGAAGGAGGAGAACCAATTCAAAAAGTTTGCTGACATGTTTAGCAAACTTTCTTTTAATATCCCTTTGGTTGAGGCTTTAACGCAAATGCACGAGTATGCAAAGTTCATAAACGAGCTTATCAATAAGAAGCGTGTTATTGACGTGGGTACTATTGAGATATCACACAGCTGTAGTGCTGTGATGACAAGTAATATAGCTACGACGGGAAGACCCGGGCACATTTACCATACTTTGCACCATAGGGATGGTTGTGTTCCAGAAGGTGTTGTGTGATTTAGAGGCGAGTATCAACTTGATTCCCCTAGTAATATTCAAGAATTTAGGCTTGGGTATGCCCAATACTACATCTATGAGGCTTTTCATGGCCGATAGGTCCATCAAATGCCCGGTAGGAATACTATTTGATGTATTGGTCAAGGTCGACAAGCTCATCCTATTGGCTAATTTTGGTATTTTTGATTATGAGGTGGATATTGAGGTGCCCATCATATTAGGGCAACCATTATTTGCTACGGGGAGAGCCTTAGTTGGTGTAGAACTAGGAGAGCTCAAATTTTGAGTGGGGAGTGAGGAGGTGACCTTCAACGTATGCCAACCCACAAAGCCACCGGACGAGTTTAGAGTGGTGTCCGTGATAAATGTTCAGGGCAAGTTTGAGGATGCCCATGATGATAGTGTGAAGAAGGAGGTACCCCAGTCTTTGATATTGTCACCTGGGCAACATAATGATGTAATGAAGGTGTTGATGGAGCAATTCCCTTGCTTGGGATGGGGTCACGCCAATTGGATTGTCATGCTCTCTGACAATGATTGAGCATTGAGGTACTATCGTCGAGCCACAACGTAAAATCAAGTGCTTGTTAGGAGGAAAACCAAGTGTTTTACTTTATTTTTGGTACCTTTGTTATTTTTGGTGTTTTTGTAGGAATGCATGATGAGAAAAAATGACCAAGTGAAAAAAAAAGACAACAAGGGGATGTGCAGAAGCCCATGTGGTTTGCACATTCAATTGTTCATATCACATAGGGAAATGCACCCCAAATCAGTGAACTAGAAGAAAAATGCAAAGTTAGAGGTGACGTGCACTGGATTGTGCATTTTGCACAAGACCAAGTACGTGTCGCACCTCCATCACACCTTGAGTCAGAAGTCTAGGTAGAGTTTTGGCACAATTTGGCTGGTGCAAAGCGATGCACGAGCTGCACAAAGTCTTTCACGAATGACATATCGTGATGCACCAAGGTAAGTTTTAAAATTTTGTTTAACCTACCTGTTGACCGACCCGATCTGGAGACCAACTCGGTGACCTTTCTTCTTCTTTTCCTTCATTATAAACTGCCACCTTTTCCTTTTCTACTATACTTCTCTACAAACCTCCACAATTCTCTCTAAAATTTCTGAAAAATCCCTCAAATTCTCCAAATCTTTTCTCCTTCACTAACCCAAGTCTTCGCTGCCACTCATCACCACCGTCTCTCTCCAAGAAAAAAGTTAGGTCTCCATTGTTGGCCTTCAAAAGCTTTAATTTTTGCTCCATACCTTCTAGTATTCACTTATGGAAAGTTTCCCGATGTTAAATACATGCTTTTATGATGATTGAGAACTCATATTGTGAAGCATGCTCATTTATTCTTCCATGTTGATTTTTTAGGAGATCTGAAAATCTTGGGTCCCTAATTTTGGGTTATATTTTTAATTTTACTTAGAATTAACTTGGTAGAACTTGAAGTTATGATGATGCATGTTGTTTGTGATATTTTTTAGCCTTGAAAATCTGTGTTTTGGGTGAAGTCTGAGTAACCCACTTGTGTTGGTGCATGATTTGGCCCTATAATAGTTTGGGTGATGTCATTCTTAAGGGAAAATCATCATCTTCATGAGGTTGTTGTTAAAAATTAATGTTAAGGGCTGAAATTGTTACTACCATTTCTCCCATGATCTGTTTAAATTGAATGTGTTATTGGGTATATGTTCTTGGTGGGGGATATAAAATTGTTATTGTTGAATGTGCCTCTGGATTTGTTAACTGAAGGCTTGACGTTCCCAATGATAGATGGGGTAACGTCCTTCTTAAGGGAAATTGTTAAGTTCTTCTTTTGTTTTGAATGTGTTGATGGATTCTGTGGGAGTCTGAGTACCCGGATGATTTAGTTTGGTAATATCATGATTTGCCCTATTGTTAGTTATTGGTGTTGTTTCTTGGTTCCAAGAGCTTATCACAGATATTGCTCTATGACTCACATGCGTAACACATAAGAACACAAGGAACCAAAAGTTCCAACTATTTCCTTGAGCATTTTGCATGCGAAACGCAGATCTTGATTTGCGAAATGCACAAGCCACCGCACACTATGGATAAATCACACCAGCGTTCGCACCTCAAAGAAGAAAACACACAAGTTTTTGTTATCTGATGCGATGTCATGTGCGATGCACACAACCCTTGGTGCGATTCGCACGTGGTTCGCATAAGCCATTAGTCACCTGTTTTATTTTTTTCTTCCTTGCATTCCATCCTTCTTAATTCGTTTCTTTTAGCTTTTCTCTTTTACCCCTATTCCAAAAATACAAAAATATTTTGATTTTACTTTGAATGCTCATAATCTCTATGAGCAGAATATGACTTCTGGCAGGGGTAACCGAGGTCAAAGTTCACAAAGGGAACTAGCTCTTCCCTCCATAACTTCCACCTCCAAGGGAAAGAACAAAGCCCCAACACCTTCTCATGCTCAAGTTTCAGAGTAGGAGAGGATTCATTTTGGGGTTAAAGGTATGAAGGCCATGTATGATCATGACAAGAATAGGACCTACAATATGGAGAATAGATTCAACTTGGTTGAAGTGGGGGATAATCTACCTAACACCCGCGAACAGTTTGCCAACCGACAGTGGCAACCATTCCAAGAGGTGCCCGAAAGCTACTATAAAGAGATAGTTTGGGAGTTCTTTGCCTCTTACCAAGAAATTCAATATGCTAAGGGATATAAGGTCAATGTGGAGACCTTCCCTAATTTGGAGTCAGTCATAGTTTAGGGCAAGGAAGTTTGCATTACTTCGACTGCTATAAACGCCATTTATTGGAGTACCCCAATTGAGCCCGCGCCTACACTAATGTCTAAGTTGAATGTTGCTCAGAAACCTCTTGTGTGGGTTTCTCCCATTATTGCTACTGACACTCCTATATGGGTCACTATGGGGGGAGATATTTTTAGGAGTACTCTGTACTTTGAGGCTCGCCTTTGGTATGATTTAGTCTGCTCCCACTTCCTGCCTTCTCAGAATGACCAAAAGGTCATCCAGGATGGAGCTATTTTGGTAGCCTCGATTATGGTAGGGGATGACGTCAACTTTGGGTAAATTGAAACCTTGGTGATAAAGAGGAAAGCTTGTAGGGGTGGTGATGCATTCCCCTACCCTGTGCTCACCAATAAGCTTTATGCAAACACTAGCATCCCCTATTTCAGCTGTGACACTCCTATTCTTGCCACTGGTATGTTGTACCTTGATAAGAAAACTGACAGGGATGCTCCTAGGTTCAAGAGGCACATGAATGAGGCCTCGGAGGAGGTTGAGGTTGATGAGTCCGACACTGAAGCAAATGATTCCTCTCTTTCTAGGGTAGCTTCAGAAGCACCTAATCCCACAGAGTTGGGAACTCCAATAGTTGTAGCACCTAGAGGGACATTTACCAAGAGTAGCCTCTAATATATGGTTGACAAGACCTATAATCATGATAAGCAGTAGGCTGCCCAATTTAATTGACAAGGCTGTCAAAAATGCCATTAAGGGAGTTGTGGATAGCATAAGCAAGATCTTCCAGAGAGTGGACTTCATTGAGGGGGCTGTGAAGGAGATCCAGAAGGAAGTTTATAAGGCTAAATGGAAGGCTCCGATTGATGATGTAGATTTGAGCGACATGCCTCTTCCCCAGCATACCCTCGGTACCTTGGATGACTTATTTACAGCTTATGATGATGATGATGTAGAGTTTCTTGATGATGACAATCCTGAATTCCAAGAAGATCTCCGAGAGTCAACCCTCACTGCACAATCCCAAAAAGGTGGTGCAGAAATGCAGAGGTAGCAGATGATGATAAGGCTTACTCCTCCCAGGGAGTTGTTGCACCCTTTTCCTTACTTCTTTGAGCTTAGAGCATTGAGGGCAATTCTTATTTTCATGGGGGAGGTGGTGTTATTTGATATTGCTTTTGGTTGCCTATTTTGGCCTTTGAGATATTTTATTTTCCCTTGTCGGGCCTTTATTTTCTTGCTAGACAATTTATTTGGCCTTTGTCGCGCATATTTTTGAGAATTGTGACATTGCCCTTGCCGGGCCTTTTCTTTATTTTAGTTTTTTGATTAGTGCTTAACTGTGCCCTCGCCGGGCTTGATATTTTTAAATTGATTGTGTTGCCGGGTTGGTCTTACATGATTCTATTATTCACTACCCATGCCTTGCAAATGCTCTAGTGCCTACACCGAGTCTTATTTTTCAAATGACTCATGAGAGCTTTAAATTTGTAGTCGCCTTGTTAATAGTAGATTAGCAATAAACTCCAAGGGTTTTCTTAATACCACAGTTCTTTCTCATGGAGCAAATGTTTTCTTTATTTTTCCTTTTGTTTTTCTTTTATTTTTGTGTTGAACCAGGTTGGTGTTTCCCTGTGATAGATATAGAGGCGACTTTTTGAGGGAAAATACCAAGTTTTAGCCTTAGATTGATTTTTTGCTTTTGCTTGTATCAAAATGGACCCACCAAAATTTTTTGCTAGGCAAGAAGTTTTTGAAAATCGAAGGAAAGAGGGAAAATAAATTTTGAGAAAAGCATTGAGGGAAAATGAATTTTTAGAAAAGCATTCTCTTTTCATGACTTGCACACTCTTGGTTTGACTTGATCGATTCACAAATGAGTGTGTAATGAACTTGGAATATCTTGTCAAAAGTCATTTGTCCCAATTAATTTTGAGACTAAGGTTGAAAATTCTTGTGATGTGATGCCTTGTGTGGTGAGGATATCCTTTGATTCTTGTCCATGTGTGTCGTCTAGAACTTGCCCCAAATGTTATTCAAGGAGAAATCCTAGATGTGACCGAGCTTGGAATATGATCTTAGGCCCTCTTTGAATAGCCACTTCACCCAAATGGCTTTCCTTAACATTGACCCTAGTGAACCCCTTTGAGCTTGTGACCTTTCCTTGGCACTTTGTTAACACCTTGACACTTTTTGGAACCTCTATTCTTGTACCCATCCTCCCTAGTGACTCGAAAGTGAAACATAGGCTAAAAGCCTAGGTTTGGGGGTGTCACGCCCCGAGGCTACCTCTTAGATGTAACATGAGATCCGGGACTACAAGTGTCCCAAGATAACTCTTGGCATAGCATACTCAGTTATTCATAAGAAAACATAGCGGAAGCATAAATAGAAAATGAGGCAACCAATCCATAAATGATAAGTCAAGACGAAACATAGTTCAAAAGAGAAACTTGAATACTGTCTATATCTGAAAAGCCTCTACACATGACATAAGGAGTTGCTAGTACAAAACCCTAGCTAACTCGAAGTACGAAAGTAAGCAGCCATAAATGAACTAGGATCATAAATAAGCCCTAGAACTATGAGGACTCACCAACACTGACTTGAAATGGCCTGCGGTCTCTAGCCACGTGCTTGAGAGAAGGAACCTGAATCTGCATCATTAAGAGGATGCAACACCAAGTATGCATCAGTACTATAGGATGTACCGAGTATGTGCGATATGCATGATCATGATAAAAACATACTTAAAACCTATTTAAAATAATCTCATTCATATAAAGAGATAGCATATGTAAACATCAAGATATAAGACATAAAATATGACGTAAAGTCAAGATTCAAAGTAGAATATCATATAACTTCATAGATTGAAAATAATCATGTGTGAGTTTCACTTAACAGACATAAACCATGGTGAGCTACATGGAGTCCAGTGTCATGCACCCACACTAAAAGAAGGTTGTCCTAATCGGCCAAGTTTAGAACCATGTTCATAAGGATCCTTTCATAAGCCACGGAGGGCAACCTACTGTGGCAACATAGTTTCAGACTTGGATTATCTAGAACCCTCATTGCTCGATGCTAAATACTAGTCCCAAAACATATAACATAAGTCTCACATACATGTGACATATCTAGATGTCAAGTTTGTTCATAAACATGTTCATACCCCAGATCTTCATACTACTCACGAACCTTGGTTTTAGGAAAAATGATTCATGAGCATTGATGGCACATCGGGTGTCATTTCTTGCATAATAATTCATAACTTGAAAACTTGTATGGACTTAGTTAAATTTCATAATAATATATACTTTCATAAAACATAGAAACTAGGCATGCATTTACTTGGAATTCATGAAATCATGCTATCAATTTTAGCAATTTTCTTAAATCACTTCATGCATGTAGGATTTACCATAATTAACCTTCAATTCATGAAATAGGAAATCATATGTAAAAATCCACGAAAAATCATGCAATTTAATGAAATTTGATAATAAAATCATGAGAAGGTAATTTATAGCAAAACCCATAAGAATTGGGTAAGAACCCTAATTTGAAAGTTCATGAAATCTACAATTTGAAATTTAGGGTTTTGGGCACAAGGCTGAAAGGAACCCATTATTGAATACCTATATGCCTTGATTGAAGCTAACCCAACTGAAATTGAAAAGACAAGGAGGCTTGAACTTGGAGCTTGAGACTTGGAGATTGAAGGAGTTCTTTTCCCAATTTGGTAGATGAATGAGGGATAATGAGAGTCTTAGGGTAAATGGGGTACAAACCCTACTAAAAGTGGCCAAAATGACCTCACTTAGGAGTTAAAAGGGTGGGTAATTATAGAAATACCTCTGGGATTTAATTAGAGAAAAATTGTTAAAAACCTCGGCTTCAGGTTCCATGGGTCCCTTCCACGAGCCGTAGAAGGAACCACAGTTCATGGACTGGACTCATGGTTCCTGATCCCAAAATTCAAGTTGCAGATGAGTTCCTACAACTCAACAGGATGTCTCGTAGAAACTTCTATGAGTCGTGGAACCCACTCGTGGTTCCAGGAAACTTGACCACTCTCTTTCTGATTTCCATGGGTTGGTTCCATGACTCTTGGAAATTTCCACGAACCGTGAAACTGAACTTCCTTAAGATAGTGAGAGTCTTTTCGGTTCTCTTATAATCCCTTGTACTGTGAATTGCATGATTGTGAGTAGGATTCTCTCTTGTGGTGAGTGGCATCATGCACTCGAATTGAAACATGAAGTCTCTATTTTAATTGAGAGTAATGAATGAGACAAGTTTTGTGGAAAATCTCGAGGCAAACCTTGATGGTCCATGCCAATGACTTGAGAATCTTGATCTTGTTTTGAATGGCAAATTCTCCTATTTTTGAATGAGAAATGAAGTCTTTTTAATGAATATTTTGAAATGATCAATTGCCTTGAGAATGTGGTGGTCCAAATTGAGATAAGCATTGTAGTTGAGTTTTTTATTTTTATTTTTCTTAGTTTTTAAGATAGATTAATCTTGAGTGCATCATGATTGAGTTTTAGATCATAATTCATGCCTTACCTTGTGAGTAGCTTGCTTGAGGAAAAGCAATAGTTCAAGTTGGGGGTTTGATAAGTCAGTTATCTACCAACTTATTGAGCCTTTCTTCATGAATTATTGCTATGTTTTAATGAAATTTAGAGGTTCTTATGGCCTTTATTTATATGAATGCATGTACTCTTGGTTAGAAGTGGAAAACAAGGAAATGGACCCAAAAGAGCATGGAAAGATTTGAAATGTGAAGATGAGTAAAAGAGATGAAGAATCTGCCAAGAGGTGAGGCTGCATGCGATGCGCACAACCCTTAGTGCGGTCCATAATTCCCTCCGCATGATGATCAAAAGTAAAAGAAGATTTTGTTACAAGGTATGGCCACCATGTGACATGGACAATGCCTGGTGCGGTGTGCACCTCCCTTTGCACGAAGCCCGAACATCATCCAAAGTCACTGGTCCACTAGAGTAGAACCATACGATGCGCAGAGTGACTCGTGCAATCGCATGTTGCGACACACGACTCCTGAGGGGCATTTTTGTCCACTTTTATGTGATGATTTGAGAACTTCTAAAACTCAATTTGGGCATTGTACTCAATAGTTTTACACAATTTTTGATAGTTTTGAGTAGTATTGAACAAGTCTTCTCTCCCAATGAAAGAAAGAGGGTTTCACTCCATTCTCTCCATCTTAAACCTTGGATTCACCATTATTGTATTATTGAGCTTGGATATTGGAAATTATCTCCATTAATTAAAGGAAATTTGAATTACCTAGTTGGTATTACTTCTTATTCCTTTAGCATGAGTGGCTAGTCTCCTTGTCTAGGGATGTGTTGATAATGGGTGTTTGAATTTGGGTATGAGTCTTGTTTAATTATGCTTATAATTGCTAAATCAATATGGGTCTAATGAATTCTCCATGTTTTAACTCTAAAATTTATGGTTGCAAACATTGATTGAAATTACTTGATTGCATTCTTTCTTGAGAAAGAGGTTCATAATTTCGAATGAGAATTCACTAGTGGGTATTTGGGGATTTCCATTTAGATTAAGGCTAGAAATAACTCAATTCACCAGAAAACACCCATTTAAGAGTATAAGCTAGAAATAGTGTGACTTTTCCAAGCTAAAAATTGTTGGTTATTGTTGAAACCATGGTGCTTGAACAAAGATCATCAGAAATATATGTATTGACCCTCCAGGTTATTTTCCATTTTCCATGCTTTTCTCTGTATTTCGAGCTTTCCCTCAGTGGCTACAGGTCATTTATGACTCGTCAGGACTGACAGTTTGGTGCTCGGGCCGTTCGTTAGGTCGTTATGACCATTTCCCTGTTTTAGCCCTCAGAGTTGGAACATCTTTGACTTTGGTCTATTTTCTTGGTAAACGCACTTAGAATTAGATTCTGACAGTTCCATTGGCTCCGAAACGGGGATTTTGGTCTAGTGGGACCATTGGTTTGGGTTTGAGGGCTTTCAATTTGGTTTTGTGCTGCTTTGTGTGTTTTCAAGTCAATTTGGCTGGTAGGGTTGACTTTGGTCAACATTCAGAGAAAATGCCCTCAGATGGAAATTCCATCAGTGTCGTTAGCTCCAAAATGTCGACTTTGGGCTAGGGGGACCTTTGGTTTGAGTCCCGCGACTTCGGGACTTATTTTTAGGTTTTAAGTTTCGAGTTGGTCTTAGTTGTGGGGCCCATTTTTCATTAAAACAATCTCCATTGGGAGTTTTGTTAATTCCATCGAGTTTGGATTGCCATTTCTGGTAGTGTAGCATTGTTGTTTTGTGTTCACGGGGTTCCGGATGAATCTCGAGGGTCCGTCAAAAGATTTGTGGTCTTGGGGAAATTGATGGTTGCTGCATTAAGGTGCAGACCCTTTTTCACTTCGTGATCGCGAGGTTCCCATCGCATTCGCGATGGTCTGGTTTCTTGACCATCGCATTCGTGAAGGGTTTTCCATCGCGTTCGCCAATGTAGCTGGCTGGGACTCGGCTTGGCTTCATCTTCATGAACGCGGCCTGGACCATCGCGATTGTGATGGTTGGGCCAGCTGTTCTCCGCGAATGCGGGGGTCCTGTCGCTGTCGCGATGAAGAACCCCTGGCAGTTATATAAAACTTCAACTTCATTTTTTCTTTCTAAACTCCAAAAAACTTCATTGTTGAGCTCCAAAGATCCTTAGTCCCACCTCCCTTGCTCAGTGTCATTCATCAGGTAAGTCCCCTCGTCACCCCTCTCCCCCTTCCGTTGAAATTCCCGTATTTCCCAGCTTAAACTCCCTTGTTGTTAATTCCTAGAGTTGGGGTGATCCTTGTTAAAGGCTAATTTGTGGGGACTGCATGTTCTTGAATTCATGCAATTCATCTTCATGACGTGTTTCTCTTATCGAGGTTGGTCGCTGCCTTTAAATTTCGAGTTTTTCCGTTATAATTTCGTGAATTAGTAGCACTTTGGGGATGTTTTGGGCCTCGAATTGAGCTCCGTTTGCGCCCAAACTTTGGGCATGGGTTCCTTAACCCACCGCGAGCATAGTTGTGATTTTTGTTCTTTGTTTCATTATGCAGGCCCCGAGGGTCATTTTTCCGACCTAATTTTCAACCCAATTTTCTGTATAGCAATATGGGTGTCATTTTTCTTGTCTTGATACCTAGTTTATGTTCTTGATAGTGTGGCAGCTTTCTAAGGCTACTCAGAAGGGGAAGGCATACGAGTGACGGTTCGTGCTTGCAGTTCGGCCCTGAGGTAGGTCACGGTTTACCTTTTAGACTGAGTTAGTTAGATAATATATATTCATATATTACTAGAATGCTAGGTTGGATTTTAGATAGATTTTATGCTTGAATACCTTTTATCACACTAACTGGCCATTTTGGGTTTTTTAGCCTAGAACTGTATGTTATCCTTAGCCTAGGAGCTTGCTTCTTCTGTGTGACTAGTATAGATTCCTTAGCATGCTTTTAGGAGGCTATAGAGATAGAATAGAGTTTTCCTGTGGTTTTCTCTTTTATTTATGCTTTACCGCTTTAATCTATCATTGTGTGTGTAACTATCGGTCCGAGGCCACGGTTAGAATTTGGATGGAGTTCCAGGTTAGTTCTCTTGGTTTGGAGGTATTCTTGCCCTATTTGAGCTGATGGCGTGGTTTTTCCTCTCTTTGTGAACATTCATACTCATATCACATGGCATATCGTTAGTACAACATGGATAGTTTTTCAAAGGTTTTTGGTTTGAAATGAGGCTTTACTACTGTTGTGGAGATTTCTGGACTTTAATAAAAATTACTTTGAGTATTACTATGGGATTTTGGAAAGAAAAGGAGAACTACTATTTTATGCATATATTTATAGTCCGATACGGTATTTCGAACCCCCGATGTGTTATTCCGGGTATTTTACTTTTATATATACTTATTTATAGTCTGATGCGGTATTTCGAACCCCCGATTCATTATTTCGAGTATTTTACTATTTTCCATATATATATATATATGCATAGTCCAATGCGGTATTCCAGGCGCCCGATGCGGTATTCCAGGTTTATACTATATTGCATTCATACATGCATCATCGTGCACCGCATTGCATTTGCTTTGGCACGTGGATCGACTCTGGTTGGATTGATGTTGTTTTCCTTTCCTTTTCTTTTGTTGGTTTATTGGCATGTCTTCAGCTTTATAACTAGATTTAGGTGGATCCCTGTATAGCTAGCTGCTTTTCTGTAATCTATTTATATATATTATCTTTCTGCGCTCGGTTGGCCTATGATGCCTACTGTGTACCAATTTTCTTAGTACTCATACTACACTTTGCATCTCTTTTTCTGATGAAGCACCTAGTACGAAGCCACCCTCGCTGATCTCCTGTCGTTCGAGACCCGTTGCTGTTTGAATCGCGGTGAGCTCCCGGCACTTTTGGAGACTTTACATGCTCTCCATATTGTACATTCTGTCTATATTTTGTAATTTGGATAGACAACATCTGTCGATAGCTACTCCTTACTTTAGTCGCTCTTGTACTAGTGACACCATGTCCGGGTGGGTTCTCATGTTGTTTTGTCTTTTTGGTCACTTCAGGGCCTTCTTATGTATATTTTGTACGATGGTATGTATATATGCTATTGGCCCTATCCTTTTGTTATATCTTCCACTTTTCTTTAGTTTAATTATTATTTATTGCCTTCCGCTTGTTTGGGTTAGGCTTGTCTACTGAGGGATTATGTAGACACCATCATGGCCCAGTTTCGGTTGTGATAGAGTGGTATCAGAGCCCTAGGTTCACCGGTATCGCCAGTACAAGAGCAAAGTGTCTAGTAGAGTCTCGTGGATTGGTACGATGACGTCCGTATCCAATCTATGAGAGGCTATAGGACATTCCCTAGGAAATAATTCATTTTGTTTGATTCCTTATCGTGCTTACTTAATTTGGTCAACTGCTAATTATCTTTGTTTCACTATTTCTCAGATGGTTCAGATGAGATCTACAGTGGGTGAGGACGAGGCCCTTGCGCCTGCAGTTAGAGCCCTAGTTAGGGGATGGGGTAGAGGTTGACCCAGGGGTCGAGGTAGGGCACAAACTGTGGAAACAGCCCGAGATCGGGCTAAAGTACCATCACCAGAGCCTGAGGTTAGAGGGGAAGAGGTTCAGTATGAGCCAGAGCATATGGGGCCAGCCCCACATCCGACAGGTTTTATGGCTACTCCAGTATTACAGGACACCCTGGTTTGATTGTTGGGGTTTCTTGAGGGTATGAATCCACCAGCAGCCTTGCCGAGAACTCTGATTGGTTCTCAGGTTTGAGGTGAGGCTCAGACTTTAGCTTAGGCGACAACATAGGGTTCAGGAGCGCAGCCTGCTACTGCGGCTCCCAGATTTGAGGTACTACGAGTCCCTGCCATTTCTCCCCCTCTTCTAGCCGTGCCAGTTATGTCTTTTGAGGAGCACAAGATGCTTGGTAGGTTCTTGAGATTGGGTCCTCCGAGTTTTCAGGTGCTTCTAGGGAGGATGCGCACGAGTTTCTGACTAGCTGCCAGGAGAGGTTACATAATTTGGGGTTAGTTGAGTCTCATAGAGCTGATTACACTATGTTTTAGCTGGATGGTCCAGCAAAATAGTGGTGGAGGTCATATGTTGATTGTAGACCGGCCGGGTCACCTCTGCTTACCTGGGATCAACTCTTCGCAACTTTTCTAGAGAAGTATGTGCCGCATAGCATGAGGGAGCTCTGATGGATAAGTTTGTAGGGTTGGAGCATGGCTCCATGATTGTGTCTGATTATGAGGTTCGGTTCTACCAGTTGTCCAGACACGCCAGTATGATTCTGCCCACCGAGTATGAGAGAGTACGCTAGTTTGACCTTGCATCTCCGTTTGGTAACAGAGGGTATGGTAGCATTGGGTCAGTCTTTTCTGGAGGTAGTTGATCATGCCCGTACTATTGAGGGTGTACTTTGCGAGGCCCAAGGGTGCAGTGATAAGAGGCCCCACCATCAGGGCAGTTTTAGAGGTTCACAAGTCCATGGTAGGGGCTACTATAGTAGAGGTTAGCACCAGGATGTTTCCAGCCAAGTCGGCATGTTCAGGCAGTATTACAGACTACTGAGGGTCAGAGTAGCTAGAGCATCATTCCTGCTCCACAAGATGGTCATTCAGTGTCTACAAGCCGTAGTGGTCGTTCTGATTCAGTCAGGTATTCACAGAGGAGTATATGGGGTCAGGGTTATTATGAGTGTGGCTAGATTGGCCACTTTGCTAGAGAGTGCCCGACGGCACAACACCTTAGGCAATAGGATCAGTTGGTTCAGGCCCCCAGGGCTCCAACACCTCCAGCTAGAAGCGGTTCACAGAGTAGTAGGGGTGGTCCCCAGGGTACTAAAGTTGGTCCTCAGTCCGGTAGGTCAGGTGGTCATGGCGGTGGGGCCCACATGTATGCAGTTCTGGGGCAAACAGAGGCCGAGGCTTCAGATGTTGTGGTCACAGGTACAATTTCTATTTGTCATCAGTCTGGTTCTATTTTTTTTGATCTAGGGTCTACATTCTCGTATGTATCTGCTTATTATGCTATTTGTCTAGAGTCTGCTTGTGAGTCTTTTCCTATATTCTTGCGTGTATCTACCCTAGTAGGTGATTCTTTAGTAGTGGATCAGGTGTATTGGGCTTGTGTGGTGACTATCTTGGGGTATGATACGTGGGTAGACTTGGTTGTCCTTGATATGATCGATTTTGATGTGATCTTGGGCATGGATTGGTTGTCTCCTTCTCATGCAGTCTTAGATTGTTTCACCAAGACTGTTACACTTCAGATGCTTGGTATCCCTCCTATCATATGGAAGGGATCCAATAGTTATTTGCCAAAGGGAGTTATATCCTTTCTGAGCGCCCAGTGGCTGGTTGGGAAGGGGTGCTTAGGTTATCTTGCCTACATCCTTGATACTAGTGCCACTACACCTCCTCTTGAGTTTGTTCCTGTAGTTTATGAGTATTCAGATATATTTCCTTCTGATCTTCTGAGCCTTTCTCCTGATCTTGACATTGATTTTGGTATCGATATCGAGCCGGGCACCAAGCCCATTTCGATTCCGCCATATCAGATGACACCTGCCAAGTTGAGGGAGCTTAAGGATCAGCTCCAAGATCTATTGAGTAGAGGGTTCATCAGGACTAGTGTGTCTCTATGGGGTGCCTTAGTTTTGTTTGTGAAGAAGAAGGACGGGTCTATGCGTATGTGTATCGACTACAGGCAGTTAAATAAGGTGGCAGTTAAGAACAGATGTCCGATGTCGCGTATTGATGACTTGTTTGACCAGCTACAGGGTGCAACATTGTTCTATAAGATAGATTTGAGGTCCGGTTATCACCAGTTGAGGATTAGGCTGAGGACATACCAAAGACTGTATTTTGGACTCGATACGGCCATTATGAGTTCCTAGTCATGTCTTTTGGGTTGACCATAACCCCAACAACATTTATGGAGTTGATGAACCGTGTGTGCAATGCCTACTTGTATTTGTTTGTGATTGTGTTCATCGATGACATTCTGACTTATTCAAGGAGTAGGGAAGAGCGTGAGCATCATCTTAGAGTTGTACTTCAGGCTTTGCGAGACCACCAATTGTCTGCCAAATTCACTAAGTGTGAGTTTTGGCTTAAGTCTGTGGCATTCTTGGGGTATGTGGTGTCTAAGGATGGGATTATGGTAGATTCAGCAAAGATTGCAGCAGTTTGTGATTGGACTAGGCCTACTTCTCCTATCGAGGTTCATAGTTTCATTGGGTTAGTAGGTTATTACAGACGGTTTGTGGAGGTATTTTTTTCAATAGCAGCTTCATTGACTAGATTGACTTAGAAGAATGTTCCCTTCCAGTGGTTATATGAGTGTGAGGCAAGCTTTCTGAAGTTCAAGGCCTTGTTGACTTCAGCACTATTCTTACTCTTTCGGTCGAGGGTCAGGGTTTCACGGTATATTGTGATGCGTCAGGTATTGGTTTGGGTTGTGTGTTAATGCAGTAGGGCCGGGTAATTGCATTTGATTCCATACAGTTGAAAGTTTAAGAGAGGAACTACCCTACACATGACTTGGAGTTAGCAGCGGTAGTCTTCGCGTTGAAGATATGGAGGCATTATCTCTATGGCGTGCATTGTGAGATCTTTATTGACCTCATAGTCTTTAGTACATTTTCAGCCAGAAGGATCTAAATTTGAGGCAAAGTAGGTGGTTGGAGTTGCTAAAGGACTATGACATCTCTATTCTCTATCATCCGGGCAACGCAAAAGTGGTAAAGGATGCCTTGAGCCGGAAGGCAGTGAGTATGGGTAGCTTGGATTTATTAGCTATGGAGGAGCGACCTTTAGCTTGGGACATCCAGTCCTTGACTAATAGGTTGGTTCGACTTGATATTTTTGAGCTGGGCCATATTCTTGCTTGTATTGAGGCTAGGTCTTCCTTGTTGGAGCAGATTCGGGCACACCAGTTTGATGATGCAAGATTGAGGATCATTCTTGAAAAGGTGTTGAGTGGTAAGGCTAGGAAGGTGACTTTATATTCAGAGGGTGTTCTGAGGATCAAGGGTCGTATCTGCGTTCCTAGAGTTGGTGACTTGGTCAGATTAATACTGGAGGAGGCTCATTGTTCTAAATATTCCATTCATGGCAGCTAACATGTATCGTGACTTGAGGCAGCACTACTAGTGGTGTAGGATGAAGAGGAATATTTTGTCTTTCGTATCCAGGTGCTTGAACTGTCAGCAGGTGAAGTTTGAGCACTATAGGCCAGGTGGTTTATCACAGAGGCTACCCATTCCGGAGTAGAAATAGGAGCGCATATCCATGGACTTTGTAGTCAAATTTCCACGTACTTTGTAGAGATTTGATGCTATTTTGGTTATTGTGGATAGGTTGACAAAGTCTGCTCACTTTCTGTCGGTTCAGACTTTGTACAATTCTGAGAGGTTGGCCCAGATCTATATTTCAGAGATTTTATAGGGTTAGTGGGACCAGTGTTTAGCTTTGGCAGAGTTTGCATATAATAATAGTTGCCATTACAACATTTAGATGGCTCCGTTCGAGGCATTGTATATTAGACGGTGCAAATCTCTCATGGGTTTGTTTGATGCTTTCAAGGTTAGACCGTGGGGTACCGATTTGCTTCGTGATTCTATGGATAGAGTTTGGGTTATTCAAGAGAGACTTTGTACTGCCCAGAGTAGGCAGAAGAGTTATGCTGACCGGAGAGTTTGAGATCTTAAGTTTATGGTTGGTGATAGTGTGTTTCTTTGGGTATCACCCATGAAGGGCGTGATGCGGTTCAGGAGGAAGGGTAAGCTCAGTCTAAGGTTCAATGGTCCATTTGAGATCCTTCATCGTATTGGAGGGGTTGCTTATGAGTTATCCTTGCCTCCTGCTCTTTTTAGTGTTCATCCGGTGTTTCATGTTTTTATACTGCGGCGGTACATTCCGGATGAGTCTCATGTGCTTCAGTTAGAGTCGGTTCAGTTGGATGAGTCCTTAGCCTTCGAGGAGGAGCCTGTTGCTATTTTGGACAGGCAGGTTAGGAAGTTAAGGTCCAAGGAGATTCCATCAGTTAAGGTTCAGTAGTGGCATCGTCCTATTGAGGAGGCTACTTGGGAGATCGAGACTGACATGCAGACTTGTTATCCTCATCTTTTCGAGTCTTCATGTACTATCTTTTTCTAACTTTTGCGGACAAAAGGACTTTTAGTAGTGGATGTTGTAATGACCCTCCAGGTCATTTTCCATTTTTCGTGCTTTTCTTTACGTTTCGAGCTTTCCCTCGGCAGCTACAGGTCATTTATGACCCGCCAAGACTGACGGTTTGGTGCTCGAGCCATTTGTTAGGTCGTTATGACCATTTCCTTGTTTTAGCTCTTAAAGTTGGAAAATCTTTAACTTTGGTCAACTTTCTTGGTAAACGCATTCAGAATCAGAATTTGACAGTTCCATTAGATCTGGAATGGGAATTTTGGTCTAGTGGGACCATTGGTTTGGGTCTGAGGGCTTTCGGTTTGGTTTTGTGCTGCTTTGTGTGTTTTCAAGTCTGTTTGGCTAGTAGGGTTGAATTTGGTCAACATTCGGAGAAGACGGGCTCGGATGGAAATTCCATCAGCGTTGTTAGCTCTGGAATGTTGACTTTGGGCTAGGGAGACCTTTTGTTTGGGTCCCACAACTTCCAGACTTGTTTTTGGATTTTGAGTTTAGAGTTGGTTTTGGGCGTGGGGCCCACTTTTTATTAAAACGATCTCCATTTGGAGTTTCATTGATTTCATTATGTCCGGAATGACATTTCTAGTAGGGTAGCATGATTGGTTTGTGTTCACAGGGTTTCAGATGAATCTCGAGGGTCTATCGAAAGATTTTTGGACTTGGGGAAATTGTTGGTTGCTGCATTAAGTTGCAGACACTTTTGCACTTCGTGATCGCGAGGTTCCCATTGCGTTCGGGATGGTCTGGTTTCTTGACCATCACATTCGCGAAGGGTTTCCATTGCATTCGCAATGTGGATGGCTGGGACCCGACTTGTCTTTCTCTTCGCGAACGCGGCCTGGACCATCGCGATCGCAATGGTTGGGCCAGCTATTCTCTGCGAACGCGGGGGTCCTATCGCGATCGCTGTGAAGGACCCCTGGTAGTTATATAAAACTTCAACTTTGTTTTCTCTTTCTAATCTCCGAAAAACTCCATTGTTGAGCTCTAAAGCTCCTTAATCCCAGCTCCCTTGCTAAGTGTCATTCATCAGGTAAGTCCCCTAGTCACCCGTCTCCTCCTTCCGTGGAAATTCTCGTATTTCCCCCACTTAAACTCCCTTGTTGTTAATTCCTAGAGTTGGGGTGATCCTTGTTGAAGTCTAACTTGTGGGGACTACATGTTATTGAATTCGTGCAATTCATCTCCGTGACATGTTTCTCTTATCGAGGTTGGTCTCCGCCTTTAAATTCCAAGCTTTTCTGTTATAATTCTGTGAATTTGTAGCACTTCGGGGCTGTTTTGGGCCCTGAATCGAGCTCTGTTCGTGCCCAAACTTTGTTCATAGGTTCCTTAACCCACCACGAGCATAGTTGTGATTTTTGTTTTTTGTTAAGTTATGCGGCCCGAGGGTTATTTTTCTGACCCGATTGTCAGCCTGATTTTTCGTATAGCAATATGGGTGTCATTCTTCTTGTCTTGACACCTAGTTTATGTTCTTGATAGTGTGGAAGCTTTCTGAGGCTACTCGGAAGGGGAAGGCACATGAGTGACGGTTCGTTCTCGCAGTTTGGCCCCGAGGTAGCCTACGGTTTACCTTTTAGACTGAGTTAGTTAGATAATATATATTCGTATGTTACTGGAACGCTAGGTTGGATTTTAGATAGACTTTAGGATTGAATCCTGTTTATCACGCTAACTGTCCGTTTCAATTTTTTTTAGCCTAGAACTGTATGTTATCCTTATCCTAGGAGCTTGCTTCTTCTGTGTGACTAGTATAGATTCCTTACCATACTTTTAGGAGGCTATAGAGGTAGATTAGAGTTTTCCCATGGTTTTCGCTTTTATTTCCGCTTTATCACTTTATTCTATCGTTGTGTGTGTAACTATGGGCCCGAGGCCATGGCTAGGATTTGGACGGAGTTCCAGGTTAGTTCTCTTGGTTTAGAGGGTATTCTTGCCCTGTTTGATCTGATGGCGTGGTTTTTCCTCTCTTTGTGAACATTCATACTCATATCGCATGGCATATCATTGGTACAACATGGATGGTTTTTCAAAGATTTTTGGTTTGAAATGAGGCTTTACTACTGTTCTTGAGGTTCTGGACTTTGATAAAAATTACTTTTAGTATTGCTATGGGATTTTGGAAAGAAAAGAAGAACTACTATTTTATGCATATATTTATAGTCCGATGCGGTATTCTGGACCCCCGATGCATTATTCCGACTATTTTACTCTTATATATACTTATTTATAATTCGATGCGGTATTTCGGACCCCCAATGTGTTATTCCGGGTATTTTACTATTTTACATATATATATATGCAGTTCGATGCGTTATTTCGGGCGCCCGATGTGGTATTCCAGGTTTATACTATATTGCATTCGTACATGCATCATCGTGCACCGCATTGCATTTGCTTTGGCACGTGGATCGACACTGGTTGGCTTGATGTTGTTTTCCTTTCCTTTTATTTTGTTGGTTTATTGGCATGTCTCTAGCTTTATAACTAGATTTAGGTGGATCCCTGTATATCTAGCTTTTTCCTGTAATCTATTTATATATATTATCTTTCTGTGCTCGGTCGGCCTATGATGCCTATTGAGTACTCGTTGTCTTGGTACTCATACTACACTCTGCATCTCTTTTTCTGATGCAGCACCTTGTACGAGCCACCCTCGTTGATCTACTATCGTTCGAGACCCATTGTTGTTCGGATCGCGGTGAGCTCTCGGCTCTTTTGGAGACTTTACATGCTTTCCATATTGTACATTCTGTCTATATATTTTGTATTTTGGATAAACAACATCTGTTGTATAGCTACTCCTTACTTTAGTCGCTCTTGTACTAGTGACACCAGGTCCGGGTGGGTTCTCGTGTTGTTTTGTCTTTTTGGTCACTTTAGGGTCTTCTTATATATATTTTGTACGATGGTATGTATATATGATATTGGCCCTATCTTTTCGTTATATCTTCCGCTTTTTCTTAGTTTAATTATTATTTATTATCTTCCGCATGTTTGGGTTAGGCTTGTCTACTTGGGGGTAATGTAGACGCCATCATGGCCCAATTTTGGGTCGTGACAATATGTTTGTCGGACCGAGATATTGAGAAATATAACTAAAACCAATGATACCCGTATCGTTTATTAAGAATTTGCATAATTCGACAAGTACCTTGTCCCATGTTTGAATACCATCGGATCACATCCCTAGTCGTTCTCTCTCTTGATATAAATTCTTTTTTATTTTATTATTTTGCTTGAATTGCGAATTGTGAAAGATTTCCTATTTCCCCGATTTCCCCCTTTTTACTTTTATTGTTGTTTGAATGAATACTTGATTTGTGATTGATATACGACAATCTTATTGGCGACTCTACCATTTCTCTGTTGGATCGACCCCGACTCCCGTCAGAAATTATAAATTTTATTTTGCTTTGAAGATCACTATCACTTCTGTATGAAGAGTGTTACTTGAGCATTATCACTCCCCGAATAATCTCGCAGGCCTCCCTTGGGGTCATCAACTGAAATTAAACGGAGAAAAGTTCTGAAATTGCCTCCTGGACAAGCATAAAAAGTGATATTTTGCTTTCCATTCCAAAAATATTAAAAAATTCTATAAATCCATTTTATAATCTCAAAACTGTAGAAAAGCAATACATCTTTCTTTTTAGAATCGAAAGTCCATATTTTCCTTCAAACCATACCAATGTCAATGTTTATGCATGTATGATTTTTATGTATTCCATCACAAGGGAATTACTAATACATAAAAGTGGCTTGGGAAGCAGCTGGCGGTTGTCTTGCCAGCTTGCCGACCAAGCCCTTCTTGGTATTTTAAGTTACTTTTTCAGCACTACTAAATACTCCCTCAGTGTATATTATATTATTATAATTATAATAGATAATAGATTGATACAACCAAGCTTTTCAGCAAGACAACAATATTCAAATTTCCTTCGTGTATATTAAATTATTACTATTTTTTTTAAAAAAATCTATTTTAATTTATTTGTCTTACTTTTCTTTTTAGTATGTTAATTAGTAATTCTATTTATTAGTAATATTGAAAAGTTATATAAAAGTACTATAAATAACAATAATTAACAACTTAAAATATATAAAAAATGTTATTGACTCTCAAAATTTAATTTATACCACATAAATTGGGATAGAGGGAGAAACATATGTTATGTAAAAATTACGTAAAAAGTATTACTCACACCTCTTAAGAAAGTACTCATTCTTAAAAAATAAGGAGTATTTTTACTAACTTATCATTAATAAATACCTTTAAAAAGATGTAACTCTTTAGTTATATCTTGGTTATGTAAAATTCTCTTTATTTAAAGAAGAATAAAATTACATAATCATCTAAAATACTACTTATTTTGAAAAAAAAATTAAACGGTTAAAACACTACTTATTTTGAAACAAAAGGAGTATGAATCATAATAATTAACAACTTAAAATATTAAAAAAAACATATAAATTTTTGAGACTCCAAGTTTTATCTGTGTCACATAAATTGAGACAAAAAATAATATATATTAGACCTGTGCGAGCACAAACTCTTGTATCTAGTACATACATAAGTGTACATAATATACATATCAAACATGCCAAAAGTACCTTCCAAACAAGAACGACTGACCTAGAACTCCGTCCAATCTAAAGCTACGGCTTTGGGCCTACAATTTCACAGTAAATGAAAATAAAATAAGGAAACAGAATGATAACATAAAATCTATAGTAAACGCCTACCCTACCATGAAATATCCCCCCAAACCTATACTAAGGATTCTATTCTAACCATGTTGAGGCTATAACCTAAACTACAGATAAACATGATATTTCTATTCTACGATCCCGGAATGGCCAGTATTTCAAGAGAAGGAATTAAAGCCTAATTCTACCCTACACTCCTAAGCTAACATCCATGTAACTTAGAAAATATAAAATCTAGCACAACTAAGTCTAAAGAAGGTAAACCATAACCTACCTCATTGCAAAACTATAATTGCGAACTATAACTCGAGAGCCTTTCCCTTTTGAAGTGCCTCAAAATAATGCCATGCTATCACAAATATATTCTACACATCAAGACGAGACCAACGATACCTATATTGACATTTGAAATTTTTGGTCGAAAATCGAATCAAAGATCAACCCTTCGTGGCCTGATAATTAAAGCAGAAATAAAATTAGCAATTACACATCTTACAAGGTAAGGGACGCATGCCCCAACTTTGGGCAAAAATAGAAGCGGATTTGGACCTCAAATGGTCTAAGAATATCACTTTAAAGTAATGAGGAAACTGGATTTGGACCTCATGGCCTGGCCTCAAAGGGATCGAACCAACTAATAGAAGACTTACACTTCCTACCGTTAAGGCCTTAAATGGTGCTATCTGAATGTTAGAATAATAATTGTTATTGTAAGTAAACTCCCCCAAAGGTAATAAATAGTCTCAATGACCTCCAAAATCGATAAAACATACCTAGAGCATGTCCCTAAGCACTTGAATAGTACTCTCAAACTTAACATCTTTCTGAAGATGAAAGGTTGTACCAAGCTCTACTTGAGTACCTAACTCCTACTACATAGAACTCAAAAAATATGATGCAAACTAAGTGTCTCGATCTGAATTTATGGAAATGGGCATACCATGCAGATAAACAATCTACCAAATATAGATCTTAGCTAACCTCTCAGCATTGTAGGTAGTCTGAATTGGCACAAAGTGTGCTGATTTGGTCAACCTATTCACAATGACCCAAATAATATTGAACTTCCCCAATGTCTTAGGCAACCTAACAACAAAATCCCTAGCGAAACATTCCCACTTCAACTCAGGTATATATATCCTCTGAGTCAAACTACCTAGTCCCTAGTGCTCATACTTCACCTCCTAGAAATTCAAAAACTTAGACACAAACTCCATGATGTCCATTGACTTTGTTACTATGATTGCAAATGTTGGGGTAGAGGCTAGTACTAGAAAATAGGTGCATCCACAAACTTTGCCTATTCTTGTGGGAGTTGATACAAATATTGATTTTATGCAAAAATATATTCATATGCAAACTACTCTAGTAACAACTTAGAAACAACATACATGTCATGCAGAACATACAGGTCATGGAACTGCACCCGTAGTGGGATGAGAAAAAGCTTAAGTATTTTCTGAGCTTGAAACCATAAAAGTTCTATAGTTTACACACTGAGGACGACCCACTGTACTTTATAAATTAGAACTTCAAGGCTATCAGGTCTATGAGTGCTCAAGATATAAAAATAGTTGATTTTTTTGCGTATCAATTAAAGGATGACGCTTGTGCTTGGCTTGAGGTGTAGAAGAATGAGAGTTACTATACTACTCCTCCTTCCACTTGGGTTGAATTTTAGGAAGTTTTTATGCCAAGGTTTTATTCTGAGGAAGCACAGTTTTCTTTGGCTTCGAAGTTTGAGTAGTTAGAACAAGGAGGAATGATTGTTCTCAAGTATAGCCAGCATTTCACCCATTTGGCTAGATATGCTACATATGTGATTTATAATAAGAGGTAGAAGCTGATAAGTTTGTTCGTGCTTTGAAACCACATATTAAGTCTGTGTGCGGCTGGTCCTTTATCTCCCACCTGCACATTGCGTCCTTAGTAGGTTTTGCTGAGGAGTGATGCAATCAAGATACACCCTCAGATGACGTAACACGATTATATAAAACTTTAGAAACTTAAATAAGGTTGGGGTTGAATCCCTCAAAGAATAGAGAGAAAACAATAAAAATTGGACGAGTAAAAGATTGATGATCTAATTTCTATTTCATAAGATTTGAAAATAATTTGTATAACTAAAACTAAAATTGAAGTAATAATTAAATAATGTAAACATATGATGTTAAAATATTATAATTGTATCCCCACAATGGGATGTTTAGTTCATCGATTTTCATGCAAATACGTAAACTTTAGATTTTAGATATGCACTCAGTCCCTATACCATCACTAAATTTTTCTCGAAAGTTGAATGATTTATCTCAACGTGATGTTCCCAAAACTATACGAGTTATTTAAAAAAGAACACCCAGTTATGCCATATAAATTCAACTTATCCCTAATTGAATTTATTAAACAAGGGTTAGCGCTTTGAGTTTATGCAACTCTTACTCTACCAAATCTTTATCCGCTTTCCCAAGAAAAAGTAAAATATTATGGCACGGGTTAATATTTACAGTCACCAACCAATTATTAAGATTGAGATAAAGATTGATATCTTATTATCTTAATATTATGTACTGCATGAAAACCTTATTAACTTTACACCCTCATTGGATTTCACAACCTTAGTAGAGGATTTAACTAGTCATGTTTGAAATTAAACTATGAAAATAATAATTTAAAGAATTTGAAAACTTTCCCGGATTACTGAACTGCTTTTTTATTGTACTTGCACCTTGAGTTCTGTTTTCCTTAATTTTTCCTAATTCATAAACTTATTTTGAATACAAAAGCTTAAAAGATTAAAGGTGTTCTTGTTCTTCAAAATACTATGAAAATAATAATGGAACTTGAACTCAAAATATAAGAACTGGATACTAGTTTCAACTCTCTGTAAAATAAGCCTACATGGTCTATTTATAATGACCCACAAAGTTAGAATCTTAAAAAAATCAAATAGCTCCATCGTCACGATTTGCGACCAATTCACAATCTCAAAACTGATCTATGATTCATGGATTACCTTTAAAGTCTTCATTGATGGCTTAGTAGGGTTTTTGGACTTTTGTTCATGGACTGATTTATAGACCATATTTTGGTTTGCGGTTCACAAGTCCAACCGTAAGTTCTCCTGGTAGCTTGGCTTTCACTTTATGTATGGACCGTAAATTTAATATGTGGTCTTACTTTGCCTCATATAATGACCAACATGCAGTTTGTAGCTTGATATGTGACCGTAGATGCTACCCTAAATCACTCTATTTCTGATAATTTTCTATCTTTTCCTCCTTTTGGCAATTCTGACTTCTAATTCCTACAAAATAATATTCTAACATTACAACACATAAAAATAAGTGTAAGAACATGTAAAACTTCAAGTAAAAGACATAGGATGTGCCCTAATTTCAAGACACATCAGCACCCCAACTTAAAGACTTTGCTTGTCCTCAAGCAAGTAAGACAAGAATATCTATTACTACTAAAATGACATAAAACAAAATAAGTTGTCTACAATGGTTTTAATAAAATTGCACCGGCATTCACTTTCAAAACAATATACTTGGCCCTTTGTTTTAACATTTTTTTCAAAAATAATTGACTTACTCTAAAATAATACCACTAATAATGCATCCAAGATACATACTTTGAGAATTTAAGGAGAGATAGGTTCTAAATATAGGTTCAAGAGCAAGATTAATTTTGCACAAAGGATATGAATTTTCAATTTGTAAATCAAACATGCAACTGTACTTTGCCTAGTATAATGTCTTGGTTTTCAGGGTCCTCTTGGCACCTTCTATGAATATTTCCACAATCTAACATGATGCCCATGGCTTGATCTGTGATCATAGATGCGATCATGAATCACCCTATTTCTGGCAGTTTTCTATCTTTTCCTCCTTTCGGTCATTCGAACATCGAATTCCTACAAAACAACATTTTAACATTGAAACAAATAAAAATAGGTGTAAGAATATGTAAAACTTCAAGTAAAATATATAGGATGTGCCCTAATTTCAAATCACATCCAAGATCAAGAAGAGTGAAAAAATCAAGGTAGACTAGAGAGGGAGCAGATTTACAAACCCTAATCAACATGCGGTTACAATGATACACATATTAGATGACAATTGAGAGGATATTTTACACCTATGCAAAATTGTGATAACTTATGCGAATATTAATCAAAGGCCTTATCAATCCAATAATCTCGAGATTAGATTCTATCATCATTGTAGTATTAGAGAATACGTTAAAAAGAATCAATAAGTTACAAAAGGAGTTGGCTATCTCTTCTTCCCAGAGGAACAATGCTCTAACTCCTAGTATTACTAAAGACGTGCATATCATAAATAATAACCAAGCCCTGAATTCTCATGCTAATGTTTCTTCGAATACTAGGAAAAGGGGTCAAGATTGACTCAATGGGTTGGCACATAGAGAGGCAACTGAAACTTTTGATGTTTTGGTCACATGTAATCTTACTGTCTTCACTTATAATGTGTTTTTGTTGATCGATCCTGGATTGGATTTATCATATGTGACTCTATATTTTGCTCTTGACTTTAGGGTAGATCATTAACTTTCGATAGAACCTTTTCTGTTAATACCCATGTTGGTATCTTTATTATTGCCTGTAGAGTTTAAGAGTTGCATAGTGGTGGTCAAATAGTGCGAGACCATCATTGATTTGCTTGAGTCAGAAATTGTGGACTTTGATGTAATTATGGGAATGAAATGGCTCTCCCCTTTCTATATGACTGTAGATTTCCAATCCAAAATGGTCTGATTTGAATTCCCTAATGAATCCATAATAGAATGGAAAAGTTATATTGTTAAGCCTTGAAAGATGATTTTGAAGGGGAGTATATACTGTTTATATAGTCAATGACTTTCCAATGTGTTATGTCACGACCTGATTTATCGGTCATGATGGCACCTACAACCCCCAGTAGGTGAACCAATCCTCGTAGCCCAAAACAGTCAGTAATAGGTTACTATCTAGCAATTAAATAGAAGAACAGGTAATATAAGCGCAAGCAAGGGTTATACGAGAAGAAAAGTAACAACAGGAGTATAAAAGAAGCTAAAACCAGCCCAGGAACTGGTATCATAGAATATAAGAGCCGGATACATATAAGGAGTACAAAGGAATCCAAAATAAAATATACATAATGTCTCCGAGTAGTAAGAGAGAAAAAAATACAATGATAAACTAAAGTCAAGCTCCAGTCTCCAAGAGCTCACCCTCAGTCTAGACGGTCCAAAAGTCCCCTCGCACGAGTCTCCCACAAGCTAATGGCGATAGCTCACACTAGGATCTTCACTAGAAGATGAAGAATTTAGTATGAGCACCAAATGCGAAGCAAAAGGTACCCAGTAGGTATCATAGGCCGACTGGGCACATATAAGATAAAATAATAGTAATAGGCACAATAGAATCAGATAGTCACAGAAAATAATGAGGAAGCACACAGAAGCTAGTGATGTGCCGGTATTCTACGACACATTTGACACCTTTAACTAAGAATACTCACAAGTTTTGAAGCAACCTTTGTAGTTTTTGATGTTTTTATGTTGTATTTGCAGGAAATGGAGACAAGGATAGAAAGGGAGCGAAAAATACCCAAGCTAAGTAATACTGGTTAGGCATGACGGAGGGCCTGATGGCTCATCACACGGGTGACTGACCGTCAGGGGAGCCACCAAAGCTGGCAGCAGCTAGAGGAGGCACTTGATATGGGTGACGCTTGGCTTGACGGGCCGTCACACCTGTGACTGACCGTCAGCCAAGCCATCAGGATGAGACAGCCAGGCACTAAATCACTGGATAGTGGCGACGGTTTGAGTGACGGTCCGTCAACAGGCTGACGAACCGTCAGGGAAGCCTTCAAGTTAGAGCTAATGGAGATCATGCACTGTATAGTGGCGACGATTGGAGTGACGGCCAGTCACATGCCTGATGGTCCGTCAGACGACCCGTCAAGGCAAAGCGGGATTCCAAAATTTCTATTTTTGGACTTTATTTCCTGGACTGCTATAAATACCCAGTGTTATGGTTATTTTAATTATTCATTAACTAATATTTTGTGCGACGTTTTGGAGGAGTTTTAGAGGAGAAAACACGACACAAACACGTTTTCTTCTTCTTCTTCTTCCATTGTTCTTGGGATTTTCACCATTGGTGCTTGGATTCTACGAAGTTCAAAGTAAAGTAGTAATTTTCTATTGTAAGAATTATTTCTTCTCATATGAATACTATGATTTCTTTACTTCGTTTTGCTAGCATGAGTGGCTAAACTCCCCACAACTAAGGTTGTGGGATCCATGGCAAGAGTAACAATACAGATTCCGGTGTTGATATGCCGGTATTCTACGGCACATTTGACGCCTTTAACTAAGAATACTCGCAAGTTTTTAAGCAACCTTTGTGGTTTTTGATGTTTTTATGTTGTATTTGCAGGAAATGGAGACAAGGATAGAAAGGGAGCAAAAAATAATCAAGCTAAGTAACACTGGTTAGGCATGACGGAGGGCCTGACGGCTCGTCACACGGGTGACTGACCGTCAGGGGAGCCACCAAAGCTGGCAGCAGCTAGAGGAGGCACTGGATATGGGTGACAGTTGGCTTGACGGGCCGTCACACCTGTGACTGACCGTCAGCCAAGCCGTCAGGATGAGACAGCCAGGCACTGAATCACTGGATAGTGGCGACGGTTTGAGTGACGGTCCGTCAACAGGCTGACGAACCGTCAGGGAAGCCTTCAAGTTAGAGCTAATGGAGATGATGCACTGTATAGTGGTGACGATTGGAGCGACAGCCAGTCACATGCCTGATGGTCCGTCAGACGACCCGTCAAGGCGAAGCGGGATTCCAAAATTTCTATTTTTGGACTTTATTTCCTGGACTGCTATAAATACCCAGTGTTATGGTTATTTTAATTATTCATTAACTAATATTTTGTGCGACGTTTTGGAGGAGTTTTAGAGGAGAAAACACGACACAAACACATTTTCTTCTTCTTCTTCCATTGTTCTTGGGATTTTCACCATTGGTGCTTGGATTCTACGAAGTTCAAAGTAAAGTAGTAACTTTCTATTGTAAGAATTCTTTCTTCTCATATGAATACTATGATTTCTTTACTTCGTTTTGCTAGCATGAGTTGCTAAACTCCCCACAACTAGGGTTGTGGGATCCATGGCAAGAGTAACAATATAGATTCCGGGTAGCGTAGGGTTCAATTTATATGCTGTCACGTGGTTAATCATTTGTTATTTACGTTTTCTAATGGTTGCAAACATTAGAACATACCTAGGTTTGATTTGCTTGAACAAAGAGATTAAAACTGGGAAATTTGATTAACTACGAGGATTCAAGACTACCAACTCTCGTCTTATGATTAATGTTGTAACTAGATTAATATACTTGATGTTTAGGATTGAAAAAAGAAATTTCACCTTTTCAATTTCGAGAGAATTGAAAAGGAAATTCGTCTATTTGATTGAGAAACATTTAGATGATACCATTAATTCAATCACATCGTGATATACATATAGAAAGAACCCGGTTAAGCTTTGAGTTGAAATTTTTACGACGCCATGGTGAACACTTCCCTAGTTCATTCTCACATTGATCATAAACTCTTGAAAATTTGCTGCTTGTTAGTTAACTTGTGCGAATTTGACATTTAAACCCCCCCAAATTATCGGAAACTATCGATTACTAGTCAACTAAATTACTAACGACTTAATTTACACTTTATTCCCTGTGGGATCGACCCCAACCTTGGTTGGGTTCTATATTTGACGACGACCGCTTACGCTTCTTAATTGGAGTTGTAATTTGGGCTTATCAGCTAGCACTAAAGGAAGACAACAGAAAATAACATACAAGGCTAGAAAATAGGATACATACTACATGCACAGGTGAAAGTAAGGAAAGACGCACCTAGGGTCCTCGCAATAATAGTATATATAAGAAGAGATTTAGAAGTAGGCGGTATACCAGTAACCTCAAGTGAAAAGAGAAGGAAGAAGAAGAATAAAGAGAGTCAAGATCGGAAACAAGATTTACTAACCAAACTAAGAAAGCTAATCTTAAGTCAAGAAACTAACAACCAGAAGTTCAAGAACAACTTTATCAATATCCAACCTCATATGCAACCATGATAGGAATCAATATCGCGATAGAGTAACAATAAGTCTACCTACCATCCCCCGCCTGCCCATACAACCGAGGAATACAATCAAGTGAAAACAAGCCCTCCGGTTGCCCATACAACCGGAGCGTACACTCAACAAATAGCAAACAAAGGTGGAAATTTACACAATGAATGGTTTGATGCATGATGATATATGGGTAGAACAGAAACTCTGTATGTACCTCTTTCGGTGCCTAAAGGGACCAACAGGTAAGTTCCATGGAAGGACACTGCCCGTATACATCTACTCCACCTTATACCCCTCCTCTGGCGCACACAGGCCAAAGCCCTTAGCCCGGATAGGCAAGGTCCATGGAGGTCCTTGACCACATACTATATCTCAATCTCGAAAACCTCATCCGGAGTGCATCCGGATCCAATCTAGTAGTCCAACCTCTAATATGCATGCCCAAACTATGTCCTGGTCTAAAACAGTGAAATAAGTCTCAAAATCCCATCAAGGGCCCGGGCATAACTGGGCCCAAAAGAGTAGTAAAACAACTCTGGTGCTTGATCCGACCGAGTCCAATATCATCTCAATTTAGTAAAACACCGATCTAGCACCACGGCCCTGCCGAGTCTAGCAATTATAGTAAAACCGTGATAAAAACTCATCTTTTAACTCTTTTACCCCAAAAAGATCCATGCAAGGCATTTCCAAACCAATTTAAAGTTGTTTCACCCGAAAATGGGACCCCGAGGCCATGCAAGTTTAGAAAACTAGTCAAAGTAGGCCCGAAGACCAAACCATAGTTCAATATGTGGAAACTCCCTTATTATGCATGAAAATGGCATGATCAATCACAAATAATATCCCAACGGCTCACAACCAACCTATCAGCCCTGCATAGGCTTAAATCACTCTACATCACTGATAGCCAGCCTAAATATCATGATACCGATGTCCGGGACTCACGAACACCCCCAAATAACCCACCATCTAAGGTCCAGAGTCAATACAAGGCAACACAGGACCACAAGGGTGGTAATATCATTCTACACGAATACTACACACAATGGAGGAAAGAAACGAGATAGACATAGAAAAAGCAGTCCAGATCTGTGGTGCCAAGGTATAAACCCAACCTAAAGGATGCAAATTAGTATAATTTTATCCTATATATGCAAAGTCTAGAGAAGTTAGACCGTAAACTACCTGTCATCAAATGATAAGCTGCTGGAACAACGCTATCCGATCCCGAACTGCTCCGAGAAGCTTCGAATGATAATCAAACTATCATAAACATAAATAACATATTAAACCGAGACTAACGATACCCATAACTCTAAAATTATAGACGGATCCAAAACCGGGCTCACGGGGCCCATAATGCAAAATAAAAAATGAAAAGAAGCACGATGCTCACATTTATACAAAGAACGCATGCTCCAAAATCGAGCAAATTTGGCCAAGGGAAGGGCACAAAACATCCCCCCAAAGTCTCAAATTAAAGATGGAAATTCAAGAAGTAACTCTGGAAAAATGAGCAAACATACTTACCACATGGAAGAAATTCACCAAAGGAGTGAGTTTCACGGACCCACGAACATGCATTTAACAAGAGGGAAGATTCTTTCAAGGAAAAACCAAGCTTCAAGAATTAGCAACAATGGAGGTTTGAGAAACAGTGGAGAAAAGAGAAACTTGGGGAAGAAGACTTACTAAGTAACAAGGGAGCAAGATTTTCCCACCATATAATGGATTCTCCAACCTAGAAATGAAATAGAACACTTTGGTAGAGAGGATTTTCAATTTAGAGTTGGAGAAATGCAAGAACAAAGCTGGAAAAATCAAAGGCCAAGGTTTATATAGCTGTTGGTCGCTGGTCAGTGCCATTGTCGCTAAACCAGCACCATCACGCACAAGGGAGGCCCGGTGCAAAGGTGCGATCACGCACATGGGGCGCCATTAGCACTGGCTGGTAGGCGCTAGCCTAGGCGCCATCAGCACTGGCCCGGTGCCATCGCGCACAAGGGCATGCCACAGGCTAGCGTGATCTCGCTGCTTGGGCGCCATCGGCACTAAAGGCCTGCTTCTGTAGAAAACTAGCTACACTAGGAATTTCCATGGGGTGTTCCAGGCATGATCTAAAACCGATACAAAAAAAAATAATCCTAATAGAGTGGAAACGACGTTCCAGACTCAATGGAATTGATGAAACTTCCATACGAGGTCGTTCTAGAGAAATATTGACCCAAGTCAACACTAACTAAAACCAACCAACTAGCCAAAATGAGCCCGACTCATCCGGGACACAAACCAACCTCCAACCCAACCCCAAACTCATTATTCTAAAGCTGATGGAATCATCAAATTTTGAATCTGACGCTCCGATCATCGAAAGCTGACCAAAGTTGCACTTTCAACTCCCAATGCCCTGAAAACAGAAAAACCAACATAAAAACCACACCGAAAGTTCCCAGGCCTCGACTAAAGATCCAACTAGACCAAACTCAATGCTCCAAAGCTAATAGAACTGACAACATTCGATTCTGAGCACATTAGCTAAGAATGTTGACTAAAGTCAATGAATTCCTAAGTTTAGGCTCTAAAATAGGGAAATGGCCATAACAACCAAACGCACGACTAGGGCACCAAACCATCGGTCCCAAGAAGCCATAAATGACTTAGAGCCGCTACAGGAAGGCTCTAACAGTACCAAGAAGGCGTAAATATGAAAATGACCAGAAGGGTCATTACATTATCCACTACTAAAAAGGACTTTCATCCTCGAATGTCAAGAATAAAGAGGTACCTAAAGGCTCAAATAATTGTGGATACTAAGCCTGAATATCTCTCTCAATCTCCTAGGTAGCCTTTTCAATTGGACGATTCCTCCACTGAAGCCTTACAATAGAAATCTCTCTAGAACTCAACCTCCTGACATCTCTGACCACAATAACAATCGACTCCTCCACAAAAGGCAACCTCTTATCCAACTGAACCGTGTCCCACTGCAACACATAAGACTCATCTGGAACATACCGTCTCAACATCGATACATGAAATACAGTATGCATAGCTAAAAACATCGGATGCAACACTAACTGATAAGCAACACTACCAACCCTCTGAAGAATCTCAAACGACCCAATATACCTAGTGTTAAGCTTGCCCCGCCGACGAAATCTCATCACGCCCTTCATGGGCGACACACTGAAGAATACCAAATCACCAACACTAAAATCCAAGGCACGAAGTCTACGATCAGCGTAGCTCTTTTACCTACTTTGAGCAGCTCGAAATCTATCCTAGATCACTCTAACTGTGTCCAGTGAATCTCAAAGCAAATCTGTACTTTATGGCCTAAACTCCAAACCATCAAACCAATAAATCAGCGATCTACAATGCCTTCCATAAAATTTCTTGAAAGTGTCATGCTAATGCTAGAAAAAAAGCTATTGTTATACGCAAAATTGGTCAAAGGCACAAACTGATTCCAAGAACCTCCAAAATCAAGAACACAGGCTCAAATCATGTCCTCCAGGACCTGAATAGTCCTCTCGGATTGGACATTTATCTGAGGGTGGAATATAGTGTTGAGCTTAATCTCTGTACCCAAATCTCTCTGAATATCCCTCTAGAACTGAGATGTGAACTGAGTGCCACAGTTTGAAATTATAGAAGCTGGGACCCTGTGCAACTGAACAACCTCTCGAATGTAAATCTGACCTAACCCATCCACACTGTAAGTAGTCTGAACTGGCAAGAAGTGCACTGACTTAGTCAGTCGATCAACAATCACCCAAATAGATTTGAAACCCCTAGGAGTAGTGCGAGGCAAACCAACTATGAAATCCATAGTAATCCCTTCCCACTTCCACTCAGAAATGAGAAGGCGCTGCATCAAACCACCAGGTCTCAAGTGCTCAAACTTCACCTGTTGACAGTTCAAGAACTGAGATACAAACTCCGCTATATCCCACTTCATACCACTCCACCAGTAAAGCTGTCTCAAGTCTCGGTACATCTTGGCTATGCCAAGAAGGATAGAATATCTAGAACAATGCACCTCACAAAGTATCAGCTGAATGAAATCCTCAACTCTCGGAACACACAGATGACTATCAAACCTCAGAACCCTATCTGAATCTAGAGTAGCCCAGCTAACCTCACCCGAACAGCCTAGTCACGAAGGTCTGATTCTTTTTATAACTTTAGCCCACCTTGAACACTACACTTTTTTTCTTAATTTTCACTTTTTCATCCTTTATTATTTTTCTTCTTCATATTCACATATTTTTCTTTGCTTTCATTGACTCTGATGTGATTCTTTTTATCACTAATGATTCTATTTATCTATACCCTTTTTTTGATTTACTTTTTTTATGTTTGCACCAGGTCAAGGTCTAAAAATAACTGATTCACCACCTCTTACTTAGACTTGAACCCCTCAATTATCACTTTTCTTTCTCTCTTAACCTCCAACTTAGGCTTTTTAAGCCTCATCTTTCACTTTAAGTGTCAAGGAGAAACATGTTAAAGAGCAAGATTATTTTCAAACAAGGAATATGAATTTTTAGCTACATCTAGCCAAAAAAAAAAGGTTTAAAAAGCTCAAAATGAGACTATGTATATTATTATCATTTGGAATGTTCATTTAGGCTGATAGTGACTTTGTTCGACTAAGAAGGCCTAAGTTATTCCTTAATTAAGCTATCCTTGGATATGTGGCATAACTAACCAAGTAAGTTCTAGATTGCATTCCTAAACACAAAAATAACAAAAATTCACTCACATAATGACAATGGATTTTATTAAGCTTTTTATTCTAACCCTCAGAACTGTACTCTAAAAATTTAATAATTTTTCAATGTCATAAAAGAGAGATATATATTTCCATATATGCAACCGAAGTTTATGGAATTATTTTCTAAAGGGGTCCATTTTATCAAACAAAACAAGTTTCATGCCTTAAGTAGATAAACTACCACCATGTAAGTCAAACTCACTCTATTCTAATCAAATCAAACATGACTTAATCCTTTAAAAAACTTGCCTACCATTCTATCTTTAGAAAAGTTATTATTTTATGACTCAAAGTAACCTAAATATTTCCTTGGTTAAGCATTAAAGTAAGCTTCTGAAAAACAACCATGTCTAAGAAAAATCATGAGGTAACTCAATTAAGATCGACACCTAGTTAATACAAATGGGATGACAGGCTTCAATTTGATCAAAGTGGACCGAAAGATATTTATACTACTAATACTACTATCCCGCAGCTAAAATATTTTCATTTTCCCACATATAGAAAAATAAGTAAAAGGAAAAATAGATGAGAGATCTTCCCTTTATCATAGGCAAAGTCTATAATGACATATTCTGTCATTATACTGAATTAAGGCAGAAGTATCTGACTAGAAAAGTTCCTAGGTGAGAATTGAAAATCTCGGGCTAGGGTGAGCTTAGACTAAATTATTGTGTTTTGTGCCCTAGGTATAATTCATGTTTTGAGTGTTGTCATATGGTAGTGTGGCATCTTGTCACGCCCCAAGGTTACCCCATAGACGTAACATGGGACTTGGGACTACAAGTACCCCATGCTAATCCTTGGTCATAGCATTCTCAAGCATAACAAAAGATAAGCAAAAGTATAATAGGTAAATTCGGAATCACATAAATGGATAATCAAGTCAAATAGGAATACAAGATCCAGAAAGAGACTCAAAAGTTGTCTATGTTTGAAAAGCCTCTACTCATGACATAAAGAGTTGCTAGGGCAAGACCTTAACTAACTAGAAGTGAGAAAAATAAAATAGCTAACACTGACTAAGAACATAACTAGTACTCGACCTAAGAGAACTCACCAACAACTAACAGAGAGTGGCTTGAGAGCTGTAGCCACGATTTTGAGAAGGGGTACCTGAATCTGCATCATCAAAGGATGCAACGCAAGATATGCGTTAGTACTATGGAATGTACCGAGTATATGAGATATGCATGAACATGACAAAACATGCTAAGTATGCTTCAACGATCGAAATCATGCTTTATAAGTAAAACTTGATGCAAATGAATCTATGAACTACCATAAACTGAAAATATGATCATAAACAAAGAGTCTGAAATTTGAATAAGAGTCAAATACATTTTAAAGCATAAACTGTTTTTGAGGCAGGTTATCTAACTGACATAGACCATGTGAGCTACATGGAATCTAATGTATATGCCCCATCGAGAGGACCCAATATACCTTGCCAGGGTATAAAGGCATAACTGTGGAGTGATCACTAAATCTGATGCCCAACAGAGGGGACTTATAAATCCACGGGGGTACGTAGTTCTGGGACTAAGGGTACTCTCACCATGTCCAACTTGGTGCTAAATACTACTCCCAAGACATACATATAGCTCATATAATACTTGGACATATCTGATGCCTAAACTGATCATAACTTAAGATATATCTGATGTCAAAACTGTTTGAAAAGCAATAAGACATATTTGATGCCATGCAATTCAAATTCATACTTTTAAAGACTTAGCATAACCATAATTCAAATCATGCTTTACCTTTCTAATTTCGTACTTGAAGAATTAAGAATGCAATCTCATAAACATAAGAAAGGTCATGATATCTAATTATGTCAAATTTCTCTTGAAAATATGCAATTCAATGGGATCATGCTATAAAGCATCTTTAATGCTTGGGCTTATAAAACCAATAGGGGAAATCATGATCAAATCACAATTAAGCAATAAGAAGCCATGAACTTAAGCATAGAAACTGATTTCATAAGTTTTCCCCAATTTAGATCAAAACCCTAATTTCACAAGTTCATGAATCACTTTGAGAATTAGGGGTTTTGGGCACAAGGGTGAAAGGAACCCATTGTTGAATACCCACAACCTTGATGGAAGCTAACCCACTTGAATTGAAAAGACTTAGGAGACTTGAACTTGGAGCTTGGAGAAGAACTTTTCCTTTTTGGGAAAAGAATGAAGTAATGAGAAGGAACTTAGGCTAATGAGGATGAAAACTCTTCTTGAAATAGCCAAAACGACATCATTTAGGATTTAAAAAGGTGGGAATTAACTAAAATACCCCTGGGACATAATTAAGAAAAAATTGAAAAATGGGTTGGCTTCAGGAATCACGGGTCAGTTCTACGGGTCGTTGTTTGAACCATGACCCGTGGTCCCAACTCGTGGTTCCTGGCCAACTAATCAGGCTACATAATGTAATCTATGGGTCAATAGGACGGAGCCGTAGAATGGATGACAGGTCGTCAATTGGACTCGTCATTGCTGGGGACCTAGCTGGTCTCTGGATCAAACCACGACTCAGAAGAATGGTCCATCATTTGAATGACGGGTCGTAGAACTGAGTCATCATTTTCTAAGGGACTTTTCATGCCTCTGATCTGGTTCCACGAGTCGACAGGATTAACCCATGGTTTGAACCACGGTCTGTAGAACTAACTCGTGGTTCCATACCAGAGACTGAATCAATAGAAGTGAACCACAGTTCCATTCCACGACCCGTGGTTCAAACCATGGTCTGTGGTTTGGACCCATCATTCTTGAAAACATGAAATTCTTCTGAGTTTCAGACTTAGATAGCTGGTTTGATTTCTGAGGTGTTACATATCTATTTTAGGATAGCCAACTGATATAGGGTCATGTAGTAAGTTTTGAGTTGAGAATCAAAGTCATAGAACTTTGGATATGATAGCTGCCGTGTTGGGAATAATTTATAATGTCTATAAAATAAAGTGTGTTAGAAAATGATGGTCTGGAGTGAGAAAGAAACATTTTCGAATTTTCCTTTGTTGCAACAAAAGGATGCCTCATTGCGATGATCCATTTTGATGGAGAGCCATCCATCGCAATGAGACTAAGCGGCAGTATACCAGAGATTTTTACAGTTTTCTAAGTTATTTCCCTGATAACTCAACTTCATTCAAGAGATCTCAAAAAAAAAATCTCCAAGAAAACTAGGGCAAACTTCATCATTTGAGGTATGTAATCTGTAGAACTCCAAGAAAACTAAGGCAAACTTCATCATTTGGGGGGAAGAATTAATGGTGGATTTCTTGCAATTAAGCCCTAGGAGCATGAACTTGGGGAAGAACCCTATGGGTAGGTGTAAAATCACCTAGAATTGATCTTCAATTATGTTTTTATGAGTTCTAGCATGAAATTATTAGTTCGTAAGATGTTCAAGGCTAGTGGGGAACCTTGGGTTTCATAAAGGTGAAACTTTTAGGCTTAAAAATAGTGGAAAAGCTATGAAATTGATTAGAAACCTTGAGTTTTTGATCTTATGTATGTAATGAGTCTAATTAGTGGTTAATTAACCCTTGAGAAATACTAGAACCCTTGTTTAATGGGTAGAATGATTGAGTTTGATATCCAAAGTCTAAAATGAAGGGAAATTAGCTAATTACTCTTATATTATTGCTATTTTTAGACCTTTTGCATTTCGAAGAGTTAAGAAAAGACAAGGCAGTTGTGAACTAGCTTGAGGTTATTGTATTATCACTCAAGGTAGGTTATGGTTTGGATTAGAGTTAAGACTCACCTTATTGCATGTTTGTAGTGAAATTTTATAACTTGTGATTGGTCTTTGAATGTGGTTGTATTGTATATTTTTTCCCTATTATGCTTGTATGAATAGGCTAAATGAACAGGAAGTGATGAGTGAGCTGTAATGGCTAAGTATGAATAGTATCTTAGGCACTAAGTATCTTCGTGAAAATATGGGTCTGAGAACCTAGTTATATAGATGTTGTTATTGGTACATTCGATATGGAGCGGATACCATATTGGTATGGTACATGAACACCTAGGGCCCCTTTCATGTCATGGCTAGTGAGCAGAATTAAGACCCATAGCACGTGTATACACTGTTTTACCTTGTTTTGTATTATTGCTTTGCTTATTGTGATGAGTGGGCTGACAACTGAGGTGAGACTAGAATACATGCTATATGAGTAGAGATTGATGGATAAAGAGATAAGTGAGATAGTTGTTAAGTGTAATATCTCCTTTTAACCCTTGTAGTACTATTATATGAATTGTGAACTTGAATTGGTTACTTTGAATTGACTTGAAAGACTATTTGTTGACTGATTGTGTGTTAAGTCTTGAAGAATTGTTACTTGTTATATACTTTACTGCTTACATATTATATTGTTGGGTCGTCCTATGATACCTACCAGTACATCGTGTGTTGTACTAATACTACCCTGTGCTATTTTTTTGTTGAATACAGATCATGTTTTAGAGGCTGAGACGCGACCTCAGCTAGAGTAAAGAGACTGACAACAGATCCAAGGGTGAGCACTACTTTTTAAGCAACCATGGATCCTCCACGAGTTGTTGTCCTTCCTCTGGGAAATGGAACTCTTTATCTTATTTCTTTTAGACATTATTGGATATCTTAAACTATGTTGACTTAGAATTCTGGATGATGACTTTCAGTTTTTGGGGATATGGTTAGATGAATGTTTTTTACATTCTTTTATTGGGTATATAGACCTTGATTTATTTATGACTTGAGTGAAGTTTTATCTAGTGTCTTTTAAATTTGTTAAGTCTGAGAGTTGGGTTTGGGTTGTTTGGTTCTCCCATTAGAAGGTTAGTATGGATGCCAATCATGACCTTGTCTGGGTTGTGACAAATTTTGTATCAGAGCCTCAGTTTCATTGATCTCCTCATGCCAGAATGAGTCTAGTTGAGTCTTATGAAATAGTACAGAGACATTTGTACTTCTCTAAAAGAGTCTATAGGACTTTAGGAAATCTCAACTTCTTTCATTCCTCGTGCAATAAATTTATTCCAATTGGTATTTGACGATCCAAATTGGTATCTAACTCTTACCCTCTTGTTACACAGGTGGTAAGGACACGTTCATCTGAACCTGGAGCAGTAGTACCCCAGCTAATTATTGAGGCTGTGGTTCATGGTAGGAGTAAAGTCAGGTATAGATCCTGAAAAAGGAGAGGAAGTGCACCCTCAAGGGGTAGAGCTTGAGTTGTAGCTCTGGCTCTTGAAACGTCAGTATCTCTTCCTCTGCAAAAGAATACTCCTGAGGTTATGGTAGAGAAAGAAGTTTGAGTTGAGCACAATGTGGTGGCAGAACCAGTCCAGGGGACGGGCGCCCACCCAGTCCAGGGAGGTGTAGTGCAGGTCCCATTATCATATGAGGTAATCCAGTAGGTTCTGAGATTTCTTAGTGGTTTAGCAGGGGATGGGGATAGTGCTGCAGTTCCTATTGTCCAACATCTGGTGACCCAGCATGCTACAGCTGCGGTACCATGGTTAGATACTGATTCTAGGATAGGTATGTTTCCATGACCGGTGATAGGCTTAGTAATGACAGGTGGTAAACATGAGATCTTCTATAAGTTTGTGAAAATGAGGCCTCATTTGTTTCATGGATTGGAATTTGGGGATGCTTATGAGATAATCATAGATTGCCATGAGAGACTGCATAGAATAGGCATTGTGGAGAGGCATGATGTGGACTTTATTTTATTTCAGATCCAAGGGGATGCCAAGATATGGTAGAGGGCATTCGTGGAGTGTAGGCCTACTAGAGCACTCCTTGTGACTTTGAGTCACTTCTACCAGGTTTTTTTAAAGAGGTATGTTCCCCATGACTCTAAGGGATAGAAATAAGGATGAGTTTACAAATATTGAGTAAGGTAGTTCGTCTGTGGCTGCTTATGAGACTCGTTTCCATGCCTTAGCTCGTTATTCTTCTCAGCTAACTAATACAAAGGAAAAGTAGATCTGTCACTTTGTGAAAGGTCTGAGTATAGGTGTTGCAGATTGCTGCTTTGTAGTTAGAATCTTTGAGTAAGTTGTCTCAAGAAGTTGTGGAATTTGTGAAGAATGTGGAAGGGGTAAAGCAAAAGAGTCAGGAAAGGATGGCTTCAAAGAAGCCTCAGCCTGGAGGTGGTTACAGTGGTCAGTTTTCAAAAGGTTAAGGTTCGCAGGGATACCATGTGTGTCCCATTTGTTCATTAGCATCGGTTTTAGCTAGGGGTCCATCAGGGGCCAGTCAGCCTACATCAAACTTTGAACGGTACATTCCTCAGTCAACTTTAGAACAGTGACCAAATTTTGAATGTGCCTGCTTTGAGTATGGTGAGCTTGGTCACTTTAGGAGGAACTGTTCTCAACTTTGGCAAGCATCTTAGTAGCAAGCTCATACAGCTTTAGTTCCAGCTGGTAGGGGAAACGGTTATGATAGGGATCATTCACAGGGTGGGTGGGGTGGTCACACTAAAGGAAGAGGTGGCACTCAATCCAATTGGGGCAGTAGTAGAGAAGAAAATCAACCCAACAGAGGTGGCGCACATGCAGGAGACAAAAATCACTTCTATGCTTTCCTGGTTAGGCTAGAGGTAGTGGTTACAGACGCGGTGATCACAAGAACTATTCTTATCTATGATCATATGGATTTGGTTTTATTTGACCCTTGGTCTACCTTTTCTTTTGTGTCTTCTGGTTTTGCCGAGATCTTTGATATGTTATGTGAATCTCCTAATTTTTCTATTATGGTATCTACTCCAGTAGGGGATTTTGTGGTGGTGGATAGGGCCTTTAGGGCTTGTCCTGTCATATTTGTAGGGAGAGAGACCTTAGTTGATCTAGAGTGAAATTCTCTATTATTAAGGATATAAGTATGTTTCTGATCACTACTTATCCTTACATTACTTTGCCAACTAATTGGAGGGATCTGGTGGTTGAAGGTCCAGTACACTAGGTAGTAGGCATGTTTATTTTGGCTTCCGAGCAAGAATGATAAATAGACGATGCACTACCCTTGCTGCTACTATTTTTTGCATTGCTGTTGTGCATCCTTGCTTGATCACTTTCTTCTGATTATCTCTTCTTAGACAAACTACTAGCTTCTTGAAGGAGGGTTATAAACTCATTCAGGTTGATACGAACTCCCTGGTTTCTATACAAAAGGTGCACAATGGCTGGGCCTGAGGATCCACATTTCAATATTATCCTGAGAATCAGAGAGCTAATGAGAAGGGATTGGAGGTGTGAATTGAGACATATTTTAAGGGAAGGCAATGTGAAGATGTGGTTGCTAAGCAAAGTCTCTGTCTTGCTCATGGATTAACTATCCTACATGCCCCCTACTAGCTAAGAGATAAGTTGTGATCGAGGAAGCCCCACCCAGTAGTGCCTCTACTCTACTAGTCCTAGTACTATATACTAGATAGACAAGCCGATCACAAGTGCATAAGATCCTTCTCTGCTTATCTAATTCAAGCCAGTTAGGAGGAATCACTCAAAATAGTCATGGAACACATGCAAGTCCAGATTGAAAGATAAGGAATGTAAGTGAAAGAGGAAAGAAAGCTTTAGCTGGAGAAGTAGCTAGAGAAGCCAGAGCAGCAAGGCTAAAAGTGGAATTCACAATTCTAAAGAGTCTCGAGTTTCCCATAGAAATCATGTGGCTCAACAGTTTCAAGATTTAGGCAGAGTTTTGGTTTTTTTTATCTTATCCACCATATATAACAATGAACTTTGTCCAACACCCAGGATAGAGCAACTCTTAACTTGCAGTTCATGACACAATAGAGTATCTTAGACAAGATAAAATTGAGGATTTGTAATTGTCCCCTCCAGTTGTTGGCTCTATTAATTTTAATATGGTGGACTTCAACGTCATCTTGGGAATGAGTTGGGTTTCTCCGCATCATGTTATCTTAGACTGTCATGCTAAGACAGTGGCTATGGAAATTCTCGGGTTGGATAGCTTAGAGTTGGAGGGTAATTATAGTCCGTCTCCAATGAAATTTGTGTCCTTCCTTGATGCTCAGAGTCTGATGGGGAGGGGATGTTTAGCCTTCGTAGCTCATCTTTAGGACTCTAGTTTAGAGGTCCTATCTATTGAGTTGGTCCCGGTAGTGTATCAGTTCCAGGAGGTGTTTCCTTCAGATCTGCCTGGCATACCACGTGACATGGATATTGATTTTTGCATTGACTTAGAGCCGAGCACTTGTCCTATATCTATTCCTCCTTATAGGATGGCACCGGCTAAATTGAGAGAGCTTAAGGCTCAGTTGCAGTAGGTATTGAGTAAGGGTTTCATCTGTTTGAGTGCCTTATTGTGGAGTGCTCCAGTGCTCTTTGTTAAAAAGAAGGATGTCAGTCTGCACATGTGTATAGATTATAGGCAGCTGAATAATATTACTATCCATAACCATTACCCTCTCCCTCCATTGATGACATGTTCGATCAATTACTAGGGGATTTAGTACTTTCTAAGATTGACTTAATGTCTGGTTACCATCAACTGAAAATTCAACCATAAGATATTCCTAAGACAACATTTTGAACCTTATAGGGGTATTATGAGTCTTTAGTGATGTCATTCAGGCTGACTAACTCCTTAGCTACTTTCATGGGCTTGATGAATGAAGTATTCAAGCCTTATGTTGACTCTTTTGTCACAGTCTTCATTAATGATATTCTGGTATATCTAAGGATGATAAGGAACATAAGGATCATCTTAGAATTGTGTTCGGACTGCTGAAAGAGAAGAAATTGTATGCAAAGTTTTTGAAGTGTGAGTTCTAGCTATCTTATTTTTCCTTCCTAAGGCATGTGGTTTTGAAAGATGGGATGATGGTAGACCCACAAAAAGAGAAGCAGTTAAGAATTGGGCTAGACCTACTTTGGTGATGGAATTCCATAGTTTTGTGCGGTTGGCTAGCTACTATCACTGGTTTATTCAGGACTTTGCATCCATTGCTACTCACCTGACTCGCTTGACTCAGAAGGATGCGCCATTTCTTTGGTCAGAAGAGTGTGAAGAGAGCTTTTAAAAGCTCAAGACTTTGTTGACCACAACTTCCATACTCGCCTTACCTGTTGAAGGTAAAGACTTTATTATTTATTGTGATGCCTCACAATCTGGTTTAGGTGATGTGTTGATGCAAGAATGGGATGTCATTGCCTATGATTCGAGACAACTCAAAGTGCATGAGAAGAACTACCCTACTCATGACTTAGAGTTGGCTGTAGTGATATTTTCTCTCAAGATTTGGAGACACTATTTCTACGGGGTCCGATGTGAAGTGTTCATAGACCATAGTAGTTTGCAGCATGTCTTCACTCCGAAAGACATGAACCTGAGGCAGCAGAGGTGGATGGAAATGCTTATGCGATATCACCACCTTGTACCATTCGAGTAAAGCTAATGTGGTAGCTGATGTGCTTACCAGGAAGACTAAAAGTATGGGTAGCTTGGCTTACCTAAACATTTCTATATTATTGTTGGCTAGGGATATTCAGGCTCTAGATGACATGTTCATGAGGTTGGAAGTTTCTGAAAGAGGTAGCTTACTAGCATGTGTAGAGGCAAGGTCCTTTTTCCTCGAGTAAATCAAAGGTTAGCATTTTGACAATGTGAAATTGAGCAGGATTTATGAATAGGTATTGCAGGGTGAGGACAAGTAAGACACCATTGATGATAAAGGTGTTCTAAGGATCACAGGACAAGTTTGTGTGCCCCGTGTTAAGGAGTTGATTCCCACCATTCTTGCAGTGGCTCACCGTTCTAACTATTCCATAAATCCTGGTATGACCAAGATGTATTGAGACATGAAGCAACATTACTGGTGGGGTGGAATGAAGAAGGACATAGGGGACTTTGTGTCTAAGTGCCAAAACTTCCACCAAGTGAAATATGTGCATCCGAAACATGGTGATATACTTCAGAGGATGCCCATTCCTAAAGGGAAGTAGGAGAGAATAGTCATGGATTTCGTGGTTGGTCTCCCCAAGACTTTGGGGAAGTAAAATTTTATTTGGGTCATTGTTGATAGGTTGACAAAATCTACACACTTTATCGCTGTGCAGGTAACCTATAATGCAACCAATCTGGCCAAGATTTATCTGAATGAGATTGTTCAATTGCATGGGGTACCTGTCTCTATTATTTTTTATAGGGGCACCCAGTTCACCTCTAATTTTTGAAAGAAGTTACATAAAGAGTTAGGAACAAACTTAGACCTGAGTACAGTCTTTCACCTTCAGACTGACTGGAAGTCTGATCATACAATTCAAGTGTTAGAAGATATGCTTTGTGCATGTGTGATGGACTTTGGGAGTCATTGGGATCAGTACCTTTGCATTGGCAGAGTTTACTTATAAAAACAGTTACCCCTCCGGCAAAAATATAACCCGTTTAAAGCTTTGTATGGGAGGAGGTGTAGATGTCCCATTTGTTGGTTTGATTCATCCGAAGTGAAACCTTTGGGTACAGACTTGGTAAGGGACTCTATGGAAAGGGTGAAGTTCATCTAAGGAAAACTTTTAGCAGCTCAAAGCCGGCAGAAAAGAGTATGCAGACATGAAGGTTAGAGACATGCACTTCATGAAGGGTAAGAAAGATCTTCTCAAAGTCTCACCTATGAAGGGTGTCATGCGATTTGGAAAGCGAGGAAAGTTAAGTCCGAGATATATTGGACCCTTTGAGATTGTCACGACCTAACTGCTAGGCCGTGCTGGTACCTATTCTAATCCACCTATATAGGAGAACCCTTACCACCCGATCCGACAGGTAATGCGGAAAAAAAGTAAAATCACAAATAACTCCTTTAATACATGAAAACATTTACAATTTAATATGGAAAAACCTCTTTTTACAATACAAACACCCTCCTTAGAATCTAGCCTAAGCCGGTACAAGAGCTACTACAGGAGTGAAAAATAAATGTAAGAGGACACACCTCTCACCATTGCAGTAAGAGTAGAAGCTGTTGAAGAATCACAGTCATTATGTACCTATGAAACATCACCGACCCTGCAACCAGACTATACCCAAAGGGTATAGCAAAAGTAGAATCAGTACAATCACAGGTAGTGGCAGGCATAATCGATCGACCCGAATCCATTCCATACCATCATTTAAGAAATAAACGGAAATGCATAATTAATTACAATACTCGACCCTTCAACATCCACCTTACTAAAACCCAACATCAACATAAACTTGCCTACTCCTTCCGCTGCCAACTCCACCACCATGAGACTCTACACCCTGACTCCTAGGACTTCCCAAGTCACACTAACCCTTAGACTTCCTAATCACCTTAACTTGTTGACTTCCCACGTAACCTAACCCTTATACTTCCCAGGTCACCTTAACACTAGATCAACCCTTAAGTCCAGACCCAGACTACCCCTCTGTGACTCAAGTCAACCCTTATGACTAAATACCCAGAAATAAACCAACTAATCGCCCAACTAGACCAACTACATTTATGGTGCTACTTACAAGTGTCCACACCTCACAAGGGTCCCTAGGACAATCTCCCAACACAATAATAATAGCTAGCAATACTGCTCCAAACTCTCAGTCTTCCTCTTAACTTATCAATAGCATGGGACATGTTCAACTGTCAATTAACAATGAATGATAATTATGACACCTATGCCCTTCCACATTCCCCAAGCCAACCACAGATCCCTAGGACACCACTTACGTATTGAACATACAATCCCTATCTACACTAAGACCAACCCCACATTTAAATATAATCACTCGTCCTCTCATGGACCATAAGCAATAATCAAAATTTAAGAATACAACCCGATCCACTCATGGACCATATGCAATAATGACAATTCAAGAATACAACTTGGTCTACTCATGGAACCATCAAAGGAATACAATCAATGTAAGTAAATCAAACCCGTACAAGGAATGGTACCCAAGACAACCATTACGAATCCCGTACCAAGCATAGTACCCGAGCCAAGCGATAAGTATCTTGTACCAGGTGTGGTATCTGAGCTAACCAATATGTAACTTGTACCAGGCGTGGTACCCAAGCCAACCAAATGTCACACAAAATCCAATCAATCAATAAACAATGAACAAAATCATACTTGTAAACCAACAAGCAACAAAACAAGTTCATTACATAAGACTATTAACCAGATAAGTACACATTCATAATCCCATTACCTAAGCATGCAAACTCAAACAATACTAAGCAATAGTACATGAACACATATTGCATATTGGGAAATAATAACCATCACCTACCCCAACCTTAGGTACGTAGACTCAACCTTGAAATGCTGTCTCAAGACTAAATTCTTTTTTCACCCCATAAATACCTACTAGAAATTACATCAAGTCCGGCATCCCCCTTTTTAGACAACACAATACAAGGAACACAACCCCTGACATTGATACTTCAACCATCATTCCTCACTCTACCCTTTTATACCAATTCATTTCTGAAACTCCCTCTAACTAGACATCTCGTTACCTAAGGCACTTTTGGTTCCCCAAACCTTTCCTAACAGTCTAGTCCCTAGATTCTAGCATCACACATCACATAACAATTATAAGAAACCCGAGTTATGGCAACACATTATCCCAACCTTATCATTTCTCAATCCCAACCAATCTAAACACAAGAATCCTCCAGACTCCGTTCCCGAAGGCCTAAGCGTGTTTTCTCTTTTTCATCTATACAATAATACAAAATGAAAATAGGTCAATATCTACTCAAGGTGAAGAACCTAGCCTACCTGGACACCAAGAAGCTGCACGATGCATTTTCTGGATCGGTGAAGGCATTCTCTTATGATTGACAAGCCCAAATCTGTGATTTCGCATCCTTTTAGCCAAAATCCCTCCTCCCATGGCTCCCAAGCCTTTGAGAAGCCTAGGAGGGTTTTAGGAGTAACCCTCGTATAACTTTAAACTGATAAGTTGAAGTTCTTTTATTAATTTGCTTTACTGAGCTACTGCCTCCTGTAATTCTGCTATAGTAGATGACTGCCTGCTATAGCGGCAGCGCTATAGCAGAGAAATATTCGTTATAGCAGAGTAACGTCAGCCTGGATCAGTTTCAAAAATCCAAATTTTTCTATCACATCACCTCATTTTAAATCAAAATATACATTAATCTTTCTCAAAGTTCGTGACATTGTGATTTCTAAAATAACGACAAATCTGGTCAATACAATAGATACCAATTTACCTATCGTTCATCCCTGAATGATCCCATAGAATGAGGAAAAAACTAGTCTAGGAATCTCATAGCCTCGTGTGACTGTGTAACTATGATCCCACCCAAAATACCAAACTTCCCCTAAATTAGTCGTACTTGACCCAACTAGGACAATTGTGATCCCGCTCTGATATGAAAATTTCCTCCCCCGAGCTATTCAAAAATTTATAAAGTAATCTTCCCTGAGTACCCATGAAATTTGGGGCCTCGTAGAATATCAGAGCGAAAGAATTTGAAAAGACCTTGGAGAAACCTTTCTTTTCCCAAAACTGACTGTCATCTGCTATAGTGGACATTACTCTTCCATAGAGGTACAACTATAGCGAGGTGCCTTCCTCTATAGAAGTTGGCAGCAGATGAAATAGGGGAGAAATGGGTTTTCACCCCATTCTCCTCTATTTTTATTCCAAAAACTCTCCCTTTCCTCTCAATCACCCTGCTCCTAATTTTGGAATTTCCTGGTAACAATCATTCCTACTTACTCTTTTATTTCCCCATACGAATTTAGATAGGATTGCGGTAGAAAAAAATGATTTGGGGTACACATTGTGGTTGGTTTTTGAACTTGAAATTAGGTTGGATTTTTGTCGAATTTCTAAATCATGGATGCTTCGCTTACGTTTACAATCCTCCACAGCATTCTGAGCGCAAGGATTATGCAACTTTTATCCAAAAATAGGCAAAAAATGGTGGGGGAGGTGAAGGGTTGTTCTTGGATAAAACTTGTGATTGGGATGAAATTTAGGGGTTATAATGCCCATTTTTTTGTAAAAATAGTAATAGGACACTTTAGAAGCGCCGATATGAACTTGGGTTGTTAAAAATGGAGTTTTAGGTCAAGAGGCACCATTGAAGAACCCTTTGTAATTCTTGGACAATGAAGATTTCTATAGCAGTCCGGTTCCTCTATAGCGGTCCTATTATAGCAGAGAAATTTCTGCTCTAGCGGTTCCTCTGTGGCAAATGATCATCCGCTATAACAGATGACCGTAAAATAGTAGCCTTACTAGGCTAATACTTAGGAAAAATTTCCCTTTTAAACTCATTCCTTTATGCTTTTTCGAGTTCTAATCCCACCCATTTGCCACATTGCAGTTTAACACACTTTAATAGATGAAGAATAATTCCCCGAGTATCCCTATTCGAGGTTCCTTGATGATGCTAGTTCAGAGAGGTTTCGAGACTATCACCGGATAGGGTTTTGCTATGAGAGGGGTTGCAAAATGGTAGGGATGGATGGGAAAGCAGCCGCCTTTCATTGCAGACTTCAAGAGTTCAACTGGGGTCCATTGATGGTGGATCCCCCTCCCGCACATACAGGTTGTGTGCGGGAGTTCTATGCCTTACTTCCCACTGCTCATTAGGATGAGCCCAATCCCACTATACGGATCCGAGGGGTAGATATCCCTGTGGACTTCCAGACTATCAATGAGGTGTTAGGAGTGCCTCACATTTCAAATGTAGCATATGAGGCCAAGGTTCGACTTTGGGATATGACTTGGTTGAGAGATACCTTGGTGGATGAGCAGTTCAGGAGTCAGGTCTACTGGCCCAGTCCTGAAGGCATCACCAGCGCCTTCTTTTCTATAGATTCTAGGAGGTGGTTAAATTTGGTGTCCCAGAGAATTCATCCATCGGGCAATACCATCGACGTGACTTATGCTAGGTCCCTGGTGATTGCTTGGGCTATACAGGGGATCATTATGAATGTGGGAGACCAGATTATTTTGGAGTGGAAGAACTTTTATCGGGGTCCTAGAAGAGGCCCCTTTCTTCCTGGTTTGGTGTCTGAGCTGTGCAGGAGGGTTGGGGTGCCTGAGGATCATACTGACCACGAGGTAGCAATAGATTATGCCTTCAACCCTCTCTGGGTGAAAGTGGTCATCTCCAAGAAGAAGAGGAGTGTAGATGAAGTAGGGAGAAGCCATCCTGTTGAGGATGCTGACGATGATGTTGATGATTACACTTCCGCCCCTTCCCAGCCTCAGCCCCCAATTACTAGCAGCCAGCTTGAGGGGAATCTGGCTGCTATCAGGAGTTTCAAGGAGGACACTGCTGCTGGTGGAGGTATATCCTCTCCCCCCTCTACTCAGGACAATGCAGTATTCCGCAGGGAGTTAGAGGAAGAGAAGAAGAAGAGGTGCTCCCAGGACTAGCCTGGATGTGGCAGACAATCAAGGTCATGTTCGCATATGCCACCCCGGTTCAGGAGTTTCCCACACTTGAGCCTGAAGACAGGCAGGAGTTCCCCTTCCTGAGCGATGATGTCATGCCCCGAGGCTACCCCCTAGACGCAATACGGGACTCGGGACCACGAGTGCCCTGAGCTAACCCTTGGTCATAGTATAACTTAGGTATATCAATTTAACATAGCGGAAGCATGATAAGAGAATTTAGAAACATAAGCATATATATAGTCAAGTCAAATGGGAAGTACAATCCAAAGAGGAGACTTGAACATTGTCTATATCTGAAAAGACTTTAAACCAACATATAGAGCCGATAGGACAAGAACTCAACTAACTCAATAATCTGAAGGAAAGATAGACAACACAATTAAAATGAAAGACGGCCCTCGAACCATGAGGCCTCACCAATGCTGACAGGATATCTGGCTTTGTCTAGCCACGAGCCTGATGGGAAACACCTGAATCTGCATCATCAAGAGGATGCAACAAAAAATATGCGTCAATACTATAGAATGTACCGAGCATGTTAGATATGCATGATCATGATAAAAATGTGCTTAAAACATGCATAAGGTGAACTTATTCATAAAGAAATAGCATAAGAGAATTATTGAGATATAAGACATAAAACATGAAGTAAGGTTAAAATTGGAAGTATGATATCATATAACTTCATATCTTGAAAATAATCATGTGGGATTTTCTCTTAACCAACATAAACCATGTTGAGCTACATGAAGTCCAGCGTCATGCACCTACACTAAAAAAGGTTATCCTAACCGGACAAAGTTAGAACCATGTTCATAAGGATTCTTTCATAAGCCACGGAGGGCAACCTATGGTGGCAACATAGTTTTGGACTTGGGTTATCTAGAAACATCATTGCTCGATGCTAAATACTACTCCCAAAACATATAACATAAGGCTCACATATATGTGACATATCTAGATGTCAAGCTTGTTCATAAACATGTTCATACCCCAGATCTTCATACTACTCACGAACCTTGGTTTTAGGAAAAATGATTCATGATCATTGATGGCACATTGGGTGTCTTGTCTTGCATAATAATTCATAACTTGAAAACTTGCATCGCCTTAGTTCAATTTCATAATAATATATACTTTCATAAAACATAGGAACTAGGCATGCATTTACTTGGAATTCATGAAATCATGCTATCAATTTGCCCAATTTTTTTAATCACTTCATGCATGTAGGATTTACCATAATTAACCTTCAATTCATGAAATAGGAAATCATATGTAAAAATCCATGCAAAATCATGCAATTTAATGAAATTTCATAATAAAATCATGAGAAAGTAATTTATAGCAAAACCAATAAGAATTGGGTAAGAACCCTAATTTGAAAGTTCATGAAATCACAATTTGAAATTTAGGGTTTTGGGCACAAGGGTGAAAGGAACCCATTGTTGAATACCCACATACCTTGATTGAAGTTAACCCACTTGAAATTGAAAAGATTGGGAGACTTGGACTTGGAGCTTGAGACCTTGAGCTTGAGAGAGTTCTTTCTCTTTTTGGGAGATGAATGAGGTATTGAGAAGTTACTTAGGCTAATAGGGTTAGAAATCATGCTAAGAATGGCCAAAATGACCTCACTTAGGAGTTAAAAGAGTGGGTAATGACTAAAATACCCCTAGGAACTAATTAAGAAAAGTTGATAAAAGGGGTCGGCATCAGGAATCACGGGATGGTTCTACGGGTCATAGTTTGAACCACGACCCGTGGTTCCTGGCCAATGACAAACCTGCAGAAGACACTCTATGGGTCAACAGTACGGACCCGTAGAAAGGATTACGGTTCGTAGAACCTATTCATCATTTCTAAGGGTTTTGGCAGGCCTCGATCAGGTTCAATGAGTCAACAGGACGGACCCATAATTCAAACCACGGTCCGTAGTCTTGACTCGTGGTTCCTGGGAATCAGCCAGTCCTCAGGGCTAGTTCCACGAGTTGACAGGATAGGTTGTAGACTGAACTATGGTCCATAGAATCAACTCGTGGTTCTTAGACCAGAGACTGATTCTGACAGACTTAAATCATGGATCCACTCCATGACTCATGGTTCGAACCACGGTCTGTGGTTTAGACCGTCATTCCTGGAAAGTTCAGAATTTTCAGATTTCTTAAGTTTAAAGCTGGATCAAGTTCCGAGGTGTTACAATATCGCCTCCTTGGGATCATTTGTCCTAGAATGAAGGTTAGGCAAGGAAAAACTGAAAATAAAATAGCCCAACCAGCAACAAAACATGGAAATCAAGGAATAGATATGAAAACTGAACCTTTCAACTTAAAACATGATTGAATCAACTTCGAAAACATGAATGCATGCTAGGATCATGAGAGGAACTGATGGGATGGGATCGGAGGAAAATAATAAGGAGGAAACTATTACCTCAATATGGAATGGAATCTGAAGGAAAGATGCGAGGTTACTTGGCTTTCATGGCTGATTTTGCTTCCCAAGTAGCTCCTTCAACAAGCTGATTTCTCCGAAGAACTTTTACAGAAGCGACTTCTTTGTTTCTCAAACTCCAAATCTGACGATCAAGGATTTCTACGGGGACCTCCTCATAGGTGAGATTATCATTCACAACTACATCCTCCAAAGGAACAATCAAGGTCAGCTCACCAACACACTTCTTCAACAAGGAAACATGGAAAACCCGATTAACTGTTTATAATTCTGATTGCAAATCCAACTCATAAGCAACCTTACCAACTCTTCTCTGAATTCGATAAGGACCTACAAAATAAGGATTAAGCTTTCCCTTTTTGACCAAATCTCATCACACCCTTCATGGGTGACACCTTCAGAAAAACCCAATCATCAACTTCAAACTCTAACTCCCTTCTCCTCACATCCGCGTATGATTTCTGTCGACTCTGAGTGGTCTTCAACCTTTCCCTAATAAGCTGAACCTTCTCCATGGTCTCATAAACCGAGTCTAGGCCAATCAAAGCTGCCTCACCTACCTCAAACCAACCAATAGGAGATCTACACCTTCGACCAAAAAGTGCCTCATACAGAGCCATCTTGATGATAGAGTGAAAGTTTTTGTTGTAGGTAAACTCGATAAGAGGTAAGTGATAATCCCAATTACCTTTGAAATCAATCACAGAAGCTCTCAACATGTCCTCCAAAGTTTAAATAGTACGCTCTGCCTGGCCATCTGTCTGAGGGTGAAAAGTTGTGCTAAGCTTCACCTGAGTACCAAGACTTCTCTGAAATGATCTCCAAAACTAAGAAGTAAAGTGAGTACCCCTATATGAAATGATGGACAAACGAACACCATACAATCAAACTATCTCCCGGATGTAGAATCTGGTATAATCATCTGCTGAATTCGTAGTCTTAACAACTAAGAAATGGGATGATTTAGTAATCCAGTCAATAATCACCCAAATAGAATCATGTTGCCTTCGAGTACGAGGCAAACCTATAATGAAGTCCATATTGATCATTTACCACTTCCAAGTAGGAAGGTCAATATCCTGAATCATGCTACCCGATCGTTGATGCTCTACCTTCACTTGCTGACAGTTGGGACACTTAGCCATAAAACTGGCTATTTCCCTCTTCATATCATTCGACCAATAGACTTCTCGTAGATCATGGTACATCTTGGTGGCACTAGGGTGAATGGCATATCTGGAACTATGAGCCTCAGTCTAAATCTATTGTCGCAACCCATCTAGATCTGGCACACATAGTCGACCCTGATAATGAAGCGCACCATCTCCCCCTTGGGAGAAAACCTCAACTCCTTGCTGATAGAATGCACCAATAAGCTGAAGTAAAATGGGATCACTGTCTTGTTTTGCCTTCACTGCTGCTACCAAGGATGATTCGGAACTATTCTGAACAATAACACCTACTTCTGTCGAGACCATAAGGCAAACTCCCAACTGAGCTACTCTATGAACCTCTTTAACCAATTCTTTCTTTCCTTCTTTGACTGATGACACACTACCCATCGACAATCTACTAAGTGCATCCGCCACAACATTAGCCTTACCCGGATGGTAAGGGACACTCATGTCGTAATCATTAAGAAGATCAAGCCATCTTATTTGTCGCAAATTCAATTCCTTCTGGGTGAACACATACTGAATACTCTTATGATCAGTGAATACATCCACATGCACCCCATACAAGTAATGTCTCCAAATCTTCAAAGCAAAGACCATGACTGCCAACTCAAGATCATGAGTAGGGTAGTTCTTCTTATGAGTCTTAAGTTATCTCAAAGCATAATCAATCACTTTACCACGCTGTATCAAACCACAGCCCAAACCAATCCTAGAAGCATCACAATACACAACAAAATCATCTAGGCCCTCGGGTTGAGTTAACACTAGAGTTGTGGTCAATCTAGTCTTTAATTCCTGAAAGTTCTTCTCACATAAATCAGACCACTGAAATTTTACCTTGTTCTAAATCAATTAGGTCAAAGGGGCAGCAATGGAAAAAATCCTTCCACAAACCTCCTGTAGTAACTAGCCAAAACCCAAAAAGCTTCTAATATCAGATGAGAAAGTGGGTCTAGGCCAATTCTTTACTGCCTCAATCTTTTTAGAATTAACCCGAGTACCATCTTTAGTCACAATATGACCCAGAAAAGCAATAGACTACAACCAGAACTCACACTTGCTAAACTTAGCAAATAACTGCCGGTCCTTGAGAGTTTGCAACACGACTCTCAAATGGTACGCCTGCTCCTCCTCGCTCCAAGAGTATATGAGGATATCATCAATGAAAATAATTACAAACATATCCATATACTGCTTGAACACGCAGTTCATCAAATCCATAAAAGTTGCAGGAATATCGTTAGACCAAAAGACATAACAATAAACATAATGACCATATCGAGTCCTGAAGGTTGTCTTCAGGATATCATATTCTCTAACCCGAAACTGGTGATAACCGAATCTAAGGTCGATCTTGGAGAAGAAACTAGCACCCTGAAGCTAATCGAACAAGTTATCAATCCAAGGAATGGGATACTTATTCTTGATTGTGACCTTGTTCAACTGATGCTAGTCAATACACATTCTGAGGGAACCATATTTCTTTCACACGAATAAGACTGGAGCACCCCATGGAGAAATGCTAGGACTGATGAAACCCTTATCAAGAAGATCCTTCAACTGATCCGTTAACTCCTTAAGTTTAGTGGGAGCCATTCTATAAGGAGGAATAGAGATGGGATTCATATCTGGAAGAAGATCTATCCCAAAGTCGATCTCCCGCTTGAGAGGGACTCTGGGAAAATCCTCAAGAAACACTTCTGGAAACTCATTCACAACATGAACAACTGAATGAATGGGGCTCCAGACTCCATGTCCATAACCTAAACTATATGATAAACATACCTCTTTGAAATTATCTTCCTAGCCTTAAGATAAGATATGAAACGACCTTTCTAGGATGGGGGACTACTTTTCCATTCTAAGACGGGTTCATTTAGAAACTTGAAACTGACAACCAGAGTACGACAATTAACTGAAGCATAACTAGCATACAAATAATCCATACCAAGAATAACATCAAAATCTGTCATCTACAACTCTACTAAATCCACTGAAGTGACTCTATGAAGGACTGAGATAGAGCAAGTTTGGTAGATCGTTTTGGCTAGAACTGACTCACCAACAGGAGTAGAAGCACAAAAGGGTTCTAAAAGTAATTCAGGACATACTTTGAATTTGCATGCTATATAAGGGGTCACAAAATATAAGGAGGCACCTGGGTCCAACAAAGCATACACATCAAAAGAGAAGACTTTCAACATACCAGTAATAACATCTGGGGAACCCTCCTGGTCCTGATGAGATGACATAGCATAAAGGCGGTTCTGGCGCTGACCACTAGAACTAGAAGTTGTGCCCTGCTGGGCTGGTCGAACTCCTGGGGCTGCTGGAGTAGACTGAGACCTACTACCTCCCTGCCCCTTCTTAGAGGGCAGTCTCTAATCATGTGTCCAACCTGTCCACACCCAAATTATGCACCTGTGCTCAAACGACACTCTCTCGGGTGATTCTTCCCACACTTCCTACAAATAGGGGGAAGATCCCTTAGCAACACTCCCCTGACACTGTGAATAGAAACCATATCCTCTACCAGTATGATCATGATGAGGCTTCTGGGCCTGGGTAGGAGCACTAGCAGAAGAATGAACGGGTCCTAATGACTTCTTCTGGAATAAGGAGCGGTGTCCGCCACCGGACCTCTGATGACCAAAACCTGAACCCTCAGATCTAGCCCTCTTGTTATCCCTAGCCATCTCCTTAAGCCTGTCTCCCTTGATCTGGTGAGCATGGGTCATGAGTCTGGAAATGTTCATATCACTCAATAGCATAGCAGACCTACACTCCTTCTTCACCAAATCTGAAACCCCGTAGATAAACTTGCTCATCTGATCATGCGGGTCCACTACCGTAGTGGGGGCATACCTAGACAAATGAGTGAAATTCAAACTATACTCTTGAACAGTCATAGATCCCTGTCTCAAGTTCGCAAACTCTTTGGCCTTCGCTTGCCTCAACTCTCGGGGAAAGAACCGATTGAGGAAAGCCCTCTCGAAACACTCCCATGTCATAGGGACCTCGTCCATAGCTCTAGCTTCCTTCCAGTACTGAACCAGATATGAGCTACATCCTAGAGTTGATAGGACGCGAGCTCCACACAATCAACACCAACCACTTGCATCACATCAAAGATTTTCTTCACTTCATCAATAAAATTTAGCAGATCCTCATTCACCTTCGAACCCTAAAACTCTGGCAGGTTCATACGGATAAAATCAAGAATTCGGGCCGCTACCCCATAGATAGGGATAGGATCCAGATGGTTGACCTGAGTGGGTATGGGCTAACAAATGGATGGCATTCCTAAACTCCTCATTCATGACCTCGAGGGATGGAACTAGAGGATCGTCATTCCGAGTGGCTCGAAGAGGCATAGCACGTCAAGTCATGATCTGAAACATACAAGGTAAGTATTAGATTAACATTAGAGTTAAGCCCTATTGCACGATATGATAATGAAAGAAGTGAAGGTTTCTAAGACACCTTATAGCTTCCCTCTCATATGTGTGGTGCACTTCACACACATGAAAGAGACTCTACTCGATGCGGCTTTCAAACATCCTAGGACTCTTGAACCTGAGGCTCTGATACCAAGTTTATCGCTCCCCGAGGCTAACCTTTGGACGTAACATGGGTCCCGAGACCATGAGTTCCCCGAGCTAACCCTTGGTTATAGCATACCTCAGGTATATCAATTTAACATAGTAGAAGCATGATAATAGAATTTAGAAACATAAGCATATATATAGTTAAGTCAAATGGGAGGTACAATTCAAAGAGGAGACTTAAACACTGTCTATGTCTGAAAAGCCTCTAAACCAACATACAGAGCTGATGGGACAAGACCCCAACTGACTCAATAATCTGAAAGAAAGATAGACAACACAATTAAAATAAAAGACGAACCTTGAACCATGAGGACTCACCAATGCTGACTAGATATCCAGCTTCGTCTAGCCACGAGCCTAATGGGAAACACCTGAATATGCATCATCAAGAGGATGCAACACAAAATATATACCAGTACTATAGAATTTACCGAGCATGTTAGATATGCATGATCATGATAAAACCGTGCTTAAAACATGCATAACGTGAACTTACTCATAAAGAAATAGGATAAGAGAATTATCGAGATATAAGACATAAAACATGAAGTAAGGTTAAAATTAGAAGTATGATATCATATAACTTCATATCTTGAAAATAATCATTTGGGAGTTTCTCTTAACCAAAATAAACCATGGTGAGCTACATGAAGTTCAGTGTCATGCACCCACACTGAAAAAGGTTGTCTTAACCCGCCAAAGTTAGAACCATATTCATAAAGATCCTTTCATAAGCCACGGAGGGCAACCTACGGTGGCAACATAGTTTTGGACATGGGTTATCTAGAACTCTCATTGCTCGATGCTAAATACTAGTCCCAAAACATATAACATAAGGATCACATACATGTGACATATCTAGATGTCAAGTTTGTTCATAAACATGTTCATACCCCAGATCTTCATACTACTCACGAACCTTGGTTTTAGGAAAAATGATTCATGAGCATTGATGGCACATCGGGTGTCTTGTCTTGCATAATAATTCATAACTTGAAAACTTGCATGGACTTAGTTCAATTTCATAATAATATATACTTTCATAAAACATAGAAACTAGGCATGCATTTACTTGAAATTCATGAAAGCATGCTATCAATTTTCCCAATTTTCTTAAATCACTTCATGCATGTAGGATTTACCATAATTAACCTTCAATTCATGAAATAGGAAATCAGATGCAAAAATCCATGCAAAATCATGTAATTTAATGAAATTTCATAATAAAATCACGAGAAGGTAATTTATAGCAAAACCCATAAGAATTGGGTAAGAACCCTAATTTGAAAGTTCATGAAATCACAATTTGAAATTTAGGGTTTTGGGCAAAAGAGTGAAAGGAACCCATTGTTGAATACCCACATACCTTGATTGAAGTTAACCCACTTAAAATTGAAAAGATTAGGAGACTTGGACTTGGAGCTTGAGACGTTGAGCTTGAGAGAGTTCTTTCCCTTTTTGGGAGATGAATGAGGTATTGAGAAGGGACTTAGGCTAATAGGTTAGAAACATGCTAAGAATGGAAAAAACTACCTCACTTAGGAGTTAAAAGAGTGGATAATGACTAAAATACCCCTGGGAACTAATTAAGAAAAGTTGATAAAAGGGGTCGGCTTCAGGAATCACGGGTTAGTTCTAAAGAGTTGTAGTTTGAACCACGACCCGTGGTTCCTACTCGTGGTCCCTAAAGTAGGAGGAACCCATAGAAAGGATTATGGTTCGTAGAACCTATTCATCATTTCTAAGGGTTTTGGCAGGCCTCTGATCGGGTTCCATGAGTCAACAGGACGGACCCGTAATTCAAACCACGGTCTGAAGTCTTGGGGAATCAGTCAGTCCTCAGGGCTTATTCCACAAGTTGATAGGACAGGCCGTAGACTGAACTATGGTGCATAGAATCAACTCGTGATTCTCAAGCCAGAGACTGATTCTCACATACTTAAATCACAGATCCACTCCACGACTTATGGTTTGAACCATGATCCATGGTTTGGACCCGTCATTCTTGGAAAGTTTAGAATTTTCAAATTTCTTAAGTTTAAAGCTGGATCAAGTTCTGGGGTGTTACAGATGATGAGGCCTAGGACTCCCCCTCCCCTCTTTATTAGGATTATTTACTGTTTTTTTGGTTTTGCCCTCATTTTTAAGCACATGGATGCTAGTTTTCAGACAATTTCCCTTCGATGCATGCTATATTAGTTCTATGGATGATTTCCTTAGTTTACATAGCATTTTGTAGCTTAATTATCACTTTTAAATGCACCGAGAATAAATGGAAAATAGGGGAAAATAGGGCAGGCATTCTTCCCCGAGCTTCCTCACTGTAGTGGTTGCCATTCCACTATCGCAATATTGCCATAGCGGTAGAAATTCCCACTATAGCGAGATCACCATAGCAGTACAGTTCTATTATGGCGGTCCCAATAGTGACAGCTCAAAAAATTAAATTTTCAGTAGAAACAATTCATTCCCATTCCCGGTTATCCTTATTAATTGTATAAGTCCCACCATGGTCTTAAACAATACCCCAAGACCATTCCTGGAAATGCACAGACCAAAACTTAACATCTAATATCACCAAAACAAAATTGAATTACATAAGAAAATTGTTCACAACAACACATTCCCACTACCATGCCCGAATAACCCCTTGTTCCCATCGTTCCCAACTAAGTCCTGACTATCCTAAAACCGAAGATTCCCTATAGTCATAAGTTTTATCCCCTCACCATGTTAACCAATGATGAGTCCCTTGTCAAAAAGTGATACGAATTTTTTTACTCTAGACACATAGCAATTTTATCACAAACAAAAAATACCCCAATTTCAACTTACAATTCTCTTCAGACCCATACATTCACAATAATGCAAGAATTTACACATCAACCATTGCAGTCATATAAGTATTGCTACACATATAATTTCAAGTTTCAAGCTACAACACAATCAAGTCATATATATTTCTCTTTATTCGCCCTATGGAGGACTATTAGTCAGTCACTCATGCCTTACCACAACCCTTAAGGCCAGATACAAATTGGAAACTTTCTAGTTCTAAGTTCTCTTGCCTGTTTTATCGCAACTGGAGTCCAATAACATCCTTTACTTCATGGAGATACTAATTGGAATTGATAGATACCAATTGGACTCAACCCATACAAGTAAGTAAACGAACCGCATGAAAAGGAATAAAGAAAAAAAAGGTTTTTCCTAGAATGCTTCCATCACTCCCCGAGGCTACCCCCTAAACGTAACATGGTACTTAGAGTAACAGGTGACCCTAATCTAACCATGGTCTAGCATATCTAAGAAATTTCGAGTTAAAAGCTTATATTGTGCAGAAGCTGAAAATAGTTTATGAACTAAAATGGGGAAAAGCCCAAAACAAACATGTTTGAATAACAACACTATCAACTCAAGCTGAATCTAATCTATGGCTAACAGCCTCTAACTGATGCGAGTTTCTGGGACATTCCCCTAGCTAACTCTAATAATCTGAAAACTGAAATAAGAAGACTGAAAGGTAAAGCATGTCTATCATCCTCGAACTAAGAGGACTCACCACTGAAACTCTTGAGTACGGACTGGAAATCAATCTGAGCGCGATTTGGATACTAAGCCTAAACCTAAATCATAAAATGATGTAGCACAAAATTATGTGTCAGTACTTTGAATGTACTGAGAATGCGGGATATGAACTAAGTTGCACAACATTACAACTAAACATGGAAATTTATATACTAAAGTATAAACTGAGAAGTAAGCTGAGATGCAATGACCAAATAAATATCATGATTATATCACATGCTGAACTGAGTAACTGAATATAATGTCAATGCAACACGAGTCTGACTGTGGGAGATACTATTAACCAACATACCCCAAGTTGAGATAACTATGGGGCCAACCTGTACCCTAGATGGAAGGGTGTTCATACCTTGCCAAGGGTACAAATAAGTCTGACGTGGATCCACTAAACTGATGTCCACAAGGGACAAGTGTGTTAAGCCTAATCTGACGGGTGACCCCTTTAGAACCTACGGTGGCACCATAGTTTCGGGACTCAGTGATTGTTGCTAAAGGTCTCAACCTAAACTGGCAGGTGAGCCTTCATCCCTTCGTCCACTCGGTGCTAAGTTTACTCCTAACTGAATATAAAGCTAAAGATGCAATTGTAATACTGGATAGCTCAAAACACTGATAAAATCTGAGAATGCAACATACATATACTGAACAATATGTCATTCAAATTCTGAAGCATGATTGTCTGACTGATCTGCCTAGCAAGCATAATTTATGAAATAATGAAATTAACACAAGCTAGAGTTTCTGAGTTCTATACATGAAACTATGCTAATTCTCCAAGAACATGAACTAAGCATCATATAAGTTATAGCATCTGAACAGCAAGGAAATCTCTTGGGTTTATACCTTAGGTCTAAGTAATCATGAAAAAAACTGTAGAAATTGACTGAGTTCTAGGGACCTAGTGAGTGAAAGGAACTCAATAGTGAAATCCCACATACCTGAAGGAAGATTCTATGGTTGAACCTTTGGATTTTGGGGAGAAACTTAGAGGAAACCCTCTGCTTTGTTCTTGAGAGAAAGCACTTTGTTTTTGTCTGATGTTGCTAAGTGTTGAATGATTTAGGATTAATAAAGGAAAATAAAGTTAAAAACGGTTTAATTACTCCCAAAATGATGTAGGATCGGAGTTAAAAGAATTGGAAAAAGACTAGAATGCCCTCAACTTAGATTGAAAATTTCAGAAAAACTCACTGCCAGACAAACCGCCTGACGGGCATCAGATCTGCGACGTCCCATTGGCTAGGGCATTGGGATGGGGCAGACCTAGATATCCATTTGGACCATTCCCATGAGCAGACCCAGAGCCCGTCGCATCAGCGATGCTCATGGTGATTTGCTTATTGGGGCAAAGGAGGCTACGACTGGGGCGCTGGCTCCTTCTCATGGGCTGCCTGATGGCCCGTCGGACCACTTACGCCCATTGGGTCCCCCATTTAGCTGGAGCAAGCTTAGACTAGGTCTCTGGCCCTTTCCCATGGGGACCCTTGATGGGCTATCGTGTCCACGATGCTCGTCGGTCAGCCCTTGGGGCTTGACTAGGGATGGAATTTTCTTAAGTTTTGCTGAGTTCTGGGTTTTTAAAGCTGGTCTAAATTCAGGGGTGTTACAATATCTCCCCCTTGGGATCATTCGTCCTTGAATGACGACTAACTAAGCTGAGTTTGGAGGGAAAGAGCTACAATCCCTACCAACTGAATTCTAGAAGCTGATATCTGACTGAGTCTAGTTCTAAGTACATGAAAGCATGCTGAAAATACTAGAATAACTGGGAAAACATATTTGTGAGACTAACATGCATGAGAGGAAACTGAAAGACTGGAGAGGAACTATTACCTCAAATTAAAACTGGGTCGGAAGGAAAGAGGTGAGGATACTTGACTATCATGGATGCTTCTGCTTCCCAGGTAGCTCCCTCTACAAACTGATTCCTCCACAGAACTTTTACTAAAGCGACTTCCTTATTTTTCAACCTATGAACCTGACAGTCAAGAATCTCAACTGGAACCTCCTCATAGGTGAGGCTATCCTTCACAGCCACACTCTCTAAAGGTACTATCGATGTTGAATTACCCACACACTTCTTCAATAAGGATATGTGAAAGAATGGATGAACCGCTGCTAGTTCTGCTGGCAACTCTAACTCGTAAGCCACATTACCAATCCTTTTCAAGATTCTGTAAGGGCCTACATACGTTGGACTAAGCTTCCCCTTCTTGCCAAATCTCATCACTCCCTTCATGGGTGACACTTTCAGGGAAACCCAATCATCGATTTCAAATTCTAAGTCCCTTCTCCTCACATCTGCGTAAGATTTCTTATGACTCTGAGCTATTTTCAATCTCTCTCTGATGAGCTGAACTTTCTCCATAGCCTCGTGAATCAAATCTGGTCCAACCAAGGTTGCATCACCTACTTTGAACCAACCAACTAGTGATCTGCATCTACGCTTATAAAGTGCCTCATATGGGGCTATCTGAATACTAGAGTGAAAACTGTTATTATAGGCGAACTCTATGAGAGGTAGGTGATCATCCCAACTACCCTTGAAATCGATCACACAAGCCCTCAACATTTCTTCTAAGGTCTGAATGATATGCTCTGCCTGACCATCTGTCTGCGGATGAAATGTTGTACTGAGTTTCACCTGAGTACTAAGACCTTTCTGAAAAGACTTCCAGAAATGAGATGTAAACTGAGGACCTCTATCTGAGATGATAGACAAGGGAACCTTATGCAACCTGACTATCTTGCTGATGTAGAGTCTGGCATAGTCCTCCACGGAGTCTGTAGTTTTGACAGCCAAGAAGTGAGCTGACTTAGTGACTCTGTCCGCTATCACCCAAATACAGTCATGTTGTCTGCGAGTACATGGTAAACCCCTAATGAAATCCATGTTGACCACTTCCCACTTCCAAGTAGGAATGCTAATCTTCTGAGTCACACCTTTTGGTTTCTAATGTTCTACTTTAACCTGCTGATAGTTGGGACACTTAGCCACAAAATTTGTGATATCCCTCTTCATATCGTTCCACCAATAGACTTCCCATAGATCACGGTACATCTTAGTGGAACCCGGATTAATGGAATATCTAGAATTATAGGCTTCTATAAGGATCTGCTGCCTCAACTCACCCACCTTAGGAACACATAAGCGGTGTTGACACCCAATTTTGGCCCTCCACAATTCTAGTTAACTATTCGAGCTTCTTCAATTTTAATAATTTGAAATAATTACTTTAGAAAATTAAAATATTTTCAAGGTTATTCTGTCATTTTTTTGCAATAAAAGAAATATTTTACATATCCTATAATATATATATATATTACACGTGATTTCAATATTTATTTAGAAAATCATCGTTTATATAAAACAAGTGTTTAATTGAGTTAGTGTTCTATTTTATTAAAATTGATTAAGTTATAGTCTAATATAATTAGTGTATTTTATAAAGTAATTGTTTTACTTTGTTATATTAAGAAGCTTGATTAGTTAATTAGATAATTAATTTATCTCAATTTCATTTCACTTGCGTCAATTTCAAATAATTTGAGTCGATTTGGTCACAATGTTAATTCAATTTGGCTACAATTGTATTTTATTTTGGCCATCTTTGCAGCTCATTTTTAGCTCCTCCACCAACCTTTATATTCTCAAATCCGGTCCAAATTCTGGCCCAATTTCTCAGGATGACCCAATCCATCCCATCCACATCACCCTTATACTCCTCTTCTATTCCCTTCATTCTAACAACACCCAACAGAAGAAAAAAATGACCCCTAATCTTCTTCTTCTTCCTCCAAACGACAACACCACCAGAAACCCTAGAAGCGCTGCCTCCCTCATTCTCTCATTTTCCCTCTCAATTTGTACCTCTACGCATGCTGAGCATGAGATTTGTACCAAGAAGATACTAGAAATTTCTATGTGTCCTTATCCGCGTTCCTCATCATCCTTGCTCTCAAAATCCCGCTCAAATGTACCAAGAAGGTACGAATTTGTAAGCTGAAGCCATATCTCCTCAAGGGAATTCAAAAACCCTCGACTAAATTACCCAAAAAATCCCTAAAAATCCATTCTCCCACATTGTTTATCATTCCAAAATTCATCCGAATTTGCACCAATATAAACCCCAACTATTCCTTTGTTGTGGGTAAGTGTTGGTAAGGGTTTTAAGGCTAAAAATCAGTAAAACTCTTAGAATCTTGATTTTTAGCCAAGATTCTTGACCTTTCTGGCTGGCTTTTGGTGTTCTTGAGATTTTTTGGGGAACCACTCTCTAGCTCAAAGGAGGCCTAAGGTTTTCAGTGAGGGAAACTCTATCCCGACGAATTCAAAGTCAGAGTTAAGTGGTGGAATTGTCTCTGTCACTCGTTGTCCAAGTTCGCTGCCCTGATCTAGGTAATTTTCCCTTTTGCCTTAGTGTTCTATCATTCTTTAGTTATGTGTTTTCTTATAGATTAAGTTAGTTTAAATTTTGTTTGAGCTTGTTATATTTCTGTTTTTTTAGTATCTTTGCAAATCTGTTTGTATATCGGATAAATAAATCTTGGGTGGAATTTTGTCCCAGTTTCCCTCTTAGGTGGTTTATATGTTGAAAGCATGAATCAGGTTTACCCTAGAGTTACTCCTTATGTTTATTCCTGCTTTGTTTCCTTTTTATATTTTTCCTTATGTTCTAAATGGTTGCTAGGGTGTACAATTCATCATACTTGATTTCTTATGTTTTGTGATCACCTCTCCCCTTCCCCTTTGCTGTAGATTTTTTTCCTAAAGTTCTAAATGGTTGCTAGGATAATAGACTTGAGTCAAGTTCTCATACGTATGGCTTAAATTTGTTCATGTTTCCATTTAGTTAGAACCATTTTTTTACATGTTAGTAATGTCTGATATATCTAAAGAACAAATATTTTTTAGTTTAAGTAGTGGTTGAGTGTCATGTGATGTCTTCAAATCTTTGTCTTTGTTCTTTTGGATATTTTCCCCAAATGTGTATAAGGTTGTGCTCCAAAGATGCTATAGTGCAGTAATAATTTAATTACATCATGATTGATTAATTTAGACCAAATAGCTTGAGATTTGTTTTGTCTCTAAGGCTTGAAGTATGGCAAGGTGCACATATTTTTCTTGCAAACTTTAGTGTTAAATCCAAGTGTTGGCTCGGGTGGTTGAGTTTTCTTAATTTGAGTGTGTAACTCCTAAAGTCTTTGCTCGTATTCATTCCTATGATATAACATATTATGTATTGAGATATCTTAATTTGTTAAGGTTAGCTAGAGTCTAATATATCTACCCTTATGTGATTGCCTTTAAACAGGGAAGAACTTGAAAACATGTTTTGTCTATCTCGTTCTGATGGTTATCATTCTATCACGAAGCGTTCAAGTGATTTATTTGAAAATCCGTAGTATATGTTATCTATGTTATTTGAATAATTTGTGTCATTAATATTTCTTTAAGTATTATAGTGTATTGATTGGCATCCTAATTCTCTTTCTCTTTTTTTTCATGAACTCTCCCGAATGAGTCCAATTGGACCCCCGTTCCCTTGCATACGATCCTCTTCGAGTCGATCTTCATCAAGCCATTGAAAAGGAAGCAAATATAAGGCCAAAGGCCTGAATCTCGAGCAGCGAAAGCAGTCCCAAAGGGGCTGAAAATAAAGATGTTGGACTTGGAGTCCAAAAATTGGCAGTAGCAGCAGCTTACGAGAGAACCAATTTGGGTTCAACCTTGTTTCTTTCCTTACTTCTCTATATTGTATATTTATTCAAGTTGTTTGGATGCTTAAAACTTTTAGTTAGCTTGGATAAATCCCCGTAAGAATTATACCAAATTGTTTACTAAATTGTTGCTCACATGATTATTCCTTTTTTAGCGTTTAAATTAGGCGAAGCTCAAGCTTATAGAATAACTTAAGAATTGTTCATATTCCTTCATAGTTATTTAAAAATCTCTATGACAATTTAGGACTTTGTGAGAATAACTTTAGGATCTCTTATATCCTTTCATAGTTATTAAACAAAGGATCTTTCAATCCACGTCTATGAGTTTAAATTAATCATTTAGTTCAAAATCTTGATTTGGACAAGTTGTTAAAATTAGAATTATTTGAAATCTTTGACGCTTAAATTATTTCTTTATAAAATATGAATGTTTATCAAATAATCCTATTCACTCTTTTTAAGTAACATAAGATTTTGAAATAACTTTATGATTTTTCTCAAAAATAACTTAAAGAATTTTCAAAATTAGTCAAATATTTTAAATCCATCGGGAACCACACTTTGTGGATTTTCGAAAGTTCCTAACACCTTCATTCAAATTTAACTTGAACCCTTACCCTTTCTCTGTTTTTAAATAAAAGGTTTTATTTTCAAAATTATCTTTTTTAAATAGTTTCTTAATTTTTCTAAATTAAGTGACTACTCTCTTTTTTACACTCTCTTTAAATTATTTTCAAAAATATAAATCAATAAAAATGATTTTTTTTTTGCCACGAAATCTACGAAGTAGTTTTTTTGAATTTTTGAAAATGAACGTAACAGAATGGCGACTCTGCTAGGGATTCATCTAGGTTCTAACCAAAAAGATTTATTTGTTTGGCTAATCTTTATTTGTAATAATTGATACTTTTTCGCAATTATTTGTTTACTTAAATTATTGTTGTTGCATTTTCATGGCATATTCTGCCTCCCTTGGCAATGCATTAATTTGTATTATAAAAAAAGGGCGATTATGCAAGTATTTGCAATCGTCTTTCACTAAAAATACACTTTCTCAAAATAGACAAGTGAAGTAGTTGACCCGCGGTCGGTTAACGGTCACTTGTTATTTTAGCCCGCGGTTGTCCGCTCGGGTTCCTGGTCCTTTTCAAATAAACCAATTCTAGTCAACCTAGCATATATCGAAACCAAACCCTGTGAATAGACATTGACCTAGATGTCTTAATATCCAAGGGATATTAAGTCCATAAGAAAACCACCTTGCGTCTAATTGGCCCACGACCAATAAAAGACAATCATCCAACTATTTGATAAATTTGAAGGATATATATGCCGAGTTGTACGAACCATTATTCCTCGGGGTTGGAAATTTATTAGTAGTTTCTTTTATTATAAAGGAATATCCTTATCCAAAAGACGTTCGGAAATGTCAAGAAGTTCAAGAATGGAGGACCTCCAACTCGGTTTAGTTTAGGATTGTTCCCCTGCATGGGACTGATATTATTTATTTCCCCTTTCCCTTATTGTGTATCCCATTTAGTTTATTCATAAAATTTATATAATACATTTTTTTGGGGCAATGGGACGTCTTACAAGCGGCATATACATCCTTCAAACGTTAGGCTTACCTTTGGCTTAAAAGGTCACATATATGTTAAGACGCGCTATATATTATTTATGTGCTAAGTGCTTCACAATTTGCTTCGTCCGTGCTTATTTGTGTGATTAAAGTACATGTGTTTTGCTTTAGATGAGACTAGTCCATTATTCCATTTCAATATCTTAGAGCATCATTAGGCATATAAACTCAAATTTGAGTCTTCCTAAAAATACTTTTAAAAGGTCCATCATTATTTTTTTCTTGAAATCCTCAGTTCTACATTTCAAATTTTCCAGAAAACGTTATTAGATCACCGTTAAAATTCACGTTGACCCCATCACTCTTATAAATAGTTTTAGCATATTATATCCAAGATCGATTAAACATTTCATCAAAATTCTAGTGCATCATTATTTCCACTGAATTTTTCAAAACATTCTCTCAGATATTCAACTCGTGTTACCGAAATTGAGCATAAACATTTATACCTTTCTTCAAATAGCTCACTTTGTTTAAAATCCTCTCCTTTTTGGCCAAAATTTCTTCCATCCAATCATATCTCAAAAGTATCATTCCTCAAAATTATGGACTAGTCTTGTTTTGAGCAAAATAGATGTTATTTGTTCTATGTACTTTGATTAATTATTACAATCAATAGACTAACACTTTTACCTTTTGAGTGTTTTTCTTTCTTTAGAGAGGCTGATTTGTGTTGTTAATCAAACTTGCTCACTTCACCACAACAAGCAGTTTCAAGTACTCGCTGACAGAACATCCATATTTCACTCGGTCTAAGGTCAAGAAAGTTACTACAGACTCACCATTTCTTATTTGGGATACCAAAAAGACTCGTTCAACCATGAACCCTAGTTTGATCAACACAATCACTTTATTTGAGACAATCCCCCCTTTGACTGTCGCAATAGACTCTGGCACATCAGCAAGATCAGAAATAAGCCCAGAGGTCATTGCTACTCTACAGCAACAAATAGCTGAACTAAGGCTTATGGTGATGCAAAATAGAACTGCTTCTCAAAATGCACCAAGCGTGACCCTACCCCCTGATGTTCATCAAAAGGGACCTATGTTTCCAACCTCAGAGGAGTTTGATCAAGGGGATCATTTTTCTATTTCTCAATAAGTTCAAAACGCTCATACTTCTCAGAATGTTCCCTTTGTGTACACCTTTGCTCCTCCAAAAGATCAAAATGTATCGATGACACACTACGCTCTGCCAGTGTATACTTATACCATCGCCCAACCTATGACACGAACTCAAGGTCTATGTCGCATAGATGTTTATCATTATGTTGAAACTGAAAATAAGACAAAAGCAGTCAATGATGAAATGATGAACAGGAAGCTCAAAAGTTTGGAATATGATATAAGAAGTCTTCGTGGACTTGGTAATAACCAAAGCGTGAGATATGAAGAGTTATGTGCATTTCCTGAGATTGATTTGCCACTAGGTTACAAGATTCAAAAATTTGAAAAGTTTGATGGTTCTGGAAGTCCTTTCTTCCACGTGAAGGTCAATTGTGAAAAGTTGATCGGTGTGGGAAGGAATGAAGGCATAAGAATCAAACTATTTAATCAAAGTTTGAGTGGAAAGGCTTTAGAGTGGTACTCTAAGCAGGATGTAACTAAATGGAATTCATGGGATAATTTGGCAAACGCTTTTGTGGATCACTATAAGTTTCATGTTGAGATCGCTCCTGACAGAATCTCTATTACAAAGCTAAGGCAGAAATCTACTAAAGGCTTCCGCAATTATGCCATACATTGGAGGGAAGAAGCATCCAGGGTATACCCCCCTATGGAGGAAACAGAAATGATCAATTACTTTATTCAGGATGTAAACCCATAATTTTATGAATGAATGATAACTATGAGTGGAAAATCTTTTGTTGAAATTATCAAAACCGGAGAAATGATTGAAGATGGCCTTAAGACTAGAAAAATAACAAATTTCACAGTATTGCAGTCCGCTACTAAGGCCTTCCAAATTGGCTCTTTTGGAAATGGGAATAAAAAAGGGAAAGAGGTTATGGGAGTGATGACTGGAAGAGATACCTCACATAACCAACAACCTTCACATTCACAATATCCAGTCTATAATGAACATGCGACATATCATGCTCAACGCTCTCTAAAAATCTCTACAATAATGCACCTCGTACCAACTATGAAAGGAAGCCTCCAAGGGTCTTCACGCCATTAGCAGAATCACTAACTCAACTTTATGAAAGGTTGAAAGCAACTGGGATATTTCATCCAGTAGAGGAAAAGCCAGTGAATACTTTAGCCAATTGGTATGATCCATATAAACAGTGTGCTTACCATTCTGGAGTTGTTGGGCATGATACTAAGAAGTGTATCACCCTGAAACATAAGATTCAAGACTTGATTGACGACAAGGTTATAACACTTGCAGAAGCTCCATCAAATGTGAACAACAATACATTTCCAAATCACAAGAAGTAATTGTTCTCATGATCAGTTGCAAGAAGATTGAGATTTTCTCGAAGTCGCACTTTTGGCGTCCTTTGATTTTTATGTTGTCATTTTCTTTCCTTGTATTCGCACTTTGTTATTTTTTCCCTGTAATTGTATCTTATGTTTTGATTTACTTGTAATCACACTTCTACTTGTAATGTGAATTACGTTCAACCTTATTTCCCTAGTGGAATACGTAGGTGACCTACCTCAATTTCGGTCACGTTATAAGAAAAAAATCAATTTTCTTTTATTTTATGTTGGAATTATATTTAACCTGATTTCCTTAGTGGAATACGTAGGCTCCACACCGGCTTGGTCATACCCCTCGTAAGATTTTCATTTCCCTCTATAGTAGAAACTGGGGCATAATTTTTGAGAGGATCTAAGAAATTCGCCAAAAGAAGATCTTCTCCAACAAGTCAGAATTGGAGATCACATTGAAGTATGCAACTGGGGCAGAATTTTTGAGAAGATCTCAAAAATTCTATGAAATTTGACATTTGAACACTGAAGTTTGTTGAAGCTGCAACTAGGGCAGAATTTTTGAGATAGATCTCAAAAATTCCATATTAAGTGACAACATAATCTACAAAGAAATTCAAAAGTTTTCTGTGTCTTAGACTGGGGAAGAATTTTTTAGGAAGATCCTCAAAAATTCCATCAAGACTGCATTTCAAGACAAAACAAGTGTGCAAATCAAGTACAAGAGGGAGCACCAGGAGAGCAAGGCAAAACCAACACGAATCAGTCTCTCAAAACTAAGAATTTTTCTTCGATTGCAGGGAAAAGAAATTCACAAAATTGGCAATACCAAGATCACCAAGCGTGATAGAAAATAGTGATGGACTCATCGCGACCTTGGCATAAATATTCAGACAACTTCTCTTCTCACTTTACCTCCTAATTTATTCATGTCGCTTTATTATAATCTTAACACTTTCTTTAAACTTTGTAGGAAAAATGGTCGGGCACAACGACTGAGACTTGGAGATATCATTTGGATCACTATATCATAAGCCAAATGACTCTATCCCCAAAATTATCCTCTATTATACCATTTGATTTGTTAAAATCATTTTTTTGCGTTATTGATGATTGCACTTTTTGAGTTATGCAGGTGACGTTCTTAAAATCTTGTTTTCATGACAAGATATGAGGGCAAGTTGTAATGGGTTCTCCCAAAGTTCAAAGAATCACGCCAGAAGATTACCAGACATAAGACATGCACAAGTCCTTTTATGAGTTCTCGATGCAAAGGATCCAGTTCAACAGATTTATTCATCTTTCTAATCAAATTTGATGTTCTTTGCAAGTCCTATCAGTTTCAGGCCCAAACTACGTCTGACCTGATTCTTGTTCCAGCAAGATACGTAGGCAATCCTACATAAGGATTCAATCTTCCCACTGTTTCAAACTACATACCTTCATAGGAAACTGAGGCATGTTTGAATCAGTGAGTTCTTCATTTCTTTCAAAACTATTTCATTTAAGTAGCCTTTGACTGGAAACAAGGTCAACTTTTTGAAATATTTAAAAATCTTCATTCAACTTCAAACTTCAATTCCTCTCTTCATAAGAGATTCTATTTAAAGTAGGAATGCACCTTACATGATATCCCTAATCGATCATTAGAGCCTTCAATCAATGAATGATAAAGTCTTCAAGAACAACTGGAAATGCTAAACAACAAGCCTATTCTTTGGCACAAGTCAAATGGCTATATCCTTACTCCTTATTTTTGGGGTTTGCCTTATTAAGGATTGTTTTGTTCTACATACTCATTTTGGCAGGCATGTTATATTATATTGGACCGTCACCTCCTTCAACGTGACATATTATATTATGTTGGACCATCGCCTCCTTCAACGTGATATATTATATTATGTTGGACCGTCACCTCCTTCAACATGACATATTATATTATGTTGGACCGTCACCTCCTTCAACGTGACATATTATATTAGACCATCACCTCCTTTAATGTGACATATTATATTATGTTGGACCATCACCTCCTTCAACGTGACATATTATATTATGTTGGACCGTCACCTCATGCAACATGACATGTTTTATTATGTTGAATTGTAACCTCCTTCAACGTGACATATTATATTATGTTGGACTGTCACCTTCTTCAACGTGACATATTATATTATGTTGGATCGTCACCTCCTTCAATGTGACATAGTATATTATCTTGGATTGTCATATTATTTTGGATCGCCACTTCCTTCAATGTGACACATTATATTGGAGTGTCACTTCCTTCAATGTGACATATTATTTTGGATCGTTACTTCCTTCATTGGGACACATTAGATCATATTGGATCATCACCTCCCTCAGTGTCATATATTAAAATAAGGTTTTCATAGTTCATATTTGCCCTTACATTGCACTTACTACTAATAAGTTTAGTGCAGGTGATTATGGAACACAATTCATCAACGTATTACATTCAAATTGGTCATCCGCCTTTCAATGAGATATGTTGGGCAGTTACCCCGTTCAAAGTGGCATGTTGCATTCAAAATGGGTCGTCCGCCTTTCAATGAGACACGTTGGGCAATCACCCCGTTCAAAGTGACATGTTATGTTCAAAATAGGTTGCTCGCCTTTCAGTGAGACACGTTGGGCAGTCACCCCGTTCAAAGTGACACGTTGCACTCAAAATCGGTTGTCCGCCTTTCAATGAGACATATTGGGAAGCCACACCATTAAAAATAGCATGTTACATTCAATATTGATTCGTCCACCTAAAAAGGCAAATTGGATCGTCACCTCCTTCAGTATGACATATTAAGTTTTGTTTGCACAAATTACATTTGGTTATTGACAAAATTACTACAGATTTTGTGGAGCATGAATTTGGACGACGTCAAAATGGATGCAGCACAAAGTGGAACTTTTTCTTAGCAGCAAACTGGGACATAGTCTAAAGAGGAATATCAAACTCTTTGGACGTGAGTTGAGGATTGACTTCCACCAGAATCAAACCACACCCCTGTGAGAAGGCATGTGGGGTATTCCTTTTATTTTTTATTAAACTTTAAAGTTTTCAGTTTCGCTTCCAAGGTAATCTTTGACTCACAATTGGAAGCAATATCCATCTTTTTCAAATTCGGGTGATAATACACTTAGAGTTTTGGAAGTTATGTCCATGTAGCTCTTAACTATGAATGTGAGGGCCCCACATTTATTATTGAGACAATTACAAGCCTCCTTTCCATAACTCGACTCATTTGTCACTCATCCTGAGCCAAAGATTGTCTTAGCATAAAGATCACTTTTTCAACCGATTGAGTCAAACTACAAGCAGCATGATTGCCTCAGTGTTGGGATATGTAGGCAGCCTAGATGTTGAAAACTCATCTGCACTCCAAACTTCCCCCAATTCTCTTATCCACCAGCTTTTCAGTCTCTCCTTAATCAGAAATAGGAAAAACTTTGAATTCTTTGAAAATCGTACATAAAATCAAGCGTCTTGAACTACAAGTAACCTGAATTCTCATGTAACCTGAGATATATAGGAAACCTGATATCGGGATCCGGCCATAATTCCTTGAAATGCATGCAAAAACCAATAGCTTATAAAAGATGAATTTTTGGTCGAACAAAATTGGGATCGTCAACTCCCTTTGCCTAGGGTTCCATACATCCACCCTACCCAAAGGGAGGGGCAGTTGTTGACACCTAATTTTGGCCCTCCACAATTCTAGTTAACTATTCGAGCTTCTTCAATTTTAACAATTTGAAATAATTATTTTATAAAATTAAAATATTTTCAAGCAAATTCTGTCATTTTTTGCAATAAAGGAATTATTTTATATATCTATAATATATATTACACGTGATTTCAATATTTATTTAGAAAATCATCTTTTATATAAAACAAGTGTTTAATAGAGTTAGTGTTATATTTTATTAAAATCGATTAAGTTATAGTCTAATATAATTGGTCTATTTTATAAAGTAATTGTTATACTTTGTTATGTTAAGAAGCTTGATTGGTTAATTAGATAATTAATTTATCTCAATTTCATTTCACTTGTGTCAATTTCGAATAATTTTAGTCGATTTGGTCATAATTTTAATTCAATTTGGCTACAATTGTAATTTATTTTGCCCATCCTTGCAGCTCATTTTCAGCCCCTCCACCAACCTTTATATTCCCAAATTCGGTCCAAATTTTTCACGACCTAATTTCTCGGTCATGATGGCACCTACAACCCCCAGTAGGCGAACCAATTCCATAGCCCGGAACGGTTAGTAATGGGCTACCTTCTAACAGTTTAAGCGGAAGAACAAATAAATAAGAGGAAGCAAGGGAACAAGTTGAATAAACTGGATAACAGGAGTAATATAAATACAAAGCGGAAGCTAAACCAAACCCAAAACCTAGTATCACAACGTATAGAAGCCCGAACTACATAAGGAGTACAAGGGTCCAAAAGAAATATATACAAAGTTGTCTCCGAGTAATAATAGAGTACAAGATAAACTAAAGCTAAGCTCTGATCGGCAAGAGCTCACCCTCAGTCTAGAGTATCACCAAGAAAGTACCTCGCACGAGTCTCCCATGAGATAACGGTGATGGCCCACACTAGGATCTGCACCAGAAGATATAGAGGATAGGGTGAGCACCAAATGCGAAACAAAAGGTACCCAGTAGGTATCATGGGCCGACTGGGCACATATAAAGTAAAAGAGCGATAGCAGACAGAATAAGAGAAAATAGTCGCAGAAGTCAACGAAAAGGGTACACAGGAACTAGCCCAGAGGGAAGACAATAGAGAACAACATAAAGGGGTAGCGAGCAGAATATATACATAAGAGGAACAGGTGAAAGTAAGAACGATTCACCTGGGATCCTCGCAAAAATAGTATATATAATCATAAGTTCTAAAATGGATGGTATACCGGTAACCTCAAGTATAAAGAATGGGAGAGAAGAATAAAGGTACACATGCTCGGAAAATAGGAATTAATAACCAGCCAAAACATACCAATCTTGAATCCAGAAGTAACAGCCTAGCAGAGTCCAACTCCACACTTATAACCGTAATGGAGGACGATTTTGAAATAAAATAACAAGAGTCTACCTACAGTCCCCCCGCCCGCCCATACAACCGAGGAATGCAATCAAGTGAAAACAATCCCTCCGGCATCCCATACTACCGGAAGGTACAATCAACAAGCAACAAACAAGGGTGGACCCTCAAACAATGAATGATATGATGCATGATAACCTCAGGGTGAAATAGAACCTCTGTACGTACCTTCTCCGGTGTCGATCGGGGCAAGCAGGTAGGCTCCATGGAAGGACTCAGCCCGTATACCTCTACTCCAACATATACCTTTTCCCTCGGCACACGCAGCCAAAAGACTCAGGCCCAGAGCGGCAAGGTCCATGGAGGTCCCGGACCCCATACTATAACTCAGAATCAAAACGTGTCCTTTGAAATTGATTTCGGGTTCAAGCCAGTGGCTAAGTCTCAAATATGCACGCCTAGACCCTGTCTAGGACTAAATCAGTGAAAAGATGTCTCAAGAACCCCTCCTAGGGCACCCAGGCATAACTGGGTCTAAAATAATAGTAAAATATCTCAGATGCTCGACCCGGCCGAGCTAAATTTATTTCAAATCAGTAAGAAAACTCAGCTAGCACTCTGACCCGGTCGAGTCTAGCAATAGTAGCAAAATCATGATAAAAGCATATTTTGACCTTCTTTTACCCCAAGAAGATCCACATATCAAGTCAAATCATTTCCAAATCCAATTTCAATGAAAACAGGCCCCCGGGGCTATGCAAGTTTAAGGAAGACAGCCCCAGTAGGCCCTAAGCCAAAACCGTAGTAAAATGTGGGGAAATCTCTTTATATGCATGGAAATGATATGATCAACACACAATAGCCGTCCGGTAGCTCACAATAACCTATCGGCCCTACACAGGCTCCCGAAGCTACTCAGCAAGCATAACCAGCCTAGAAGGATAATTCTATGTCTGGGACTCGCGAACATTCCTAATGATCCCACTGTCTATGTTCCAGAGTCAACAAGGTCTCACCGGACCACAAGGGTAATAATATCAAGTAGTAAGAATACTACACATAACGGAGGAAGGAAATGAGGCGGATCAAGGAGAAGCGGTCAAGGTGTGTGGTACCAACCTAATAACCCAACCCAAGGATGCCAACTACTATAATTTTACCTGATATATGCTAAGTTTAGGATTTTAAATCGTAACCTACCTGTCGTCAGATGACAAGCTGCGGGAATGAAAATATCCGGGGCCGAGCTACTCCGAGAAGCTCCGAACGAGAATCAAACTATCAAATTCATGAATAAAACGTTAAAACGAGTCTAATGATACCTATATTGCTACAATTATAGCCGGGTCGATATCCAGGTCAAAAGCAGGCCTGTAGGGCCCACACCTAAAACCAAAAATGATAAGGACCACGATGACCCCAACGATGCCAAGAAGGCATGCTCAAAATTTGAGCACAATTAGCCAAGGAAAGGGCGCGAAAACAACCCGCAAAGGTTGGTGTTTAAAGAATAGAATTTCGAAAATAAAAACGAAAATTAAGCAAGAATTACTTACCACAAAGATGGTATTCAGGCCAAGACGAAAAATTCTTCACCCTCACGAGCATGCACAAGCTTAGAGGCAGAATCTACCACAAAATCCAAGGTTTGGATATGAGCATCAATGGAGGAATTTTAGAGAAAAGACAAGGAAGCAAGTTGGGGAAGATGACTTACTAAGATATGAAGGAGCATGGATAATCGACGAACAATTGATTCCCCAAGGCTTAGATCTGATTTGGAGCAAAATGGTGGAGAGAATTTTTAGTTTTAGAGTGATAAAGATGTGGAGAAATGGCTGGAAAATCAGACATTCAACAATTTATGACTGCTGAAAATGGCTAGAGCCATCGGCGCTGAAGGCCTGCCACAGGCCAGCGCGATCGTGCTGCCTGGGCGCGCAACTACTTTTCTGCTATTTTTGAAAACTCTCTGGGGCATTTCGGGCACAATCGGAACCCGATATTCAAAACTCAATAATGTTAATAGAGTGGAAACGACATTCCGGACTCAACAGAATTGACGAAACTTCCATACGAGGTTATTTCAGAGAAATGTTATCCCAAGTCAACACTAACAAAAAGGAACTCAAAGGCCCAAAATGAGTCCGGCTAACCTGGAACCCGAAACAACCACCTTCCCAACCCAAACTCAACATTCTGGACCTGATGGAATTGTTGGATTTTGAATCCGACACTCTGATCATTGAAAGTCACACAAAGTTACACTTTCAACTCTAAATGACCTGAAAACTAAGAAAACAACACAAAACCAACACTACAAGTTCTCAGGCCTCAACTAAAGGTCCAAATAAACCAAACTCAATGCTCTGGAACTAACAAAACTTTCAGAATTCAATTCTGAGCACGTTAGCTAAGAATGTTGACTAAAGTCAACGATATCCTAAGCTTAAGCTCTAAAACAGGCAAATGGCCAAAATGACTAAATGAACGACCAGGGCACCAAACTACTGGTCCCAGAAAGCCATAAATGACTTGGGGCCACTATAGAAAATCTCTAACAGTACAATAAATGCGTAAACGTGAATATGAATGGAAGGTTCATCACAACATCCACTACTAAAAAAACTTTCGTCCTCGAAAGTCAAGAAGAAGGGAGTACCTGAAGACTCGAAAAGCTGCGGATACTGAGCATGCAACTCACTCTCGGTCTCCCAAGTAGCCTCCTCGAATGGAGGATGTCTCCACTGAACCTTCACAACTGGAATCTCTCTAGATCAAAATCTCCTGATATCTCTGGCCAAACTAGCTATTGGCTCCTCAACAAATGACAATCTCTCATCTAACTGAACCAAATCCCAATGCAATATATGAGACTCATCTGACACATACCGGTGCAACATTGAGATATGAAACACTGGATGAACAGTCAAAAACATCGGAGGAAAGGATAACATGTAGGAAACACTACCAACCCTCTGCAGAATCTCAAACGGCCCAATAAACCTAGGCCTAAGCTTGCCCCGCTGACCAAATCTCACCACGCCCTTCACGGGCGATACACGAAGGAAAACCAAGTCACCAACACTGAACTCCAAGGCACGAAGTCTACGATCAGCATAGCTCTTCTACCTACTCTAAGCCGCTCTAGGCCTGTCCTGAATCAAACAAACTCAGTCCAAGGAATCTCTAAGCAAATCTATACTCTGCGTTCTAGACTCTAACCCCTCAAACTAACCAATTTGTGATCTGTAATGCCTACCATACAGAGCCTCGAATAGTGCCATGCTAATGCTTGAATGGAAACTATTATTATACGCAAACTCGGCTAATGGCACAAACTGATCCCATCAACCCCCAAAGTCAAGAATACAAGCCTCAAGCATGTCCTCCAGGACCTGAATAGTCCTCTTGGACTGTCCATCTATCTGAGGGTGGAAAGTGGTACTAAGCTGAACCTCTGTACCCAAATCCCTTTGTATAGCCCTCCAGAACTGGGATGTGAATTGAGTGCCGCAGTCTGAAATGATAGTAGCTGGGACCCTGTGTAATCGAACAATCTCGCGAATGTAGATCTGAGCTAGCCTTTCTGCCCGTAAGAAGTCTGAACCGGTAAGAAGTGTGCTGACTTAGTTAGCCTATCAACGATCACCAAAATGGAGTCAAACCCATGAGAAGTATGAGGTAAACCAACAACAAAGTCCATAGTAATACCTTCCCACTTCCACTTAAGAATAGGAAGTCACTGCATCAAACCACTCGGTCTCATATGCTAAAACTTAACCTGCTGACAGTTCAAGCACCGAGATACAAGCTCTGCCACATCCAGCTTCATACCACTCCACCAGTAAAGCTGCCTCAAGTCACTATACATCTTAGCGACGCTCGGATGAATGGAATACTTAGAACAATGGGCCTCACAAAGTATCAACTGAATCAAGTCACCAACCCTCGTAGCACAAAGTCGACCATCGAATCTCAGAATACCATCAGAACCCAAAGTAGCCCGGCTGGCCTTACCCCGAACTACCTGATCATGAAGGTCACACAAACCCTGATCCTTAAACTGTCGGCTCTGAATCTGATCAACCAGAGTGGAATGAACCTCAACACTAACAAGAACTCTACTGGGATCAGACAAGTCAATCCTAACCAAACGGTTAGCCAAGGATTCGATTTCCAAGGCCAACGGTTGCTCAAAAACTAAAAGTGAAGCTAGACTGCCCATTGTTGACACCCAATTTTTACCCGCCATATTGCAAATTAATTTGGAGCTTTTTAAATTTTAAATAATTTTTGAAATGATTGTTTTATCAAAAGAACAAAATATTTTCAAATCAGCTTTACCAATAGTTCTGAGTAATGATTTATATATGTGAAATTTATATAAAATTACTTAAAGAATTATTTTTTAAAATTTGATTTCATAAGAAAATCCCTTTAAAAGACTAAGCATGTAATTTTCCTCCAAAATTACTTCAAATAAGAGTTAATTGAAAAATTAATTTTATAATTAATTAAAGAATTGATTATGTGTCAAATATGATAATTATTTTAAATTGTTTCAGTTTATTAAAACTCTAAATTAATTTAAAATTGATTCATCCCTAAACCTGTTATTCCAATTATAGCCGAATTTTACTTATTCTTCACCAAATTGGCTATTTTCTAAACCTAAAGTGGCCACATTTTCACAATCTAAACTCACCCTTATAACCCCTTAATATTTTAGCTGTTTGGGCCCTAAAAGCCCCGGCCCACTCAGCCCAGTACCCTTTTAATTACCCCAGCCCAATCCAAAAAACCCTAACCCGCTCAAGACATGCTCCAACCCGACCCAAACCCTTCTATCCACCTTATCACACCTCTATTCTCCACTTTCTCTCTCAAAACTCAACCAAACATACCCCTTCTTCTCTATTCTTCTTCGTTCAACACCCCAGAAACCCTAGTCGCTTCTCTCTTCTCTCCTCCATTTCTCTCACGCGTTATCTCCCTTGTTGTACGAAGCAACGCGCTTCGTACAACACCTCAGCAATCCAGTATGCCTCCCCGTCCTTCACCCTTTTGTCATTCTAAAAAATGACAACCATAACCCCAACAACAACCTTCAACATTTCTCACAGGTTCAACCCCTAAAGCTCTCTAATGTTTTCATTCTCCGTCTATTTTTCTCCGTCAAAAGGTGCGCTGGCAAGTCTAGAAGATTCTAAAACCCACCAGGTGTCACCCCCCCTCCGCTAAGTCTGCGAAAACTTGTACAAATTCATAGAAGTTGTTGCTATGAACGTTTCTCCAGCTGAGGAATTTGAATTCCTCAGCAAAATCCCTAAAAAAACCCTCTGTTTTCCCCGTCTTTTTACCCTGATTTCTCCTATAAATACCCCCCTAGCTGCATGTCTAGCAGCTAATTTCAAGGAAAAATTGAGGGTTCAGGAGAATCGATTTATCTAACCCTACGTAACCGGTCAGCTACTTGGAGAAGAAAACACTAAAAATTTGAATCCCAACGAGTTCACTTATAAATCCAGCGGTGGTGAAATTTTCTGGTAAGGTTTGAATTCACAAGTCGTTGCTCCTAAAAAGGTATACCCCTTAGCCTCTTATCTCTTTACTGTTTTCCCTTTTTACATTATATGAGGTCTGATATTTAGTAAATCTAGATTTTAAGTTTGTTTATTGTTTTACTGCTGTTGTGTTATGATTTTAGATTGTTATTTTTTGTGATTTTTGAGTAATAGATTCATTAGAAACCTCATAATCTCTATTGGTTCATTTGATTTGAGTAACCATGTAAGTGCCGAATGTGAAGTCTGTTTTTGTCAAGTCTGTAAAACGCTTAACCCCTTCTTGATTTTTCCCAATCCCTTTGTCATGATCATGCCCCTATCTTGTTTACTGATTCTGTCTAAGTGTTGCACCATTTCGTGTATATGAATTGGTCAAATTCTAGGTTTGTTTTCTCATGTTTAAGTTGGTATTTGTGATAATTTTTTAACACTGTTTCCTCTTAAAGACTTCATGATTTCCACTAGTTCTTTGGTTGTCTTGTGTGACATGAATAGACTCAACATTTGTTGATAGAACTAATATATAAAATGCTTAACTTTGTTCAACCCCTTCCTCTTTCCCCTGTTTTCTTTGACTTGGTACCAATCTTGTTTTGTTCTCTTCCTTTACTGTTTTGCCTATGCTAAAATGGCCATGTGTTGACACTAAATTAGTCAAGTATTAGATGCTATTTTTCTCTTGTTACAATCAACGTTTATTGCAATATTGAGAACTGACTCCTCTTAGTTCACTAATTTTCTGCGTAATGCTATGAATATGGATTTTAGACTTGTTGTTGGAACTAGTTGACACAAGATTATTAATGTTGGTCAAACCCCTTCCTACTTCTCCCTTGTTTTCTTTAGACTTGATTAAATCTCCTATCTTGCTTTTCTTCCTCTCTCTGGACTGTTTTGATCATGATGATTGTGTGTGAAGTTTACGAGTCATGGTTTATAATGTGTTTAAGTCTTGCTTGAAAATCATGAATCCTATACTGTTATATGAATATCTCTAAGTGGTGTTATGAGCTTCTTGTTATTAGGAACTAGAGATGATTTATATCCCTTTGTGATGTATTTTTCATCTTTGTAAGCTCCTCAGTTCAATCCTTTAGTAGACATTAATGTCACTTCCCCCTTGTATACTATATGAACATTGAGATGAGTAGGATTGTGTTACTGTTTTGAGCATGCTAATGTCCCAAGTTGATTTATTTGCAAAAAACTGTTTAAAACTAGTAGTTTTGGCCTGTGCCATGATAACAGTTTCCTCTAAATTCCCCCCTGGTTCTCACGTGATTTTCAACTAGTGATTGATGTTTAAAATTTGTCCAGCCTTCTTGTCTCCTTTTTTTTCCTGACTTCTCTCTTTTTTGGGGGGTAATATGTGATGTCAAGACTAGGTTCTTTAGCTAGCTTTTTTCATACTCTAAATGATTTGTGTTAAGCTGTTGACTCAAAAGTCCCTTAAGTGACTGAAAACTGCGTTCAACATGTTTAAACTCCTAAGTTTGGATATTGAATATGACTTAGTGTGATAAATGTTCTGAGATTGTTTTCATGCCTCTATGATATCATGCCATATTTTCTTCAAGTATGTACATCTGCGCATATATGATCTATTTGATCTATCCTCTTTTATCCTCTTTGACTTCTAGAAAAATGATAAGTTCAAAAGAATGATCTTTGTTGGTGTTTGAAAGTTTGGAATACTGTAAGCATGATAGTATGATACTTGTGTATTAAAATTTGTGATTTGTTGTCTTGGGTTAGGCTGAATATCCTATTTCATATGTTTAATTTCGTATGAGCTTCTGTGAGTGTTAATGAATTAACTGTCAGGAAATATATTTTTCAAACATAAAATTTGTATATTACTTCATTATTCTTGCTTAAATTTATTTAAACATATGCTAATCTTTATTTTTACTTCTCTTTTTATGCATGGTAAATATGGTGGAGTCCAATTGGACTCCTAAATTCATCCTTTGCATTTCTTCCGTTGGGCCTAGCCCAACACTATCCGGATCAGCTTGATCAAGCCCAAAAAGGGCTGAGTCTGTGAGATTGGAGCAGCAGCGGAAGAAGAGGAAATGGGCCAAGCCCAAGCGTTGCATTAGCAGAAAAGTACAAATTGGACTGAATAAATGTAAATGGGCCAAAGCCCACTATGAAGCAACAGCAGCCCCAAAAGGGATAAAAATCAGAAAAATGGACCAAGTCCAAAGTAGAACGGCGGTGGGCCTAAAGAGGTCCCACACACTAGAATTAGGACATGATTAGCTTAATTCAATTATATCTTTATGCCTTTAACTCTTTAGTTGATTGATTAGTTTAAATTGAATAATTTGGACTGACTTTGTAAAGCTTAGTTGAATTATTCCTAAACGAAGTTGAAATTTCTGTTTGAACGTTTTAATACTAATTACTGTTTGTAAAAGTCTTTTTTCATTAAATACCAACTCTTTTTCTTCATGTGTAAAAACAACTCTTTCATATATATTATCTCCTTTTAAAATCAACTCTTTATAAAAATAAGATATTTTCATAACAAATCAAACCCGTTTTCAAAAGTTAGTCAACAAGTTAAAAAAAATTTCAAACAAGCACGGGCAACCGCGAGTTAGCGGATACTCTTGGTGCCTTAACACCCTTCCAAGAGTATTAACCTGAACCCTTACCCTTAATCTCTTAACTTTCGAAAACTTTATCTGTTTTGGAGTTTTAAAAGTTCTTATAAGTTTTTCTTAGTTTTTACTTTATAAAAACTAAGTGGCGGCTCTTGCTTTTAATTGAAAGCGTTTTGAAAACTTTAATTAGATTTTTGAAATGATTTTCAATAAACAAGTCACATTTTTTTTCAAGTCTTTGCCCAAAAAGGATCAAAACAAAAATGGCGACTCCGCTGGGGATAATTCAACTAGGTTCTAACCATATTGTTTGTAACTAACCTATGTGACTAACTATTCGAGTTTGTAATAATTAGTAAAGTAGTTATTTGTAATTTATGTGTTTAATTCTAACAAATTATAACTGTCATTACATATCATCCCATATTCTGCCAAACGGCTCTCGATTTTATTTATATTTAGGGGGGTTCATGTTCCCATGGCCTCCCGCCACAAAAAACACTTTCTCGGGAATATGATAGTTTACGGGTACGTCATGTGTCCAATAGCTATCGTATTCTCAACCCAAGTTATCCTCTTGGGACCTGGTCTATTTTAAAACAACCAACTCTTAGACACCTAGCGAAGAGCTAAACCAAAACCCAATTTTTAGGCATTTGCCTAGGACGACCCAATACCTTATGGGTATTGGGCCCATTAGAAAGACCGCCTTCCGTCTATTGACCATGAGTCAATTACAGAGGACCATGCTTATTTGCTTTGATAGAGTATATGCCGTTGAATGTATCCATTATCACCTGGGAATAGGGGGACCTTAATTGATTTATCTGTTTTGTAGGATGGATCCACCATGTCCCGCTCGGAGATTTCGGATGGTAACAAAGCCCGATGACCTCCTAAAAGTTTGGTGGGAATGCATGAACACCGATGATAGGAAGTTGGTCCAAAGGCACATCGGATATTTACCCTCTCTCATGAATATGAAGGCATGGCCCGAAATGATTCAAGTCCTAACCGCCTTTTGGGATAACAAAAATATGGTTTTTTGGTTTGGGAGTGTGGAACTGACCCCAACCATCGAATAAGTGGTTGCGAGCTATGAAAGTCTAGGCATGTGTCAAAAAAGGAAAAGATCACCAGATAAGGATATCCTCTTCCCAAAGGTGTGGGACCGACAATAAATCAAGGAGGCATTCTTGATCAAAGATGATAGTTGGCTCGGAAGGATTGATGGACCAAACATCCCTTTTAGGAAGCTATACTATAGGTTCGGGCTCTTCAACGCCTTTGAAAATTTTGGTCATGAGTTTGGATCCGAAGAAGACTGGAAAAATCTAAGAGTCTTCGCGTTCGTCATGAGCCTTCTTGGAACCATGATATTCCCGCAAGGACCGAACCATACCATCCATCCGAGTGTAGTCATGGGTACACATGCCATCTTCTACGAAATCAATTTTGGGTCTTCCGTCAAGTATTATACGCTGGCTCTCATGATACTTGCCGACATTTACCGAGCTTAGGGTAAATGTCAAGAGGGCGAGCGATTCTTTCAAGGGTGCAATTTAATCCTGCAATGGTAGATGATCAAGCATCTACTTAAATGTTCCTACACCGAGGAGTTGGACCACTCGATGAGGTTGGATAACTTCGCATCTCATAGCATGTGGCTAACTATAAACAAGTACAAGCAGAAACCCAACCAAGGATTTTGGTTCACTCAGTTTCGTGGCTTAAAAGGATAATAATGTTCAGTGTGTAATTAGAGACCTCCACCTGGGAAAGTACATCACACGAGGAGATACATTGCCTTTCTTGGTACTTTTAGGCCTTCGGGGAACCCGTCCTTATGTCCTCGCTAGAGTTCGTAGACAGTTCGGGCTAAAGCAGGAAACACCCCAAGTGGCAGAAATGGGCAAGTTCATAACCGATCATGAGGGCGGTGTGGTGGCATTCAAAGATATGGCTCGAAAAGAATCGAACAAAAAGAAAGTCGAGGAACCTAAGGCCGAAGATAGGCTAGATCCACCTTGCAGCGACACATACAAAGAGTGGATGAAAAAGAACCTTGCTGGGACTATCGAACCAGGTCTGAATGTGCCTTACCGAGTGGCCGATGTCAAGTTCGAACACCAAATGTGGCTTCATAGACTTCAAGAACAATGCACAAAGAGTGATGTGGCACATCACCTACAACATAGGAAGATTCTATGACCATACAATATTTGAATGAAGAGTTAAAACGGACTAGGCAAGAATTGGGCAATGCTAGACATTGCTTAATTGAGTTAGACAACGGTATGGATCAACAAATAGAGAGTATATGAGGGATGGACTCCTGGACTAGAGCCTTGATGGCCTGGGCTCATTTGGCGATGGATAGGTACTTCATGTGGCACGAGGTAGATAAGGCCAAGAAAGCAAGAGCAGATGCAGGACCTTCCAAAAGTTAGAAGTCATTTTTTGTCCCCTGCGTGGGATTGTTTATCTTAGTCCCCTGCGTGGGATTGCTTTTTCCCCTTACGTGGGATTTCTTATTTTTCATCCCCTGCGCGGGATTGCCTATTTTCTCCCCTGCGTGGGATTGCTTATTTTGTCCATTGCGTGGGATTGTTTAGTTTTCGTATTTTTTCCCATTCCCTAAAAGTTGTTCCCCGTTTATTATGTAGTTGTAAAGGATTTTATCTCCTTTATTATTAATGAAAATCTTATTTTGGGGATAATGGACCGACTTAAAGGCATATATCTCTGTCAAATACGCTAGGCCTACCCTTGGCACAAAAAGGGTTACCAATTAGGACTCGATATTTATCTTGATGATTATATGCAATATATAACTACTTTATGTGCTTTATGTGCTATGCGTGTTGCTTGAATCAGGAAAATTGGTCCACTCTACGTCGAAATTCTTTAGAACACCATAAGCAAATATAAATCCCACTATACAAAGTCCGACCAAAATACTCCAAGTCTTTCAAGTTTCACCGAAAAAAACCTAAAAACCTTCTAATAAAAAACTTCCTAAAAAATCTCCATTCTTTTAGGAAAGGTTGAAATGAAAGCCGTGATTCTACGAGAGAGAATGCTAAGAATCCAGGAGGAAATGGAGGAAGTCCAGAGAAAACATGAAAGAGTCGACCAACTTATTGAAGCCGTCTTAGCTCGGTCCAAGGAGATTGAGGAGAAGACCGCCAAAGCTAAGGAGAGGATTGCTGCAATTGACCAGATACTAGGAAAATCTGAGACTAAGACCGAACCAGACTTTGATCTGGAACTCAAAGAACTTCTCCTGAAGTTTAAAGATGTCACTGGAGGGTTGGAGAAGGTCAACAAAGGGAAGGAAAGAGTAATTGAAGAACCTGAAGACAATAAGCAAGTGCCCATGGAGATCACTTTGAACAAGCACCTTTTTGGAAAATCTGGGAAGAGTACTGAAAGGACCCAACTCTTTGACACGAGAATTCACCACTGGACCAGGATCAAGGGTGATGCTATTTGTCCTATAAGATTCAGGCCAGGAGGGAAGCCCATCACCCTCAAAGTTCACTACCGTGAATATGCCAAAAAACCAAAGGTGATTCTCTGTTTGGAAATTTATGAAACCCTGAAAGCTATGGGAGTCCTACATCCAGACCAATATGAGGGATTCGGATGTCACCCTCACAATGCGCACAAAGAATGCGCCTATCATCCACGTCACAGAGGACACACTACCGATGAATGCAATTCCCTAAGAGCCCAGATTTACCACATGATCACTAGCGGCTAGATAAGCCATCTGTGGGGCCCTCGAACCATCCTTTCTTGTTACCAAGTTGGTCATGGAATGCCCATCACTGAGGAAATGACAATTCATCGCTATGATTTCACCATCTTCTAGGACACTTACTATGAAATCTATGCTAAGCTGGTCCATGCCAAGATCTTGGAGCCCGTGGAAAGGAAACCGGGGAAGATGACTAGGGTTTGGCGCCAAGGGAAAGAAGTTTTCTTCTATCACAAAGGGGTCAGAGGCCATGATATCGAGACATGTCGCCACTTTCGGGTCGATCTGGAATATCTCCTTGACATGGGAAAAATCGAGCTAGAGTTTCCCCCTTATCATTCTTGAAGAAAAAAACTAAGAAGAGTCTAGAAGACCCCATCATCCAGAGCTGAAAGTAGCAGAAGTAGCAGAGTTTTAGCTTTCAGTTTTCTTTATTTTCTATTTCATCTTTACTTTTCCCCTTGTAATCAAATATTGGATGAAATGAAATGAGACAACTTATCTATCACAAGTTCGAACTATGTAGGGCCTGAATTCTCCTTCGTGAGATACGTAGGCAGCCTTCAAGGACTGGCCCATGTCTTAAAGAAATTGTCATTTCTCCACATCGACAAAGACGATGAAGAGTTCAGGAGGACAATAGGCAGAGATGTTACAAAATCAACCTTTCCTGACGAAGCCTACTTATCCCAAATCAACGGACAAAATCGTGTCCTTTGAAACAATTAAGTCAAAACCACCCGTGGACTAATCTGTCTTGACGAAAAGAAACTTTTATGTGTTTAAAGCAATTCCTATGTGTTTGTCTCTGGCCATATATTTTGTATAATTTATCACTGACTAAACCTAACAAAGTGGCCTTTTAGTACTTTTTTGTTTCAACAGATAAAAGAAATTGGTTTGTGTTGACGAAAACTGGCTGAACACTATTACTTCACTCGCTTGATTCATTCTCTGACCCTCACTTGTCTGAAGAAAGAATGATTGATAGTGAGGAAGAAAATGCCTTGGCTATAAGGGACAGCGTCATCGCTGAACAAAACGAAATGATCCCAGAGCTTGCAAGGAAATTAGAAAAGATGCAGGAAGAAGTGCAGAAAGCAAAAGACATGGCTAGCTTGGCTATCACCACCAATACTCCTGCTTTGGGCGACTCTCAGCCCCCTCTCCAAAACCCTCCACTCAAATCCCCGCAAACCAGAAATCAACCAAAAGACATCCCTTCCTCTTCCATTCCCATGCCTTCAAATGAACTTTTCCCTAGTAACCCTTCCCTCGTCAGGTCCCTATACCAGACCCATACTCCCCCTGTTCAACATACTAACCAGAACAACAATCGAGGTGCCTATCTCCCACAAAACCCTTCAAACCTCCAGAACACTCCACAAAATACCTACAACTCCCAAAACAACCATCCTAATGTCACCAAAATTGTTAACCCACATAATTTTACCCCCACATACCCAAATACTGTTCCTCACATCCAGCCTCCACCCGTGCAGAACTTACCTCCAATTTTTTATGCCATAACAGAACCATACCCCACCCTCCAGGAGAGCCCTGAGTTATATCATTATGAATAGAAAGAAAGAGAGCTGAAGGCCGCAGAAATGAAGCATGACCTCAATATGGCACAAATAAGGGAGGAAATGGCCCAGATTCGAGAGTTCCAGAGTTCGCCTTATGAAAAAGGCTACCATTATGATGATCTCTGCATTCACCCTGAGATGAACTTACCAGAAGGATTCAAAATTCAAAAGTTTGAAATCTTCAATGGGGTTGGGAGTCCCGAATCCCATCTAAGGAGTTACTGTGATTAAATGGTCGGCGCCCAGAGAAATGACGCCCTGCTAATGAGACTCTTTAGCCAAAGTCTGAATGGAGAAGCATTGGAATGGTTCACCTCCCAGGAATTGAAAAAGTGGTCCAAGTGGAGCAATCTCGCTAGAGACTTTGCCCAGAGATTTGCATACAACGTAGAAATCATCCCAGATCGATATTCCCTGCATCAGGAAAAAGTCAAATGAAGATTTCAGAGATTATACTTATCGGTGGAGAAAAGAGGCCGCGAGAGTATGGCCTCCTATTACCGAAGAAGAAATAAGCGCGGTGTTTATGCGCGCTCAGGAGTCAGAAGTTTATGAAAAGATGATATCGGCGGTAAAGGCCCAGTTCGCCTACTTAGCAAAAATCAGAGAGATTGTGGAAGAAGGGCTCTGTAGTGGCAAGATCGCCAAGACCCCAGTTTCTTCAGGACCAATAGGACCCCCCAAGAAAAAGAGAGAGGAGGTATCTTTGGTGTCTTTCAATCCTAGTCCAAAACCACATAAACCCTTCGGAGCTGGTTACAAGAAACCACTTGTTCCAACAACCCCTCATTCAGTTCCACAAAACCCTCAACCTATCTTCTATACACAGCCAGTCTACCAAGCTCCAATGCCAAATATGCAGCCCACATACTAAGCTCCAATGGAAAATATGCAACCCACCTACCAAACTCCTCTCCAGAATTTTCCAATGTACCAAAGGGCTCCCAAAAATCAAAACAACCACCGGGTTCCTCCTCCCGGTCTCCCTCGACCAAATTTGGAGAAGAAAGTTCCTCGAACTTTCACTCAATTAGCTGAAACCCAAACTCAGTTATACGAAAGACTGAAAACCGCTGGATTAGTTCAGCCCATTCAGCATAAAGCAGGCAACGTCAATTCTCCTTTCTACAAAGTTGATCGGCATTGTGCCTATCACCCAGGAGGCACCAGGCACAGTACGGAGGATTGCATCAATCTGAAACATAAGATTCAAGATTTGATCGATCAAAAGGTAGTCACCTTACAGACAGCGCCGCCAAATGTTAATAACAACCAACTTCCGAATCACGGAAAAGCCGCTGTAAACATGATCAAAATAGAGGAAGAATGGTTCACAAGTAAGTCCATAGTACCGGCAAGCCCCAGAAATCCCGAGGAACTAGAAAGGTCTGTAGCTGCTTTGAGCATTGCGGAGAAGCCGCAATACGCTGTGTTGGTGCCAGCCAAAAAAGAGTTCATAATTGAAGCTGCCGCAACCCACGGTATGACAATATATGGGAGATGTTATGTCCCCGATAGTCAGGTAGATGATGCTTATAAGAAGAGTCTACAGAAAAGGCCAATCACTGAAGGGGAAGCGGAAGAGTTTTGGAGGAGGATGCAACCCAAGGAGTACTCGATCGTGAAGCATTTGGAAAAGACCCCAGCTCAGATTTCTATTTAGGCTTTGTTGATGAGTTCCCAATATCATAGACAGGCATTACTCAAGATTCTAAATGAAGCTTACATGCCCACAGGTACCAACGCAGAAAATTTGACTGCCATGGTAAGCCAAATCCAGGGAAACTGCCGCATCTATTTCGGTGATGATGAGTTGCCTTTTGATGGCGTGATGCATAACAAGGCTCTACATATCACTATTCAGAGTCAAGAAAAGGTCATGAACAGGGTACTGATCAATGACGGTTTAGGATTGAACATCTGTCCATGGTCTACGCTGACCCAGTTGGAGTATAATTTGGGGAAGATCCGTCAAAGCAGGGTCATATTGAGAGCCTTTGATGGAGGTCAAAGAGACACTCTTGGAGAAGTCAACCTATACATCCAGATGGGACCCGCTGAATTTCAGACAGTGTTCTAGGTCATGGATATTACCACTAGTTACAATTTGCTTTTGGGGCGGCCATGGATACATGAAGCTGGGGTCGTGCCATAAACCTTGCACCAAATGGTGAAGTTCTTTTGGGACGGGCACGAAGTGGTAATCCATGGAGAGGGAAGCCAGCTGAGTCGCCCAAACAGTTGCGTCCCCACAATTGAAGAGGTCCCGAGAGGGAGTGACTTTTACAAAGTGGAAATTATGAATGCCACAGAAGAGGACCTGGTTCCTAAAACTCCCATTCCACCCATTTATAAGATGCTTGCAACCACAATGCTGAGGTGTGGTTATGAGCCAGGCTCAGGGTTAGGAAGGAACTCTGATGGTCGGATTGAACCTTTGAGTATCCCTGGACAGTTGAGCAAGCACGGATTGGGGTATGTGATCCAAGAAGATGAAGCCAACAACAAAGAAAAGAGGCAGTCAGGACTGCCCAAGCCATTTCCTCATTTGTATCAATCATTCAAAGTGCGCATCAACCCTCTAAGTGATGGGTTGGAGGATGGAATAGAGAACCTGTTTGAGGAGTGTGATGCTATAGCTAAAGAAGCTCCCGAAATGACCACAATCAGGAACATCGAACCTGGAGAGAAGTTGCTACTCTCCACTCGGCTGGATAGACAAAGACTTTATTTTAGAAAATTCGGTGATGGTCCGGATGAGGCTCCCTGACCCACCCTTTATGTTTTAAATTTCCTTGTACTGCTTACTGCTTTCCAAAAGGCATGCACCTACATTTATGTAGGTGGTAGCCATAGTTTGTAAATATTTCTGGATTTTAACAAAAGCCTCCTTATTTTGAAAATATTTGCCGTTCAAAATTATTTATGCTTGCTTGTTATTTTCTAACCTGTTTTATTTTGATTTCAGTAATAATAAGATAAAACCTGCCACGGTCTTGTCATGTCAAGAGTTTAACAAACAACATGAGTCAGATGATGATGGTTTTGAAGAATATGATGAGACGTTAACAACACAATTACAGGACTTTGAGAATCGAGAAAAGCCTAACCTGGAAGAAACTGAGGCGGTCAATCTAGGAGTCGACCAATAGGTCAAAGAGACTAGAATTACTGTCCATCTGACAGAGGTACAAAAGAGAGAGCTCATCAGATTACTCAGAGAGTACATCGACATATTTGCTTGGGCTTATAGCGATATGCCAGGGCTAAGCACAAACATAGTCTTCCACAAGCTGCCTATTAATCCAGGGTTTGATCCAATCAAGCAGAAGATTTGAAAGTTCAAGCCGGATCTAAGTCTAAGAATCAAGGAAGAAGTGACCAAACAAATTCAGTCTGGAGTTATGGAAGTCACAAAGTATCCAACTTGGTTGGCCAACATCGTCCCAGTTCTTAAGAAAGATGGGAAGATCAGAATCTGTGTCGACTATCCAGACCTGAACAGGGCCAGTCCCAAAGATAACTTTCCATTGCCCAACATCCATATCCTTATCGATAACTGTTCAAAGAACGAGATGCAGTCATTCATGGATTGTTTTGCTGGGTACCATCATATCTTAATGGATGAAGAAGATGCAGAAAAAACAGCCTTTATCACCCCCTGAGGTATCTACCATTAATGAGTAATGGCATTTGGTCTCAAAAATGTGGGTGCTACTAATATGCGAGCCATGACAACCATTTTTCATGATATGATTCACAAAGAGATCGAGGTATATATGGATGATGTGATTGTCAAATCCCGCGAGAGTTCAGATCACTTAACTCATCTAAGGAGGTTCTTTGACCGACTAAGAAAATATAACCTGAAGCTGAATCCCGCAAAGAGTGCTTTTGTAGTGCGAGCTGGCAAGCTGTTGGGATTTATAGTCAGTAGAAGGGGAATTGAGCTCGACCCTTCAAAGATCAGAGCAATTCAGGAGTTGCCTCTCCTGAAGACCAAGAAGTAGGTCATGAGTTTCCAGGGAAGATTGAATTATATTAGTCAGTTCATATCCCAATCAACGGTTATTTGTGAACCCATCTTCAAGTTATTGAAGAAAGATGCCCCGACTAATTGGGCCAAGAAGTGCTAGCAAGCTTTTGATCGCATCAAAGACTATTTGTCCAGTCCGCCTGTATTGGTTCCTCCAAGAGAAGGAAGCCTGTTATTGTTGTATCTGTCAGTTTCAGAAAATGCCTTCGGGTGTGTCCTGGGACAACATGATGAAACTGGAAATAAAGAACGAGCGATTTATTATCTAAGTAAGAAGTTCACTCCGTGCGAGGCTCATTATACTTTTCTAGAAAAGACTTGTGTGAGTTGACTTGGGTCGCACAGAAGTTGAGGCACTACCTGGCTTCCTATACGACGTATCTCATTTCCAGAATGGATCCCTTGAAGTACATATTCCAAAAGGCCATACCTACGGGGAAATTGGCCAAATGGAAAATGTTGGTATGTGAGTTCGACATTATATATGTGACTCAAAAAGCAATCAAGGGACAAGCCTTAGTGGACCATCTGGCAGAAAATCTGGTTGATGAAGACTATGAGCCACTCCAAACTTACCTCCCCGATTAAGAGATCTTGTTCGTAGGTGAGGATATTGATGAATCATACCCTGGTTGGAGATTGTTCTTCGACGGAGCGGTCAACTTCAAAGGTTCGGGCATTGGAGCAGTCTTGGTATCAGAAACTGGTCAGCACTACCCGGTGACAGCCAAACTCTGATTCCCATGCACTAACAACATGGCCGAGTACGAAGCCTGTATTCTCGGTATCCAACTGGCTATTGATATGAATGTCCAAGAACTTTTGGTCATAGGTGATTCTGATTTTCCAATTCACCAAGTTCAAGGTGAGTGGGCTGTGAAGAACCCCAAAATTGTGTCATACGTGAGGATGGTCCAAAATCTGTGCAAGAGATTCAAGAAGATTGAGTTCAAGCATACTTCGAGGATTCAGAATGAGTTTGCCAATTCCTTGGCAACCATATCCTCCATGATTCAGCATCCGGATCAGAATTACATCAACCCATTGGTAATAGATATCAATGAGCAACTTGCTCACTGTGCACAAGTCGAAGCAGAATCGGATGGAAAACCATGGTATTATGATATCAAGAGGTACCTAGAAGCTGGAGCCTATCCCGAGGATGTTACCTCTAATCAAAAGAAGGCAATTCGCCGAATAGCCAATAATTTTTTCCTCAATTGAGAAATCCTATACAGGAGGACTCCGGATCTTGGATTCTTAAGATGCGTTGACTCAGTGAAGCCACAAGGTTGTTAGAAGAAGTACATGCCAGAATGTGTGGTCCTCACATGAATGGGTTCATTCTAGCTAAGAAGATCTTGCGAGTCGGGTACTTTTGATGACCATGGAAAATGATTGTAGCAAGTTCGTGCAAAAATGTCACAAGTGCCAGATCCACGGAGATTTGATTCGAGTGCTACCTAACGAGCTTTACACTATGAGTGCACCTTGGCCTTTTGTAGCCTAGGGCATAGATGTCATCGGTCCCATCAATCCACCTGCCTCAAATGGACACAAATTCATTTTGGTAGCTATTGATTATTTCACAAAGTGGGTAGAAGTCATTTCTTACAAGTCCGTAACCAAGAAGGTTGTAGCTGATTTTGTTAAGAACAACATAATCTATTGATTCGGGATCCCTGAGTCAATTATTATCGACAACGGAGCAAACTTAAATAGTCACTTGATGAAAGAAATATGTGAGCAATTCAAGATCACTCACCGTAATTCAACCACATACCGCCCACAAATGAATGGAGCTGTGGAAGCCGCCAACAAGAATATCAAGAAGATCTTGAGAAAATGGTCGACAATCATAGATCTTGGGACAAGATGTTGCCTTATGCTTTATTGGGATACCGGACGACCGTCAGGACTTCAACCGGAGTGACCCCTTATGTGTTGGTATATAGTTTGGAGGCAGTAATACCCGCTGAAGTTGAAATACCATCCCTTAGGATCATTCAAGAAGCTGGACTGAGCAATGAAGAATGGGTTTGCGCTCATCACGAGCAACTCATGTTGATTGATGAGAAAAGGATGAGCGTCGTATGCCATGGTCAGTTGTACCAGCAAAGAATGATTCATGCATTCAATAAAAGAGTGAGACCACACATGTTTGCCATAGGACAACTGGTTCTTAAGCTCATTTTTCCCCACCAGGAGGAATACAAAGGAATGTTTGCACCCAACTGACAAGGTCCGTATGTCGTCCAGAAAGTGTTATCCGGAGGAGCTCTGATCCTATCCAAGATGGACGGTCAAGTGTGGACCAAATCGATCAATTCAGATGTTGTGAAGAGATACTATGCTTAGGGATAGTTTTCCTTTAATTTCCTTTCTCTGTAATCGCATTTCCTAGTTGTAATCATTTTATGCCTTGTAATAGCTCAGAACATCCCTATCCTCTTTGTACGAATTACGTTTGACCTGAATTCTCAAGAATGAGATACGTAGGTGGCCTTTGTCGGCCTCGGTCATCCCTTTATTTATTTCTATTATTCTCCCACTTCAAGTGTGGGAACTTCGTTTGACCTGATTCCTACCTCAATGGGATACGTAGGCGCCATAACGGTTCGGTCATATCACCCCAAGAAATGGAAACTGGGGCAATTATTTTGAGAAAGGAATCTCAAAAATTCAAAAGATGAAGGTCATTGTCAACGAAACAGGAGAATGCTTGTAGATACGAAAATGCCACAAACGGTTCAGCCGTATCTTCCAGGAAATTGAAATTGGGGCAGAATTTTCGAGAAAGGAATCTCGAAAATTTGGAAGATGAAGAACATTAGACTCCATAGAATTCCCCAGCAAGAATGCAGAGTATGCCAAAGAGAGACTAAAGCAAATACTAAGAAAGAATCTCGCGATCCCCGCAGAGTTTCAAGTCTCTTGCCCAAAGGAATAAGGTCCGTTATAAAACCTTTAACTGGGGCAGAAATTTTGAGAAGGATCTCAAAAATTTTGCCAAGCTTCATTCAAGAGTTCAACATTAAACTCCGAAGAATTTCCCAACACCGAGAGATCAGAGTCTACTTCAAGGAATCCCCAGTCCTATATGGATTAATCCCCGATTGTGATAGATTTCTCAAAAATCATCTCTCTGAGTTCCCCAGCTAGGACGACGAACGATTTTCATAGTACGCCAGCAGTACGTCAGAAATGTCAAGACCTCGAGTAAAGGACATTCGTTGAACTAGTACATGACATGACAGGCAGAGACATTTCCAAAAAATATCTTCTTTTTAAACTCTTTATTTTCCAAAGAACTTGTTTGAAAAGGTATTTACAAAAGATTAGTTTTACTCTTTTAATATGATTTTGTCTTACGTCTGTCGTGGACCGGAGAGAGTCGAAGGTGACAAGTACCTGAGACTAGAAAAGTATACGGAGAAGACAGAACCAGGAGCAGAAGATCGAAGGAGGTCAACACAGGCCAGTCTCGACAAAACTAACAATTTTATCTGTGGATGCACGCTATCCCCAAAAGTATACTAGAAAGCAGTCTCAAGTTCAAAGAAATGCAACTAGACCAGATGCCTTAAAATTTGGCGAGAAAAGCCCAAAACAACAGGGAGAAGCCAAAGAGGCAAAAGTCCCTAAAACGTACGAATTTTCTGGTAGCTCACATACACTACCAGATAAAGAGAAACTGACAATGTCCTTAACTCCCCAAAAGGGTCAGGACATTTTGGTCAGCTTCAAATTAGGGTACCCAAACAAAAGAGAAACGACCCTCTCCACCAATTACCGGCCAGCTAGGAATCACACCGAACAGACAATGTTCAAAAGCGGTATTTATGGCTGTCCCCAGAAGTGGGCATGACCATTTCGCTCACATTTTTGAACAAAAGTTATTTTGATCAGCTTCATAGATGTTGTCTTTAAAGTCTTTCAAATTTTGACTGTAGTCACTAGTGAACGCGACACTGTGTCTACTAACCATTTGCCTTGAGCGCAGGTACCCATAAAGGAGTCATCATAAAGACCAACGGTGATGTTTTCCACAACTCCCCTATGGGACATTGCATCATACATCACTACACGGCATCACATTTTTGCATTCATAATGCACCATGACACATTGTATCATGCTGCATTGCATCATATTGCACCATATTGCATCACATGACATAGCATTATGTCATGTCATATCATAACATATCGCATTGCATCATATTATATTATGTTGCATCGTATTGTTTGACATCATATTGCAGGGCCATTCATATTTTCATGCCGAGAGGGCCATCTCAAGAGAACCATGCCGAGAGGACCATTCATATTTCCATGCCGAGAGGGCCATGTGAAGAAGACCATGCCGAGAGGTCCATTCATATTTGCATGCCGAGAGGGCCATTCATATTTGCATGTCGAGAGGTCCATGTCAAGAGGACCATGCTGAGAAGGCCATTCATATTTGCATGCCGAGTGGGCCATGTTAAGAGGACCATGCTGAGAGGGCCATTCATATTTACATGTCAAGAATACCATCATCATCGTATATAGCAGATACACATCCCCTGCGAAGACATTGTCCCTCTGCCAGTTGGCTGCAAAGAGGATGACATTCATGGGCATCCCCAAGTCGCACTAGCTGCGCAGGATTGACCTTAGCATGTTTACATCCGAGATGGCGTGAGATAGAGGAGTCTGGAGATAAGGATATTGTCATCATTATCATTCATTATTTCAAATCTAGCATCCTGCATATTTACATCCGAGATGGCGTGGAACGGAGGAGTCTGACGTCGAGGATATTTATGCACCCTTATTCGGAAGTATCGATCACCAGAAGATGTAGTTATATACCACTTGTCATCAATGTCTAAAAGCATATAGTCTGGGGGATGACTATAAGACGCTATCCAAAATCGGACGATGAATCGAATTTTCCTAAATTAGAAGGCCAAAGGTCTTCTGTAAGTCACAGCGAAGTCTGAAACTGGATAATGTGCAAGATTGCCCAAAACTTGATAGACTAAGAGTTATCCGTAAAATGCAGTGATATCCAAAACTGGATAGTGTGCGAGATCACCTGAAGATTGAAAGTTCAAGGGTAATGCGTAAGTTGCAATAATATCCAAAATTGGATAAAAGTGCAAGACTACCAAAATTTGATAGTCCAAGGGTTATCTATAAGCTGCGACATATCCACGTTGATATTGAGAAGGACTACCCAAAGGCTAGTAATTCAAGGGAAATCTGTAAGTCGCGTTACATCTAAGATTGGATAAAAGTGAAGGATTACCCAAAAACTGGCAATTCGAAGGACATCTGTAAGCTGCCTCTATTTAAAGTCGGATGATGTGCAAGATTACTCAAAATCTGGCAAATTAAAGGCATTTGTAAGCTGCCTCTATCCAAAGTTGGATGATGTGCTGGATTATCCTAAGGCCTAACAATTCGGGGAATATCTGTTAGCCGTATCAATGCGAATGATACACAAGATTCACCCCGAAGGCGTATGCAAAAGACCGCTACCAAAAGCTAAGAAGGCTGCCGCATTCAAGAGAATGTCATTAAACAATCAAGAGGATCGCCACCATCAAATGACTACAAAGGTCATCATTATTCAAAAATTGCTACACAAGCAATCTTATCCGATAGGCAAGAAGGCTATCATGTTTGATCATCATGGAAGCTGCCATTTCCTAAAACAGAGATAGGAAAGGACGTCATCTTCCTCAAGAAACAACAAATAAGGAAAAAATGAGGTACGAAGCTATCTCTCTTTATTGAGCTACTTTACTACTAACATTTTGTTTCAAAATATTGCCGAGAACATCCAAGAGGATGAAACTCTCGAACCAGAACAACAGATACAAAGCACATCAAAAGATGTCACAACCCGAGATTCATACATAACCCAAGGATGAGGTATGGCCAAAAACTACCTCTCCAAGTGGAATTCTATTACTGCTAACCATTATGTTTTGAGATATTGTCGAGAGAATCCGAGAATGATGAAATTCTCAAAGCAAAACCACAGGTGCGGACTACACCAAAAAGGACGCATCACAACGTGGAACTTTTTCTTAGCAACGACTTGTGACACAGTCCGAAGAGGGATATCAAACTCTTTGGACGCGAGCTGAGGAACAAATCACCACCGCCATCAAACCACACCCCTATTAGAAGGCATGTGGGTATTTCCTATCTTAGGGTCCCAGTTTTGCATCCAGGGTATTTTCTGAACTCACGCTGGATGCAATATTCCTTCTTTTTCAAATCTGGGCGACGATACACCTCGAGCTTTGGAAATTATGTCCATGTAGCTCTTATCTGTGAATGTGGGGGCCTCAAATTTGTAATAGAGATAACTACAAGCCTCTTTTCCATAACTCAATCGCTTATCGCTCATCCCGAGCCAAAGGTCATATTATCATAAAGATTACCTTTTTTACCGATCAAGTCAAACTACAAGCAGCCTAATTCCTAAAGTTTTTGGATATGTAGGCGGTCTCCATGTTGAAGACTCAGCTACATTCAAAATTCCCTAAATTCTTTCACTCCCCATCTCTCCGGTCTCTCCATACTCCAAAATCGGAAAAGTTTGGAATTCCTTGGAAATCGTGCGTAAAATAAATTGTCTTAAACTACAAGTGGCCTGAATTCTCATGTAACCTGAGATATGTAGGAAACTCAATACCAGAGTTCGGCCATGATTCCTTGAAATTAATGCTAAAACCAACCACCTCCCGAGGATGGACTTGTGGTCGGATAAAAATTGGGAACGTCAAATTCCTTTGCCCAGGGTTCATTGCACTCACCCTACCCAAAGGGAGGGGCAGTTGTTGACACTCAATTTTTACCCGCCACATTGCAAATTAATTTGGAGCTTTTTAAATTTTTAACAATTTTTGAAATAATTATTTTATCAAAAGAACAAATATTTTCAAATCAGCTTTACCAATAGTTCTGTGTAATGATTTATATATGTGAAATTTATATAAAATTACTTAAAGAATTATTTTTTAAGATCTTATTTCATAAGAAAATCTCTTTAAAAGACTAAGCATGTAATTTTCCTCCAAAATTACTTCAAATAAGAGTTAATTGAAAAATTAATTTTATAATTAATTAAAGAATTGATTATGTGTCAAATATGATAATTATTTTAAATTGTTTCAGTTTATTAAAGCTCTAAATTAATTTAAATTGATTCATCCCTAAACCTGTTATTTCAATTAGAACCAAATTTTACTTATTCTTCACCAAAATTGGCTATTTTCTAAACCTAAAGTGGCCACATTTTTCAGCTGCCACAATATAAACTCACCCTTATAACCCCTTAATATTTCTGTTGTTTGGATCCCAAAATCCCTGACCCGCTCAGCCCAGTCCCTTTTAATTGCCCCAGCCCAATCCAAAACCCCCTAACCCGCTCAAGACCCTCTCCAACCCGACCCAAACCCTTCTATCCGCCTTATCACACATCTATTATCCTTTTTCTATCTCAAAACTCAACCAAACAGACCCCTTCTTCTCTCTCTTTCTTTGTTCAACACCCCAGAAACCCTAGCCGCTTCTCTCTTCTCTCCTCCATTTCTCTCACGCATCGTCTCTCTTGTTTTACGAAGCAACACGCTTTGTACAACACCTCAGTAATCCAGTATGCCTCCCCGTCCTTCACCCTTTCATCGTTCTAAAAAATGACAACCCTAACCCCAGCAACAGGCTTCAACGTTGCTCACAGCTTCAACCCCTAAACCCTTCTAACGTTTCCATTTTCCGTCCGTTTTTCTCTGTCAAAAGGTGCGCTGGTAAGTCTAGAAGATTCAAGAACCCACTAGGTGTCACCCCTCCTCCGCTAAGTCCGCGAAAACTTGTACAAATTCGTACAAGTTGTTGCTGTGAATGTTGCTCCAACTGAGGAATTTGAATTCCTCAGCAAAATCCCTAAAAAAAACTATATTTTCCCCTCTTTTACCTCGATTTCTCCTATAAATACCCCCCTAGCTGCATGTCTAGCAGCTGATTTTGGGGAAAAATTAAGGCTTTTGGAGAATCGATTTCTCTAACCCTACGTAACCGGTCAGCTACTTGGAGAAGAAAACACTAAAAATTTGAATCCCAACGAGTTGACTACTAAATCTGGCAGTGGTGAAATTTTCCGATAAGGTTTGAAGTCACAAGTCGTTGCTCCTAAGAAGGTATACCCCTCACCCTCTTCTCTCTTTACTGTTTTCCCTTTTTACATTATATGAGGGCTTTTATTTAGTAAATCTAGATTTTAAGTTTTTTTATTGTTTTAATGCTATTGTGTTATGATTTTAGATTATTATTTGTTGTGATTTTTGAGTAATAGCTTCATTAGAAACCTCATAATCTCTATTGGTTTGTTTGATTTGAGTAACCATGTAAGTGCTTAATGTGAAGTATGTTTTTGTTAAGTCTGTAAAACGCTTAACCCCTTCTTGATTTTCCCCAATACCTTTGTCATGATCATGCCCCTATCTTGTTTATTGATTCTGTCTAAGTGTTTCACCATTTCGTGTATATGAATTGGTCAAATTCTAGTTTTTTTTTCTCATGTTTAAGTTGGTATTTGTGATAAATTTTTAACACTGTTTCCTCTTAAAGACTTCATGATTTCCACTGGTTCTTTGGTTGTCTTGTGTAACATGAATAGACTCAGCACTTGTTGATAGAACTGATATATAAAATGCTTAACTTTGCTCAACCCCTTCCTGTCTCCCCTGTTTTCTTTGACTTGGTACCAATCTTGTTCTGTTCTCTTCCTTTACTGTTTTTCCTATGCTAAAAATGGCCATGTGTTGACACTAAATCAGTCAACTATTAGATGTTATTTTTCTCTTGTTACAATCAATATTTGTTTCAATTTTGAGTATTGACTCCTCTTAGTTCACTGGTTTTCTGTGTTATGCTATGAATATGTATTTTAGATTTATTGTTGGAACTAGTTGACACAAGATGATTAATGTTGGTCAAACCCCTTCCTACTTCTCCCTTGTTTTCTTTAAACTTGATTAAATCTCCTATCACAAGATGATTAATGTTGGTCAAACCCCTTCCTACTTCTCCCTTGTTTTCTTTAAACTTGATTAAATCTCCTATCTTGCTTTTCTTCCTCTCTCTGGACTGTTTTGATCATGATGACTGTGTGTGAAGTTTACTAATCATGGTTTATAATGTGCTTAAGTCTTGCTTGAAAATCTTGAATCCTATATTGTTATATGAATACCTCTAAGTGGTGTTATGAGCTTCTTGTTATTAGGAACTAGAGATGATTTATATCCCTTTGTGATGTATTTTTCAACTTTGTAAGCTCCTCAGTTCAATCCTTTAGTAGACATTAATGTCACTGCCCTTTTGTATACTATATGAACATTGAGATGAGTAGGATTGTGTTACTGTTTTGACATGCTAATTTCCCAAGTTGATTTATTTGCAAAAAACTGTTTAAAAGTAGTAGTTTTGGCCCTTGCCATGATAACAGTTTCCTCTAAATTCCCCCTGGTTCTCATGTGATTTTCAACTAGTGATTTATGTTTAAAATTTATCCAGCCTTCTTGTCTCCTTTTTTTTTCTGACTTGACTCTTTTTTTGGGGTAATATTTGATGTCAAGACTAGGTTCTTTAGCTAGCTTTTTTCATACTCTAAATGATTTGTGTTAAGCTGTTGACTCAAAAGTCCCTTATGTGACTAAAATTTGCATTCAGCATGTTTAAACTCCTAAGTTTGGATATTGAATATGACTTAGTGTGATAAATGTTCTGAGATTGTTTTCATGTCTCTATGATATCATGTCATATTTTTTTCAAGTTTGTGCATCTGTGCATATATGATCTATTTGATCTATCCTCTTTTATCCTCTTTGACTTCTAGAAAAATGATAAGTTCAAAAGAATGATCTTTGTTGGTGTTTGAAAGTTTGGAATACTGTAAGGATGATAGTATGATCCTTGTGTGTTAAAATTTGTGATTTGTTGTCTTGGGTTAGGCTGAATATCCTATTTCATATGTTTAATTTCATATGAGCTTCTGTGAGTGTTAATGAATTAACTGTCAGGAAATATATTTTTCAAGCATAAAATATGTATATTACTTGATTATTATTGCTTAAAGTTATTTAAACATATGCTAATCTTTATTTTTACTTCTCTTTTTATGCATGGTAAATATGGTGGAGTCCGATTGGACTCCCAAATTCATCCTTTGCATTTCTTCTGTTGGGCCTAGCCCAACACTATCCGAATCAGCTTGATCAAGCCCAAAAGGAGTTGAGTCTGTGAGATTGGAGCAGCAGCGGAAGAAGAGGAAATGGGCCAAGCCTAAGCGTTGCATCAGAAGAAAAGTCCAAAATGGACTGAATAAATAAAAATGGGCCGAAGACCACTATGAAGCAGCAGTAGCCCCAAAAGGGCTGAAAATCGGAAAACTAGACCAAGTCTAAAGCAGAACGGCGGTGGGCCTAAAGAGGGCCCACACACTAGAATTAGGACATGATTAGCTTAATTCAATTATCTATTTTTTCCTTTAACTCTTTAGTTGATTGATTAGTTCAAATTGTATAATTTGGACTGACTTTGTAAAGCTTAGTTGAATTATTCCTAAACGAAGTCGAAATTTCTGTTTAAACGTTTTAATACTAATTATTGTTTGTAAAAGTCTTTTTTCGTTAAATACCAACTCTTTTTCCTTCATGTGTAAAAACAACTCTTTTTCCTTCATGTGTAAAAACAACTCTTTCATATATATTATCTCCTTTTAAAATCAACTCTTTATAAAAACAAGATGTTTTCATAACAAATCAAACCCGTTTTCAAAAGTTAGTCAACAAGTTAGTTTTTTTTTCAAACAAGCCCGGGAAACCGCGAGTTAGCGGATACTCTTGGTGCCTTAACACCCTTCCAAGAGTATTAACCTGAACTCTTACCCTTAATCTCTTAACTTTCGAAACCTTTATCTGTTTTGGGGTTTTAAAAGTTCTTATAAGTTTTTCTTAGTTTTTACTTTATAAAAACTAAGTGGCGATTCTTGCTTTAAATTTAAAGCATTTTAAAAACTTTAATTAGATTTTCGAAATGATTTTCAATAAACAAGTCACATTTTTTTCACGTCCTTACCCAAAAAGGATCAAAACACCCATACTCACCGCCTTCCGACTCAAGGTATCCACTACAACATTTGCCTTGCTCGGATGGTATAAATTAGTGAAATAATAGTCCTTTAGCAACTCAATCCATCTCCTCTGCCTCGAGTTCAGCTCGCGCTAACTCGTAATGTATTGAAGACTACGATGGTGTGTGAATATCTCACAATGAACTCCATATAGATAGTGCCTCCAGATCTTGAGTGCAAAAACTACCGCCGCCAACTCCAAGTCATGAGTGGGGTAGTTGCGCTCGTGAACCTTCAACTGCCTCAACGCATATGCTATCACTCGATCTTGCTGCATCAACACACAACCAAGACCGACACCTGAAGCATCACAATACATGGAGAAACTCTGACCTTCAATCGGTAAAGTCAAAACTGAAGCTGTTTTCAATAAGGCCTTAAGCCTCTAGAAGCTATCCTCACACTGATCGAACCACTGAAATGGAACATCCTTCCTGGTCAGCATAGTCAAGGATGCTACTATGGAAGAAAATGCCTCAACAAACCATCTGTAGTACCCGACTAACCCAACAAAGCTATGAACCTCAGTAGGAGTAGTAGGTCTAGGCCAATCACAAACCGCATAAATCTTACCCGGATCAACTCCAATCCCATCCTTAGACACCACGTGCCCTAGGAATGCAACTGACTCAAGACAAAACTCACACTTTGAGAACTTGGAAAAAAGCCGATGATCACTCAAAGTCTAAAGTACAGTCCTCAAGTGCTGCTTATGTTCATCCCTACTCCTCGAGTATATCAGAATGTCATCAATGAAGACTATCACGAACATATCCAAGTACGGGCTAAGAACCATGTGCATCAAGTCCATGAAGGATGTGAGGGCATTAGTCAACCCAAAATATATCACCAGGAACTCATAGTGGCCATAACGTGTCCTGAATGCTGTCTTAGGGATGTCCTCCTCCCTAATCCTCAACTGATGGTAGCCAGACCTCAGATCAATCTTTGAAAACATGGCAAAACCCTGAAGCTGATCAAAAAGTCATCAATCCTGGGCATCGGATACCTATTCTTCACTGTCACCTTATTCAGCTGTCGATAGTTAATACACATCCGCATCGACCCATCCTTCTTCTTCATGAAGAGGACAGGAGAACCCCAAGGTTCTCTTAACTCGGTAGGAGACATACGGTAGGGAGGGATAGAAATGGGCCTGGTGAAAAACTCTAACTCAATGGCAAAATCAACATCTCTCTCAGGTGGAAGGCCTGGCAGGTTAGTAGAAAACACATCTAGGAAGTCTCTAACCACAGGGATAGACTCAGGAGATGTAGGGTCAGCACTAGCATCTCGGACATATGCTAGGTAAGTTAAACACCCATGGGAAATCAACTTTCTAGCTCGCAAATAGGAGATGATCCCAGACGGTGCATGGCTAACAGAATCCTACAACATCACCGGGGATACACCAGGCACGGCTAGGGTAACGGTCTTGGCATAATAATCCAAAACCTCTCGGTAAGGGAATAACCAGTCTATGCCCAGTATCACATCAAAGTCTACCATGTCAAGTATCATCAAGTTAGCCCAAGTCTCTGAATCACCAATAGATATCACACAAGATCTTACAATCTGATTCACTACTAAAGAATCTCCTACTGGGTTGAAATAGAAACAGGCAAAGACAATGGCTCACTAGCCAACCCCAAACAAGGTAGAAAGTAGGCAGATATATATGAAAAAGTGGATCCAGGATTAAGTAAAGCATAAGTTGGCTGACGACATACAGAAATTGTACATGTGATCACGACATCCAAGGCCTCTTCCTCCGGTCTCCCAGGGGCTGCATAGAACTGACGATGACCTCCACCTTCCTGACCGCCATCCCTACCAACTGCTCTGCCATGTAGGGCACCACCCCTAGCCTGACCACCACCCCTCTAGCCAGAGGCTGAACTGCTCATAACGGCTTGGCCTGCTGAACTGTACCCTGCTGAGGATAATCTCTAGCAAAATGACCAATCACACCACAAGTATAACAAGCCCCTGATGACCTACTCAGTCAGGATGAACCAACAGAAATCGAATGGACACCACGACCTGATGCCCCAAAATCTGTACTTCTCAATGGCTGACCATTAGGACCTTGATGACTGCCCTGACCCTGCTCAAACGGAGAACCAGAAGCCTAAAGTAAAGCCTGAACTGGTCGACTTGACTGACCCTGGTGGTGCTGTGGCTGATAACCTCGGCCCCACTGGCCTGAACCTCTACCCACATGCCTGGAACCACTGTACACACCCTGATGATGAAGTCTATTATCTCTGTCCCCCTGATCAGGTCGCTATAAGTCCTCCACAGTATGGGAATAGTCAGTGATAGCCTAAAATAACCGACCATCGACAACCAATATCTCAGTTGGCTGCCTAATCTCTGGCCTCAAACCCCATACAAACCTGCAAATCCTGTCTACCTCGGTAGGAATGATCATAGCTCCAAATGGTGCTAACTGATAAAAACGAGTCTCATACTCTGAAAGAGTCATAAAATCCTGCATAAGCTGAGTAAATTGCTCCCTACGACACTCACGATCACTTTGAGGTAGGAACTTGGCCATAAAGACTTCATAGAACTCAAACCAGGTTAAAAGAGGTGATGTCTAAGGCCTGCAAGAAACCTGTGCCCTCCACCATAACTTCGCTGAACCCTCCAGCTGATATGAAGTACAGCCAACCTCGTGAGTCTCTAATAACCCAAAATGGTGCAACATCTCCTCACAAGTGGTAATGAGATCATGTGGGTCCTGACTCGACATACCAGCGAATCTCGGTGGTACCAATCTCAGAAACCTACCCAAGGCCTTCTGCTCCGTCTCTGTCATAGTAGCGCGAGGAGAAAGAGGCTGGGAAACCGATGGGACTGGAACAACCTTAGCACGGGGAGCTACAGTAGCAGGATGCGCTCCTGAACTCTGAACACCCAGGGCTGCCCTCCGACCTGATATTTGAGTTGTATCAGAAGGACTCTCCCCAATCATACCCAGCAGCTGAACAAGTAAACCCCGAATATCTGAAGACTGGGTTGGGGCTGAAGCTGGCACATAAGTTGGTTCTGGAACTGGTACTGGAGCTGGTAGTACCTGGGTTATCCCGAGCCCACATGCTGCTGCTCTAGAGCAAACTCTGGCTCATAGTCAAACTCTGGCTCTACCTCAACTGTAGTAGCTCTAGCAGGTGCCGCTGCTCCGGGGTGCCCATGACCCCTACCTCTACCCTTGTGACCACCCCAACCCCTAGCTGGAGTCAGCGGTGCAGGGGCAGGAGGCTCTCCTCTACCTAAAGCAGACGATCTTGTACGAATCATCTGTGAAAGAGTGAACAAGAATAAGTGACATTTCCAAAAACTTTCAAGTATACTATGCACGAAAGAGAAATAAGAAAGGTCCATTTTCCTAAGATGTCACTATAGCCTCCCGAAGATTGAGTACGGACATCTCCGCCCCGATCTACAGGACTCCACTAGATATTGTCTTCTATACTAATGAAACTGGTGAATCTAGGGCTCTGATACCAAGCTGTCACAATCCAATTTCTCGGTCATGATGGCACTTACAACCCCCAGTAGGTGAACCAATTCTCGTAGCCTGGAATGGTTAGTAATGGGATACCTTCTAACAGTTTAAGTAGAAGAACAAATAAATAAGCGGAAGCAAGGGAACAAGTTGAATAAACTGGATAACAGGAGTAATATAAATACAAAGCGGAAGCTAAAATGAACCCAAAACCTAGTATCACAACATATACAAGCCCGAACTACATAAGGGGTACAAGGGTCCAAAAGAAATATATACAAAGATGTCTCCGAGTAGTAATAGAGTATAAGATATACAAGATAAACTAAAGCTAAGCTCTGGTCAGCAAGAGCTCACCCTCAGTCCAGAGTATCACCAAGACAGCACCTCGCATGAGTCTCCCACGAGCTAACAGTGATGGCCCACACTAGGATCTACACCAGAAGATGCAGAGGGTAGGGTGAGCACCAAATGTGAAGCATAAGGTACCCAGTAGGTATCATAGGCCGACTGGGCACATATAATGTAAAAGAGAAATAGCAGACAGAGTAGGAGCAAATAGTCATAAAAGTCAACAAAAAGGATACACAGGAACTAGCGTAGAGGTAAGACAATAGAAAATAACATACAGGGTTAGTGAGCAGAATATATACACAATAGGCACAGGTGAAAGTAAGAACGATGCACCTGGGATCCTCGAAAAAATAATATATATAAGCATAAGTTCTAAAAATGGACGGTATACCGATAACCTCAAGTATAAAGAATAGGAGAGAAGAATAAAGGTAGACATAACCAGCCAAAACATACCAATCTTGAATCCAGAAGTAACAGCCTAGCAGAGTCCAACTCCACACTTATAACCATAATAGAGGACAATTCCAAAATAAAATAATGAGTGTCTACCTACAGTTCCCCGACCCCCATACAATCGAGGAATGCAATCAAGTGATAACAAACCCTTCGGCATCCCATACTACCAGAGCATACAATCAACAAACAACAAATAAGGGTGGAACCTCAAACAATGAATGATATGATGCATGATAACCTCAGGGTGAAATAGAACCTCTGTACGTACCTCCTCCGGTGCCGATCAGGCCCAGCAGGAAGGTTCAATGGAAGGGCTCAGCCCGTATACCTCTACTCCACCGTATACCCTTCCCCCCAGCATACGCAGCCCAAAGCCTCAGACCCAGAGCGGCAAGGTCCATGGAGGTCCCAAACTCCATACTTTAACTCAGAATCAAAATGTGTCCTCCGGAATCGAGTTCGGGTTCAAGTCAGTGGCAAAGTCTCAAATATGCATGCCTAGACCCTGTCTAGGACTAAAGCAGTGAAAAGATGTCTCAAAAACCCCTCCAAGGGCGCCCGGGCATAACCAGGTCTAAAACAGTAGTAAAATATCTCAGATGCTCGGCCCGGCTGAGCCTAAAGTCATTTCAAATCATTAAGAAAACTTAGCTAGCACTCCGACCCAGTCTAGTCTAGCAATAGTAGCAAAATCATGATAAAAGCATATTTTGACATTCTTTTACCCCAAGAAGATCCACGTATCAAGTAAAATCATTTCCAAATCCAATTTCATTGAAAACGGGCCCTAGGGGCTATGCAAGTTTAAGGAAGACAGTCCCAGTAGGCCCGAAGCCAAAATCGTAGTAAAATGTGGGAAAATCTCTTTATATGCATGTAAATGATATGATCAACACACAATAGTCGCTCGGCAGCTCAAAACAACCTATCGGCCCTGCACAGGCTCCCGAAGCTACTCAGTAATCATAACCATCCTAGAAGGATAATTCTATATCCGGGACTCACAGGCATTCCCAATGATCCCACCGTCTATATTTTAGAGTCCACAAGGTCTCACAGGACCACAAGGGTAATAATATCAAGTAGTAAGAATACTACACACAACGGAGGAAGGAAATTGGATGGATCATGGAAAAGCGATCAAGGTCTGTGATACCAACCTAATAACCCAACCTAAGGACGCCAACTAGTAGAATTTTACCAGATATATGCTAAGTCTAGGAGTTTAAACTATAACCTACTTGTCGTCCGACGACAACGTACGGGAACGACGATATTCGGGGCCGAGCTGCTCTAAGAAACTCCAAATGAGAATCAAACTATCAAATTCATAAATAAAATATTAAAACGAGTCTAACGATACCTATATTGCTACAATTGTAACCGGAATGATATTCGGGTCAAAAGCGGGCCCATGGGTCCCACACCCGAAACTAAAAATGAAAAGGACCACGATGACCCCGACGATGCCAAGAAGTCATGCTCCAAATTTGAGCACAATTGGCCAAGGGAAGGGGGCCAAAACAGCCCACAAAAGTTGGGGTTTAAAGAATAGAATTTAGAAAATAAAAACGAAAATTAAGCAAGAATTACTTACCACAAGGATGGAATTCAGGCCAAGATGAAGAATTATTCACCCTCACGAGCATGCACAAGCTTAGAGGCAGAATCTACAACAAAATCCAAGGTTTGGATATGAGCATCAATGGAGAAATTTTAGAGAAAAGACAAGAAAGCAAGTTGGGGTAGAAGACTTACTAAGATATGAAGGAGCACGTATAATCGATGAACAATTAATTCCCCAAGGCTTAGAACTGATTTGGAGCAAAATGGTGGAAAGAATTTCTAGTTTTTGAGTGAGAAAGGTGTGGAGAAATGGATAGAAAAATGGACATTCAGCAATTTATAGCTTGCTGGAAAATGGCCAGCGCCATCGGTGCTGAAGGCCTGCCACAGGCCAGCGAGATCACGCTGCCTGGGCGCCGTTGGCGCTGAAGGCTGGACTGCAACTATTTTTCTGCAATTTTTGAAAATTTTATGGGCATTCCGGGCATAATCGGAACCCGATATTCAAAAACCAATAATGCTAATATAGTGGAAACAATATTATGGACTCAACGGAATCAACGAAACTTCCATACGAGGTCGTTTCAGAGAAATGTTGACCCAAGTCAACACTAACGAAAAGGAACTCAAAGTCCTGAAATGAGTCCAACTCACCTGAAACCCAAACCAACCACCTTCCTAATCCAAACTCAATATTCTGGAGCTGATGGAATTGTTAGATTTCAAATCCGACACTCCAATCATCGGAAGTCACCCGAAGTTACACTTTCAACTCCAAATGCCCTGAAAACTAAGAAAACAAGAAAAAAACCACACCAGAAGTTCTCAAGCCTCAACTAAAGGTCCAACTAGACCAAACTCAACGCTACAGAGCTAACGGAATTGTGTGAATTCAATTCTGATCACATTAGCTAACAATGTTGACTAAAGTCAATGATATCCTAAATTTAAGCTTTAAAATAGGCAAATGGACAAAACGACCAAATGAATGACCAGGGCACCAAACTGTCGGTCCTAGCAAGCTATAAATAACTTGGGACCACTACAGAAAATCTCTAACAGTATAATAAATGCATAAACGCGAATATGACCAAAAGGGTCATCATAAAATTCTAGCCCAATTTCTCAGGCTGACCCGATCCAGCCCATCACCATCACCCTTATACTCCTCTTCTATTTCCTTTATTCTAACAACACCCAACAGAAGAACAAAATGACCCCTAATCTTCTTCTATTTCATTCAAACGACAATACCACCAGAAACCTTAGAAGCGTCGCCTCCCTCATTCTCTCATTTTCCCTCTCAATTCGTACCTCTATGCATGTTGAGCATGAGATTTATACCAAGAAGATACTAGAAATTTCTACGTGTCCTCATCTACGTTCCTCATTGTCCTTTCTCTCAAAATCCTGCTCAAATATACCAAGAACGTACGAATTTGTCAGATGCAGCCTTATATCCTCAAGGTAATTCAAAAGCCCTCGGCTAAATTACCCAAAAATCCCTAAAACTCCACTCTCCCACATCGTTTCTCATTCCAAAATTTATTCAAATTTGCACCTATATAAACCCCAACTAGTCCTTTGTTGTGGGTAAGCATTGGTAAGGGTTTTAAGGCTAAAAATCAGTAAGACTCTTAGAAGCTTGATTGTTTGCCAAGATTCTTGACCTTTTCGGCTGGATTTTAGTGTTCTTGAGCTTTTTTGGAGAACCAATCTCTAGCTCAAAGGAGGCCAAAGATTTTCAGTGAGTGAAACTCTATCCCGGCGAATTCAAAGTCAGTGGAATTGTCTCCGTCACTCGTTGTCCAAGTTCGCTGCCCTGCTCCAGGTAATTTTCCCTTTTGCCTTAGTGTTCTATCATTCTTTAGTTCTGTGTTTTCTTATAGTAATAGTTAGTTTAAATTTATTTTGAGCTTGTTATATTTTTGTTTTTTTTAGTATCTTTGCAAATTTGTTTGTATATCGGGTAAATAAATCATGGGTGGAATTTTGTCCCAGTTTCCCTCTTAGGTGCTTTATATGTTGAAAGCATGAATCATGTGTATCCTTCAGTTACTCCTTATGTTTCTTCCTGCTTTATTTCCTTTTTATCTTTTTCTTTGTGTTAAGTTTCAAGTAAGTTGTAGGGTGTACAATTCATCATACTTGATTTCTTATGTTTTGTGATCACCTCGCTCATTCCCCTTTGTTGTAGGTTTTTTTTCCTAAAGTTCTAAATGGTTGCTAGGATAATAAACTTGAGTCAAGTTCTCATACGTATGGCTTAAATTTGTTCCTTTTTCCATTTAGTTAGAACCAATTTTTTACATGTTAGGAATGTCTGATATATCTAAAGAACAAATCTTTTTTAGTTTAAGTAGTAGTTGAGTGTCATGTGATGTCTTCAAATCTTTGTTTTTGTTCTTTTGGATATTTTCCCCAAATGTGTATAAGGTTGTGCTCCAAAGATGCTATTGTGCAGTAAGAATTTAATTACATCATGATTGATTAATTTAGTCTAAATATCTTGTGATTTGTTTTGTCTCTAAGTCTTGAAGTATGGTAAGGTGCACGTATTTTTCTTGCAAACTTTAGTGTTAAATCCAAGTGTTGGCTCGGGTGGTTGAGTTTGCTTAATTTGAGTGTGTAATTTCTAAAGTCTTTGCTCGTATTCATTCCTATGATATAGCATAATTATGTATTGAGATATCTCAATTTGTTAAGGTTAGCTAGAGTCTAATATATCTACCCTTACGTGTTTGCCTTTAAAAATGGAAAAACTTGAAAACATGTTTTCTCTATCTCGTTCTGATGGTTCTCATTCTATCACGAAGCGTTCAAGTGATTTCTTTGAAAATCCTTAGTATATGTTATCTATGTTATTTGAATCATTTGTGTCGATAATATTTCTTTAAGTATTATAGTGTATTGATTGGCATCCTAATTCTCTTTCTCTTTTTTTTTCATGAACTCTCCCGAATGAGTCCAATTGGACTCCCGTTCCCTTGCATACGATCCTCTTTGAGTCGATCTTCATCAAGTCATTGAAAAGGAAGAAAATATAAGACCAAAGGCCTGAATCTCGAGCAGTGAAAGCAGTCCCAAAGGGGCTGAAAATAAAGACGTTGGACTTGGAGTCCAAAAATTGGCAGTAGCAGCAGCTTACGAGGGAACCAGTTTGGGTTCAACCTTGTTTCTTTCCTTACTTCTCTATATTGTATATTTATTCAAGTTGTTTGAATGCTTAAAACTTTTAGTTATCTTGGATAAATCCCCGTAAGAGTTATACCAAATTGTTTACTAAATTGTTGCTCACATGATTATTCCTTTTTAAGCGTTTAAATTAGGCGAACCTCAAGCTTATAGAATAACTTAAGAATTGTTCATATTCTTTCATAGTTATTTAAAAAGCTCTATGAAAATTTAGGACTTTGTGAGAATAATTTAAGGATCTCTTATATAATTTCATAGTTATTAAATAAAGGATCTTTCAATCCACATCTATGAGTTTGATTTAACCATTTAGTTCAAAATCTTGATTTGGACAAATTGTTAAAATTAGAATTATTTGAAATCTTTGATGCTTAAATTATTTCTTTATAAAATATGAATGTTTATCAAATAATCTTATTCACTCTTTTTAAGTAAAATAAGATTTTTAAATAACTTTATGATTTTTCTCACAAATAACTTAATTTTTTTTCAAAATTAGTCAAATATTTTAAATCCATCGGGAACCATACTTTGTGGATTTTTGAAAGTGCCTAACACCTTCTTTCGAATTTAACTTGAACCCTTACCCTTTCTCTATTTTTAATAAAAGGTTTTATTTTTAAAATTACCTTTTTAAAATGGTTTCATAATTTTCCTAAAATTAAGTGACGACTCTTTTTTACACTCTCTCTTTAAATTATTTTCAAAAATATAAATCAACAAAAATGATTTTTTTTTGCCATGAAAGTTACGAAGTAGTTTTTTTGAATTTTTGAAAACGAACGTAACAAGCGACCCTGGTAGAGAAGCACACCATCTCCCCCTTGGGATAAAACCTCTACTCTCTGCTGATGAACTGCACCTTTCAACTGGAGCAATATAGGATCACTATCCTGTTTCTCTTTAACCTCCGCTACCAATGAAGATTCTGACCCATTTTGGACTATCACACCACTATCTGATGTGTCCATAAGGCAAACTCCTAAGCGAGCAAGCCAGTGAACATCTCTGGCTAATTCCTTCTTCTCTTCCTCAACATATGACACACTACCCATAGACAGTTTGATGAGACCATCAGCCACTACATTGGCCTTACCCGGATGGTAGAGCACATTCATATCATAATCTTTGAGGAACTCAAGCCATCTCCTCTGACAAAGATTCAATTCTTTCTGGGTGAACACATACTGGAGGCTCTTATGATCTGTGAACACATCAATATGAACACCATACAAGTAGTGCCTCCAAATTTTTAGGGAAAAGACAATTGTTGCAAGCTCGAGGTCATGAGTCGGGTAGTTCTTCTCATGGACCTTAAGTTGTCTGGAAGCTTAAGCTATGACCTTACCCTTCTGCATCAAAACACAACCTAGGACAACCCGGGATGCATCACAATAAACCACATAACCATCTGAACCCTCTGATAGAGTCAAGACCGGACCTATAGTCCACCTGGTCTGCAGTTCTAAGAAACTTTTCTCACACTCATCTGACCGTTGAAACTTGACCTTCATCTGAGTTAACTTGGTCAATGGGGAAGTTATGGATGAAAAACCTTCAACAAATCTCCTACAGTAGCCGGCCAAACCCAAGAAACTTCTGATATCAGTCAGAAAGGTGGGTCTAGGCCAGTGCTTTACTGTCTTAAATTTCTGAGAATCCACTCGGATCCCTTTGTTGGATACCACATGACCAATGAAAGTGACAGACTGCAACCAGAATTCACATTTGTTGAACTTAGCAAATAGCTGGCGATCTTTGAGAGTATGCAGAACAACCCTCAGATGAGTTGCATGCTCTTCCTCATTCTGGGAATAAATGAGGACATCATCAATAAAGACGATGACGAACAAGTCCAAATACTATTTGAACACCCTGTTCATTAATTCCATGAAAGCTGCAGGAGCATTGGTTAGTCCAAACGACATAAGAACAAATTCATAGTGACCATACCGAGTCCTGAAGGCTGTCTTTGAGATGTCACTATCTCTTACTCTGAGCTGATGATAGCCGGATCTGAGGTCTATCTTAGAGAAGAAACTAGCACTCTAAAGTTGTTTGAACAAGTCATCATCAATCCTGGGGATAGGATGTTTATTCTTGATTGTGACTTTGTTCAACTGACGGTAGTCGATGCACATTCTGAGAGAACCATCTTTCTTATGCACGAATAATACTAGAGCACCCCATAAAGAGATGTTGGGTTTGATGAAGCCCTTATCTAGAAGGACTTTCAACTATTCTATCAATTCCCTAAGCTCAACTGGAGCCATTCTGTAAGGAGGAATAAAAATAGGCTGGGTATCTGGAAGGAGATCTATTCCGAAGTCGATTTCCCTTTCGGAAGGAACTCTGGGAAGATCTTCTGGGAACACTTCTGGAAACTCACATACTACTGGAACTGATTCAAGAGTTGGGGTTTTGGATTTTAAATCCTTGACCCGAACAAGATGATAGACATATCCTTTGGAAATTATTTTTATGGCCTTAAGGTAGGAGATGAAACAACCTACAGGCATTGAGTTATTACCCTTCCATTCTAAGACTGGCTCATTTGGGAATTGAAACTGAACGATCCTAGTTCTATAATCGTCTGAGGCATAAAATGAATGTAACCAATCCATGCCTAGAATGATATCAAAATCTACCATTTCTAACTCTACAAGATCTGTTGAAGTGACTTTTTGGGAAACTGTGACAGGGCAATTTCTGTATACCCGTCTAGCTATAACTGGGCCGCCTACTAGAGTAGATACTGAGAAGGGTTTTGGGAGAATTTCGAGACTGACATCAAAATTTACTACTAAATATGGAGTTACAAAAGAAAGCATAGCCCCTAGATCTAATAATGCATAGACATCAGTATTAAAGACTCATAACATACCCGTGACCACATCAAGCGAGTCCTCCTGATCTTGTCGAGCCTGAAGATCATACAAACTATTCTAGCACTGACCACAACCTGTAACAGATGAGGCACCCTGCTGAGTGGGGCGACCTGCTGGAGCTGCGGCAGAGTTGTCTTAATTCTGCAAATGAGTATCCCTGCCCTTCTGAATATTTTCAGGGCACTCTTTCATCCTATGGCCTGGCTTACCACACCAAAGCAATTTCCACTACCTTCCATGCACTCACTCTGATGGTTCGTCCAACACTTCTTACACACTAGATGGGTGCGCCTGTTAGTAACTATACCTTGGGATTTAGAGCCAGACGTTCTATCCCATCGATCCTCTGGGGCACTGGCAGAAAATGGAGCTAGAGCTAAATCCTTCTAACAAAAATGAGGGTGATTACCACCCTCTAACTTCTACTGAGATTAGCTAAAGTCACTTGTCCTAGCCCACTTACTCTCTCCTCCCCTTTCCTTGATTTTCTCCTCCTTAATCTGCTGGGCATAAGTAACCAATCTAGAGAAATACATCTCCTTAATCAATATAGCAGTCTTGCACTCTTTGACCACATCATCTAAAACACTAGATAAAAACTTGCTCATACGGACCCTGGAGTCAGCTACTATTGCTGGATCATACTTGGATAGTTGTGTGAACATAAGAGCATAGTCCTTCACACTCATGTCATTCTGCTTCAGGTTAATGAATTCATGAACCTTTGCTTCCCTGAGCTCTAGTGGGAAAAACCGGTCCAGAAAAGCAGTCTTGAAAAGGTTCTAACTCACTGGACCCGTATTAGTACCATGAGATTCTTTCCACTGCTGGTACCAAGTGTAGGCCACTCCCTTCAACTGATAGGCAGCCAAGTCTGCACCCTCGACTGGAGTGATACCCATAATGTCTTTCACCTTCTGAATGTCATCCAAAAACTCATGAGGATCCTCTTCTGACTTAGACCCATGAAATTCTGGAGGGTTTATCTGAGTGAAGTCTCATATTCTTGTTGCACCAGTGTTAGTCTATGGCAGAGTAGGTGATGCAGCCTGCTGATTGACATTGGCGATCATGGCTTGAGCAAGAACTTGGAAAGCGGCCCTGAATTCGGCATGCGTGACTTTCTCATTCAATGGGTCTGCTGGAGCTGCTGGCTGATTTCTAGCATTAGCTCTTCTAGGAAGCATTTTTCTGAAATGGGAAGAGTATGAGTTAGAATAGAAGGAGATTAAATAGAGTTGATACTCCATAGAACGAGCTAGAAAAGAAAGAATGGAAGTTATTCCTAATGATGTCTCATAGCTCCTCCCCCATAAGTGTGGCGCGCTTCACACCCATGAAGAAGACTCTACCCGATGCGACTTTCAGACACCCTAGGACACTTAAACCTGAGGCTCTGATACCAAGTTTGTCATGCCCCGAGGCTTTTCCCTAGATGTAACACGGTGCTTAGAGTCACAAGTTACCCCAAGCTAACCCATGGTCTGGCATATCTAAGTAATTTCAAGTTAAAACCTTATACTGTGCAGAAGCTGAAAATAATTTAAGAACTGAAATGGGGAAAAGCCCAAAACAAACATGTTTGAACATAAAATATATAAGAGTGTAGTCATAACTAAAGAATAACACTATCAACTCAAGCTGAATCTAATCTATGTCTGAAAGCCTCTAACTTATGCGAGTTGCTGGGATATGCCCCCAGCTAACTCTAATAATCAGAAAACTGAAATAAGAAGACTGAAAGGTAAAGCATGTCTATCGTCCTTGAACTACAAGGAATCACCACTAAAACTGTTGAGTATGGACTAGAAATCGATCTAAGCACAATTTGGATACTGAGTGCCTGAACCTACATCATAAAACGATGTAGCACAAAAGTATGTGTTAGTACTTTGAATGTACTGAGCATGCGAGATATGAACTAAGTTGCACAACACAACAACTGAACATGGAAATATATATATTGAAGCATAAACTGAGAAGTAAGCTAAGATGCAATGACCAAATAAATATCATGAGTATATCACATGCTGAACTGAGTAACTGAATATAAGGTCAATGCAACATGAGTCTGACTGTGGGAGATACTATTAACCGATATACCCCAAGTTGAGCTAATTATGAGGCCAACCTATACCCTGGATGGAAGGGTGTTCATACCTTGCCAAGGGTACGAACAAGTCTGACGTAGATCCACTAAACTGATGTCCATAAGGTACAAGGGTGTCAAGCCTAATATGACGGGTGACCCCTTTAGAACCTACGGTGGCGCCATAGTTCTGGGACCCAGGGATTGCTGCTAAAGGTCTCAGCCTAAACTGGCGGGTGAGCCTTCATCCCTTCGTCCTCTCGGTGCTAAGTTTACTCCCAACTGAATATAAAGCTAAAGATGCAAATATAATACTGGATAGCTCAAAACACTGATAAAATATGAGAATGCAACATACATATACTAAACGATATGGCATTCGAATTCTGAAGCATGATTGTGTGACTAATCTGCCTAGCAAGCATAATTTATGAAATAATGAAATTAACACAAACTAGGGATCTGAGTTATATACATAAAACTATGCTAATTCTCCAAGCACATGAACTAAGCATCATATAAGTTATATCATCTGAAAAGCAAGGAAATTTTTAGGGTTTATACCCTAGGTCTAAGTAATCATGGAGAAACTGCAAAAATTGACTAAGTTCTAGGGACCTAGTGAGTGAAAGGAACTCACTAGTGAAATTCCACATACTTGGAGGAAGATTATGTGGTTGAACCTTTGGATTTTGGGGAGAAACTTGGAGGAAACCCTTTGCTTTGTTCTTGATAGAAAGTGCTTTATTTTTGTCTAATGTTGCTAAGTGTGGAATGATTTGGGAGTAATGAGGGAAAATAAAGTTAAAAACCCTTTAATTACTCCCAAAATGACTTAGGATCGGAGTTAAAAGAATTGGTAAAAGACCAGAATACCCCCAACTTAAACTGAAAATTTCAGAAAAACTCACCACTGGACGAGCCGCCCGATGGGCATCGGACTTGCGACGGCCCATCGGCCAGGGCATCGGGATGGGGCAAACCTGGATGGCCCTCTGGACCATTCTCACAGGCAGACCCACGGCCCGTTGTGCCTGCGACACCCGTGGAAATTTTCCCATTGGGGTAAAGGAGGCTGGGACTGGGGCACTGGCTACTTCTCACGGGCTGCACGACGGCCTGTCGGACCACCGACGCCTGTCGTACCACCGACGCCCATCGGGTCCCATTTGTCTAGAGCCTACTTGGACTGAGTCTCTGGCCCTTTCCCATAGGGACCCCTGATGGGCCGTCATGTCCACGACACCCGTGGGTCAGCCCGTGGGTCAGCCCGTGGGGCTTGAATGGGGATGGGATTTTCTTAAGTTTTGCTGAGTTTTGGGTTTTTTAAGCTGGTCTAAATTTTGGGGTGTTACAGCTTCATAGCTTCCCAAAGATTAGATGTGGACATCAATATACCAATTTGTAGGAGTCTATTCGATATTTTCTTATTATACTGGGAGATCGGTAACCTAGGCTGTTATGCCATCTGTCACGACCCAACTATCGAGTCTTATAGGCACCTATTATAATCCACCTAGATAGGACAATCTTTACCCGATCCGATAGCTAATGCAAAAAAAACGTAAAACCATAAATAACTCCATTAATACATGAAAACTTTTACAATTTAATATGGAAAACCTCTTTTTAAAATACAAACACCCTCGCTAGAATTTAGTCTAAGCCGGTACAAGAGCTACTACAAGAGTGAAACAGAAATTTAAGAGGACACATGTCACACCCCGAGGTTACCCCCTAGATGTAACACGGGATCCGGGACACGAATTCCCTAGAATAACCCTTGGTCATAGCATACTCAGATATATCAATTAAGCATAGCGGAAACATAATATGAATTAGATAACCCAATCCATAAGATAAAATCAAAAGAACATAATTCAAAGAAGACCCAAATACTGTCTATGTCTGAAAGCCTCTACACATGACATAACGAGTTGCTAGGACAAGACCCTAGCTAACTCAAAGTATGAAGGTAAATAATCTAGACAAACTAGAGTCATAACTAGTCCTCGAACAATGAGGACTCACCAATAGTGATTGTACACGGCCTACGGTCACTAGCCATATTGTCACACTCCGAAGCTACCCTCTAGACGCGACATGGTGCTTAGTGTCACAAGTGACCCCAAGCTAACCCATGGCATGGAATATCTATACAAAATTATACTAAAGCATGCACTGTGCGGAAATAAGAAAAAGAACAACTTAGTAACTGAAAAGGGGAGAACCCAAACATCTAAATATATAAATAGTTTAGTGATGACTGAAAGCAACACTAACAACCGCTGAAACTAGTCTATGTTTGAAAGCCTTCTAATTGAATAGAAGTTGTTGGGACATGCCCCCAGCTAACTTTAACAAATCTGAGACTGAAAGTAAATACTGAAGATATAAGCATGTCTATCATCCTCGAACTAATGAGGACTCACCACTGAACTGCTGAGTACGGACTGGATATTGAACTAAGCGCAGTCTGGATGCTGAGTGCTTGAACCTACATCATAAAATGATATAGCACAAAAGTATGCGTCAGTACTTTGAATGTACTGAGCATGCGAGATATAGGCTAAGTTGAACAACATAATAACTGAGCATAGAAAAAGATATATTGGAACATAACTGAAAGATAACCTGGATGCAATGACCAATTATAAATCATAAAGATAAAACATGTTGAATTGAATACTGAAGTAAATACTAGATAAATGGTCAATGCAACATGAGTATGACTATGGGAGCTCTATTAACCGACATACCCAAAGCTAAGCTAACTATGGGGCCAACCTGTAACCCTAGATGGAAGGGTGTTCATACCATGACAAGGGTATGAGCAAGTCTGACGTGGATCCACTACTGATGTCCACAAGGGATGAGGAGGAACAGCCTAGTCTGACAGCTGAATCCTCTAAACCTACGGTGGCGCCGTAGTTCTGGGACTTGGGGCCTGCTACTAAAGGTCTTAGCCTAAACACTTGAATTTTTATAGAATCAAATTCGAAAATCATTTCTATTTTGATCATTTCTTAGATTCTGTTGAATGATAGCTAAACCTCCATCCCCTCGTCCACTAGGTACTAAGTCTACTACCAACTTAATAAAAGCAACAATGTACTGAAATGATGGATAGCTCAAAATACTGGAAATCAACTGAGAATGAAATATAAATATACTGAGGGATATGGCATTCGAATTCTGATACATGATCATATAGCTAATCTGCCTAGTAAGCTTAATTCATGAAGTACTGTAAGTATACAAACTAGGGTTTCTGAACCTTATACATATAACTATACTAATTCTCCGAGAAATATGCAATCAATACCATAGAGGTTGTAGGAACTGAAATTCAATAAATCCCTCAGATTTTGGAACCCTAGGTCTGAACAATTTCATGGAGAAAACTAAAGACTGACTCGAATCTAGAGACTTAATAGGTGAAAGAAATGCACTAGTGAAATCCCACATACCTGGTGAAGAAATCTGCAGAGAAATCCTTAGATTTTTTGGGCTGAACCTGATGAAGACCTCTGCTTGTTCTTGGGGGAAAACTATCGCCTCTTTCTCTTATTTTCCTTCTAAGGTTGAAGAATTTAGGAGAATAGATAGTTTAGGTAGTTTGTGACTAATTAACTAGGCTTAGAGTAGTCAAAATATTGTAGCTTAGGCTTTAAAAAAGGTAGGAAAAGTACAGAATACCTCTGGGGAATTTAAAAGAAAAACTGCCAAAACTGTGACTTAGGGATCACGACTCAAAATGATGGGCCATACTCCTAGACGACGGACCGTCAACTGAGTCATGGTCCTACCTAGGAGTTTTAGAGGTTCTCTGGTCTCAGGAATTATGACTCCACAGGATGAACCGCACTCCAGGAAGATGGTTCGTCATGTAACCCGTGATTCCTGGGACAAGGGCTAAGCATCTCTGAGGTTCTGGTTTAACGAGTCAACAGGATGATCCATGGTCCTGGACTATGGCCCATGGTATGACTCGTGGTCCTTGAGCCCTGAACTGATGTTCTTCTGATTAAGGGAAACCACGAGTGACAGGATGGATATTGGTTCCAAACTACGGTCCGTGGTCTGACTCGTGGTTCCTGAGACTTGAACTTGGGGTCTACTAGATTTTGGACTACTGTTTGTGACGACGGACCGTGGTTCCAAACTACGGTCTGTGGTCTTGAACCATGGTTCTTGGAAACTTGAATTTTTCTGAAATTTTTACTTTCTACTGGTATTCTGAGCTTAGTCTGGGCGTGGAAGTTCTGGGGTATTACAATATCTCCACCTTGGGATCATTCATCCTCGAATGAAGACTAAACAAGATGAGGATGGAGGGAAAGAGATGCAATCCCCTCCAACTAAGTACTAGAAACTGATATCTAACTGAACTGAGTTCCATGAACATGAAAACATGCTAAAATGTAAGCATAACTGAGGGAACAAGGTACTAAGACTGAATTACACAAGAGTAAATTGAGAGTCTGGAGAAGAACCATTACCTCAAGCTGAAACTGAATCAGAGGGAAAGAGGTGAGGGTACTTGGACATCATGGCTGCTTCTGCTTCCTAATTATCTCCCTCTATGGACTGATACCTCCATAAAACTTTCACTGAAGTGACTTCTTTATTTCTCAACCTACGAACCTGACGGTCAAGAATCTCAACTGGAACCTCCTCATATGTGAGGCTATCCTTGACATCCACCCTCTCTAAAGGTACTATCGATGCTATATCACTCACACACTTCTTCAAAAAGGAAATATGAAAGACTGGATGAACCGCTGCTAGTTCTGCTAGTAACTCTAACTCATAAGCCATATTACCAACCCTTTTCAAGATTCTGTAAGGACCTATAAACCTGGGACTGAGGTTTCCTTTCTTTCCAAATCTCATCACTCCCTTCATAGGTGACACTTTCAGGAAAACCCAATCATCAATTTCGAACTCTTAAGTCTTTTCTCCTAACATCTGCATAGGACTTCTGAATACTCTGAGTTGTCTTTAGTCTATCTCTGATGAGCTGAACTTTCTCCATATCCTCATGAACCGAATCTGGCCCAATCAAGGATGCTTCACCTACTTTGAACTAGCCAACAGGCGATCTACATCTACGCCCATAAAGTGCCTCATATGGGGCCATCTGGATGCTGGAATATAAGTTGTTATTGTAGGTGAACTCTATGAGAGGCAGGTGATCATCCCAACTACCCTTGAAGTCAATCACACAAGCTCTCAATATATTCTCTAAGGTCTGAATAGTATGTTCTGCCTGACCATCTGTCTGCAGATGAAATGTTGTACTCAAATTCACCTGAGTACCAAGACCTTTCTGAAATGATCTCCAAAAGTGAGATGTAAACTGAGGACCTATATCTGAGCTGATAGACAAGGGAACCTCATGCAACCTGACTATCTCACTGATGTAGAGTCTAGCATGATCCTCCATTGAATCCGTAGTCTTGGCTGCCAAGAAGTGAGCTGACTTAGTAACTCTGTCCACTATCACCCAAATGGAGTCATGCTGCCTGTGAGTAACGAGGTAAACCCATAATGAAATTTATATTGACCACTTCCCACTTCCAAGTAGGAATGCTAATCTACTGAGTCACACCTCCTGGTTTCTAATGCTCCACCTTAACCTGCTGACAGTTATGACACTTAGCCATGAAATCTATGATGTCCCTCTTCATGTTGTTCCACCAATAGACTTCCTATAGATCATGGTACATCTTAGTGGCACCTGGATGAATAGAATATTTGGAATTATGGTCTTTGGTAAGGATCTGTTGCCTCAACTCACCCACATTCGGAACACATAAAAGACCTTGATAATGGAGAATACCATCTCCCCCTTGGGAGAAAACCTCAACTTTCTGTTGATGAACTGCACCTTTCAGCTGAAGTAATATGGGATCACTATCCTGTTTCTCTTTAACCTCTGCTACCAATGAAGATTTTGACCCATTTTGGACTATCACACCACTATCTGGTGTGTCCATGAGGCAAACTCCTAAGCAAGCCAGCCTATGAACATCTCTGGCTAATTCTTTCTTCTCTTCCTCAACATGTGACACACTACCCATGGACAGCCTGCTGAGGGCATCAACCATTACATTAACCTTACTCGGATGGTAGATCACATTCATATCATAATCCTTGAGGAACTCAAGCCATCTCCTCTGACGAAGATTCAACTCTTTTTGGGTGAACAGATACTGGAGGCTCTTATGATCTGTGAACATATCAACATGAACACCATACAAATAGTGTCTCCTAATCTTCAGGGCAAACATAACCGCTGCAAGTTTGAGGTCATGAGTCAGGTAATTCTTTTCATAGACCTTAAGTTGTCTGGAAGCATAAGCTATGACCTTACCCTGCTGCATCAAAACACAACCCCGGCTAACTCTGGATGTATCGCAATAAACCACATAACCATCTGAACCCTCTGGTAGAGTCAAGATAGGAGTTATAGTCAACCTGGTTTTCAGTTCTAAGAAACTCTTCTCGCACTCATTTGACCACTGAAACTTGACCTTTTTCTGACTCAACTTGGTCAATGGGGAAGCTATTGATGAAAATCCTTCAACAAACATTTGGTAGTAACCGGCCAAACCCAAGAAACTTCTGATGTTAGTCAGAGAGGTGGGTATGGGCCAGTACTTTACTGCCTCAATTTTTTGGGAATCAACATGGATCCCTTCTCTGGATACCACATGACCAAGGAAAGCAACATACTGTAACCAAAATTCACATTTGCTGAACATAGAGAATAGATGGCGATCTTTGAGAGTTTGTAGAACAACCCTCAGATGAGTCACATGCTCCTCCTAATTCCAAAAGTAAACGAGGATATGATCAATCAAAACACTGATGAACAAGTCCAAATACTATTTGAACACCCTGTTCAGGAAGTCCATGAAAACTATATGAGTATTGGTTAGTCCAAAAGACATAACTACAAATTCGTAGTGACCATACCGAGTTTGGAAGGCTATCTTCAAGATGTCACTATCTCTGACTCTGAGCTGATGATAGCCGGATCTGAGGTCTATCTTAAAAAAGCAACTAGCACCCTGAAGCTGGTCGAATAAGTCATCAATCCTGGGGATAGGATATTTGTTCTTGATTGTGACTTTGTTCAACTGACGGTAGTCAATGCACATCTTGAGAGAACCGTCCTTCTTACGCACTGACAACACTGAAGCACCCCATGGAGAGAAGCTGGGTCTGATGAAACTCTTATCTAGAAGGTCTTTCATCTGTTCTTTCAATTCCTTAAGCTTAGATGGAGCCATTTTGTAAAGAGGAATCAAAATAGGCTGGGTATCTAGAAGAAGATCTATTCCAAAGTCGATTTTCCTTTCAGGAGGAACTTCAGGAAGATCTTCCGGGAATACTTCAGGAAATTCATTCACTACTGGGACTGACTCAAGAGTTGGGGTCTTAGATCTTGAATCCTTAACCCAAACAAGATGATAAATATACCCTATGGAAATCATTTTTTTGGCCTTAAGGTAAGAGATAAATCGACCTGCAGGAACTAAATTACTACCCTTCAACTCTAAGACTGGCACGTTAGGAAACTGAAACCGAACAATCCTAGTTCTACAATTGACTGAGGCATAATAGGAATGTAACCAATCCATGCCTAGAATGATATCAAAAACTACCATTTCTAACTCTATAAAATCTGCTGAGGTGACTTTCTGGGAAACTGTGACTGGGCAATTTCTGTATACTCGTCTAGCTATAACTGGGTCACCAACTGGAGTATAAACAGAGAAGGGTTCTAGGAGAATTTTTGGACTTACACCAAAGTTTACAGCTATATAAGGAGTTATAAAGTAAAGTGTAGCCCCTAGATCTAACAATGCATAGACATCAGTATTAAAGACTCACAACATACCCGTGACCATATCAGGAGAATCCTCTTAGTCCTGTCGAGCCTGAAGAGCATATAACATGTTCTGGCACTGACCACCACTTGTTCCAGATGAGGCACCCTGCTAAGTGGGTGACCTGCTAGAGCAGCTGTAGAACTAGTTTGAGTCTGTGGGAGGACATCCCTACCCTTTTGAGAAGCTGTTGGACAATCCCTCATCATATGGCCTGGCTTGCCACACCCAAAGTAATTTCCACTTCCTGCCAAGCACTCACCTTGGTGGTTTCTACCACACTTTCTACATGCTGGGTTAGTGCACCCACTAGTAACCGTACCTTTGGACTAAGAGCCAGACACTCTATCCCGTCGATCCTTCTTGAACTTAGGCATTGGGGCACTAGCAAAAGATGGAGCTGGAGCTAAAAAAATTGGCGATATTGAGAGTGGTTTCCACCATCTGACCTCTGTTGATAGTGGCTATAATCACCTGTCCTAGACCTCTTAGCATCTCTTCCCCTTTCCTTAATCTTCTCCTCCTCAATCTGTTGAGAATAAGTAACTAACCTGGAGAAGTTCATCTCCTTAATGAGCATGAACGTCTTGCATTCCTTGACCACATCATCAGACACTCCAGACATGAACTTACTCATACGAGCTCTAGAGTCAGCTACCATTGTTGGAGCATGCTTGGATAGCTGAGTGAACTTCAGAGCATAATCCTTTACGCTCATGTCATTCTGCTTTAGGTTGATGAACTCCTAAACCTTGGCTTCCCTGAGCTCTAGTGGGAAGAACCAGTCCAGAAAATCAGTCTTGAAAAGATCCTAAGTCACTGGTCCTGCATTTGCACAATGAGATTCCTTACATTGCTGGTACCAAGTGAAGGACACTCCTTTCAGCTGATAAGCGGCCAAGTCTGCACCCTCAACTGGGGTGACACCCATAATGGTTGTCACTTTCTAAATATCCTCTAAGAACTCTTGGGGATCCTCTTCTGGCTTGGTCCCATGAAACTCTGGAGGGTTCATCTGAGTGAAGTCTCAGATTTTGGTTGCAGCAGTATTAACCTGAGACAGAGCTAGTGCCGCAGCCTGTTGATTAACCTGGGCGGTCATGGCCTGAGAAAGCACTTGAAAAGAAGCCCTGAATTCGGCATACATAACCTGGTCGTTCAATGGGTCTGCTGGAGTTATTGGCTGATTCCTAGCATTAGCTCTTCTAGGAGGCATTTTTCTGAAATACGAAGAGCATGAGTTAAAATAGAAGGATATTAAATAGAGTTCATACTCTATAGCATAAGCTGGAAAAAGAAAAAAGGGAAGTTATTCCTAATGACGTCTCATAGCTACCCCTTAGATGTGACACAGTGCTTAGTGTTACAAGTGACCCCAAGCTAACCCATGGCATGGCATATCTATACAAAATTAGAGTAAATCATGCACTATGCGGAAACAAAAAAAATAACTTAATAACTGAAAAGGGGAGAACCCAAACATCTGAATATATAACTAGTTTAGTGATGATTGAAAGCAACACTAACAACCGCTGAAACTAGTCTATGTCTGAAAGCCTTCTAACTGAATAGGAGCTGCTGGGACATGCCCCCAGCTAACTCTAACAAATCTGAGACTGTAAGTAAATACTGAAGATATAAGCATGTCTATCATCCTCGGACTAATGAGGACTCACCACTGAACTACTGAGTATAGACTGGAAGTCGAACTAAGCGTGGTCTGGATGCTGCACGCCTAAACCAACATCATAAAATGATGTAGCACAAAAGTATGTGTCAGTACTTTGAATATACTGATCATGCGAGATATAGGCTAAGCTGAACAACATAATAACTGAGCATAGAAAAAGATATACTAGAACATAACTGAAAGCTAAACTGGATGCAATGACTAATTATAAATCATAAAGATAAAACATGTTGAACTGAATACTGAAGTAAATATTGGATAAATGGTCAATGCAATATGAGTATGACTGTGGGAGCTCTATTAACTGACATACCCCAAGTTGAGCTAACTATGGGGAAAACCTGTAACCTTTGATGGAAGGGTGTTCATACCTTGCCAAGGGTACGAACAAGTCTGACGTGGATCCACTACTGATGTCCACAAGGGACGAGGAGGTACAGCCTAGTCTGACAGCTGACTCCTCTAAACCTATGGTGGCGCCGTAGTTTTGGGACTTGGAGACTGCTACTAAAGGTCTTAGCCTAAACTGACAGCTAAACCTTATCCCTTCATTTGCTCGGTACTAATTCTCTCCCAACTAAATATAAGCAACAATGTACTGAAATGATGGATAGCTCAAAATACTAGAAATCAATTGAGAATGCAAAATAAATATACTGAGGGATATGGCATTCAAATTCTGATGCATGAGCATATAACTAATCTGCCTAGTAAGCTTAATTCATGAAGTACTGTAAGTATACAAACTAGGGTTTCTGAACATTATACATAGAACTATACTAATTCTCCAAGAAACATGTAATCAATACCATAGAGGTTGTAGGAACTGAATTTCAATAAAACCCTAAGATTTTGGAACCCTAGGTCTGAACAGTTTCATGGAGAAAACTTAATACTGACTGGAATCTAGGGACCTAATGGGTGAAAGGAACCCACTAGTGAAATCCCAAATACCTGGTGAAGAAATTCGTGGATAAATCCTTGGATATTTGGGATTGAACCTGATGAAGACCTCTGCTTGTTCTTGGAAGAAAACTATTGCCTCTTTTTCTTATTTTCTTTCTAAGGTTGGAGAATTTAGGAGAATAGATGTTTTAGGTAGTTTGTAACTAGTTAACTAAGCTTAGAGTAGTCAAAATGTCGTAGCTTAGGCTTTAAAAGAGGTAGGAAAAGTCCAGAATACCCTTGGGAAATTTAAAAGAAAAATTGTCGAAACTGCGACTCAGGGATCACAACTCAAAAATGATGGGCCATACTCCTAGACGATGGACCGTCAACTAAGTCGTGGTCCTACCTAGGAGTTTTAGGCATTCTCTGGTCTCAAGACTTACGACTCCATAGGATGGACCGTACTCCAGGAAGACGGTTCGTCATGTGACCAGTGATTCCTGGGACAAGGGCTAAGGGTCTCTGAGGTTCTTGTTCCACAAGTCAACAGGATGATCCGTGGTCCTGTACTATGGCCCGTGGTAAGACTCATGGTTCCTGGAAACTTGAATTTTTCTAAAAAAATTATTTTCTACTGCTTTTCTAAGCTTAGTCTGGGCGTGAAAGTTCTGGGGTATTACACACGTACTTGAGGGAGAGAACCTGTATCTGCATCATCAAGAGGATACAGTGCAAAATATGCGTCAGTACTATAGGATGTACGAGTATGTGAGAGATGCATCAATATAATGAAAATATGCTTGAAACGTGAATAAGAACTTAGTTCATGCATAAATGAAGTTTCAAAAATAGATGTCATAAATTGAATAGTAAATCATGAAATAAGAGTCAAAACTCAAAGTAGATATTATAAGCTTAAATAAGTCAAAACTTTCATACGGGAGTTTCTTATAACCGACAATAGACCATGTGAGCTACATGGAATCTAACTATATAACCCTAGTTAGCAAAACTAACTCAAACCCTGCCAAGGAACGAGTCACCATACCCAACTATATAACCCTAGTTGGCAATGTTGTCCTAATGCCCGCTAAGCACAGGACACCATAATCAAGATGTGGATCCACTCTCATAAGCCCATAGGGAAAATCATAACCTACGCTGGAAACGTAGTTCTGGACTTGGGTAATCAAACCCTCATTGCTCGGTGCTAAATACTACTCCCAAAACATACATATAGCTCATAAGTTCATGAAGGTATAATCGAATACCAAATCTCTTTTAAAAATCATGAAGACACATCGGGTATCATGCAATTCTCATATCATAAGTTCTTGAAGTAAAGCATAGCCATAATTCAAATCATATTTTTCTTTCTAAATTCATAAGTGAAGAATTAGGCATGCAATTTCATAAATTCATAAAGTCATGATATCTAATCATGCCCAATTTCACTTGAAAACATGCAATTCAATGGAATCTTGCTAGAATCAACTTTAATGCTTGGGCTTTTAAATCCAATAAAAGAATTATGATCAAGTCCTAAATAAGTAATAAGAAACCATGAATTTAAACATAGAAACTAATTTCACAAAATTTCCCTAATTTAGATCGAAACCCTAATTCCACAAGTTCATAATTCAAAATAAGAATTGAGGATTTTGGGCATAAGGGTGAGAGGAAACCATTGTTAAATACCCACATACCTTGAGTTAAGCTAACCCACTTAAAATTGAAAAGAATAGGAGGCTTGATCTTGGAGCTTGAGATCTTGAGCTGGAGATAGTTCTTTTTCCTTTTTGGGAGATGAATGAGGTAATGAGGAAGGACTTAGGCTAATAGGTTTAGAAATCATGCTAAAAATGGTCAAAACAACCTTACTTAGGAGTTAAATGGATGGGTAATGACTAAAATACCCCTGGGACTTAGTTAAGAAAAAGCTATTTTAAAATTCAGCTTCAGGTCCCACGGGTCCCTTCCATGGACCGTAGAACTAACCACGGCTCGTGGACTGGAGTCGTGGTTCCTGATCCAAAATTTTAGGATGCGGAAGGCAGTCTACGGGTTAACAGGAAGTACCAGTAGAATAAATCATGGGTCGTAGACCCAATTCATTATTTGGGAAAACTGCTATCCTCTGAACAGGTTCCACAGGTCGTCTCTACTGTCCGTGGATCAAATGACGACCCATAGAAACAACTCGTTGTACCTGGGACCAAGTCAGTCCTCAGGTCTGATTCCACGAGTGCATTCTATGGTCTGTAGAAAGAATCACGGCCCATAAAACTCACTCCTAGTCTCAAACAAGAGACTAAATTTTACAAGTCTGGGATTCATGACTCAGAACCACGACTCGTGGTTCAAAGCACGAACTGTGATTTGGACTCGTGATTTCTGGAAACTTAGGACCTTTCAGAGATTCTTCTCTAGACAGCTGGATAGATTTCTGGGGTGTTACAATCTCCCCCCTTGGGATCATTAGTCCTCGAATGAAGACTAAGCAAGAAAACCATAGAGGAACAACAGCCCAACCAAACATCAAAACATGAAAACTGAAGAACAAAAATGAAAAGTGACTCCTCAACTTAAAACATAACTGAACTAGATTCGGGAAACATGAATGCATGCTGGGATCATGAAGGGAACTGATGGAGTAGATTCAAGGGACATAGTAAGGATGAAACTATTACCTCAAGCTGAAACTGAATCTGAAGGAAAGAGATGGGGATATTTGGCCTTCATGGCCTCTTCCACTTCCCAAGTAGCTCCCTCTACAAGCTGATTCCTCCAAAGGACTTTCACCGAGGTGACTTTTTTGTTTCTCAACCTCCGGATCTGACGATCAAGGATTTCTAAGGGAACCTCCCCATAGGTGAGACTATCTTTTACACCTACATCCTTCAAAGGAACAATCAAGGTCGGATCACCAACACCCTTCTTCAACAAGGAAATATGGAAAACTGGATGAACCGCTTCTAATTCTGTTGGCAAATCCAACTCATAAGCAACCTTACCAACTCTCCTCAGAATCCGATAAGGACTTACAAAATTAGGACTAAGCTTTCCTTTCTTCCCGAATCTCATCACACCCTTCATGGGAGGCACCTTAAGAAATACCCAATCCTCAACCTTGAACTCTAAATCCCTCCTCCTCACATCTGCATAGGATTTCTGTCGACTCTGAGCGGTCTTCAACCTCTCCCTGATAATCTGAACTTTGTCCATGGTCTCATGCACCGAATCTGGACCGATCAAGGCTTCCTTACCAACCTCCAACCAACCAATAGGAGACCTACACCTCTGGCCGTAAAGTGCCTCATAGGAAGCCATATGGATGCTAGAATAAGCTGTTGTTGTAGAAAAAATCGATAAGAGGCAAGTGATCATCCCAATTACCTTTGAAATCAATCACACAAGCTCTCATAATATCCTCCAAGGTTTGAATAGTACGCTCTGCCTGGCCCCTCTGAAATTTATGCTAAACTTTACCTGAGTACCAAGACCCCTCTGAAATGATCTCCAAAACTGGAATGTAAATTGAGTACCCCTATCAGAAATGATGGACAAAGGAACACCATGCAATCGGACTATCTCCCGGATGTAGAGTCTTGCATAATCATCCGCTGAATCTGTAGTCTTAACAGCCAAGAAGTGGGATGACTTAGTCATACGGTCGACAATCACCCAAATCGAATCATGTTGCCTTTGTGTATGAGGCAATCTCGTAACGAAATTGATTGCCTCCCACTTCCAAGTAGGAAGGTCAATATCCTGAATCATTCCACCTTGTCGTTGATGCTCTACATTCACTTACTGACAGTTGGGACATTTAGCCGCAAAACCAGCTATGTCCCTCTTCATACCATTCCACCAATAGACTTTCCATAGATCACGGTACATCTTGGTGGCACTGGGGTGAATGGAATATCTAGAACTATGAGCCTCAGTCAAAATCTATTATCGCAACCCATCTACATCTAGCACACATAGTTGCCCCTGATAACAAAGCATGCCATCTCCCCCTTGGGAGAAAATTTCAACCCTTTGCTGATGGACTGCACCCTTAAGCTGAAGTAAAATGGGATCACTTTCTTGCTTTGCCTTACTTCTGCTACCAAGGATGATTCGAAACCATTCTGAACAATAACACCACCTTCAGTCGAGTCCACAAGTCGCACTCCCAATCTAGCAAGTCGATGAACATCTTTCACCAATTCTTTCTTCCCATCCTCAACTGAAGACATACTACCCATCGATAGTCTACTAAGTGCATCCGCCACAACATTGGCCTTACCCGGATGGTAAAGCACACTCATGTCATAATCCTTAAAAACCTCAAGCCACCTTCTTTGTTGAAAATTCAATTCCTTCTGAGTGAACACATACTAAAGACTTTTATGATCGGTGAATACATCCACGTGCACCCCATACAAGTAATGTCTCCAAATCTTCAAACCAAAGACCACGGCTGCTAACTTAAGATCATGAGTAGGTTAGTTTTTCTCATGATTATTAAGCTATCTCAAAGCATAAGCAATCACTTTACCATGTTGCAACAAAACACAACCCAAACCAATCCTAGAAGCGTCACACTACACAACAAAATCATCTTGGCTCTCGGGTAGATCCAATATGGGGGTTGTGGTCAATCTAGTCTTCAATTCCTGGAAGTTCTTCTCACAAAGGTCAAACCACTAAAATTTTACCTTCTTCTGAGTCAATCGAGTAAAAGGGGAAGCAATAGAAGAAAATCCTTCCAAAAATCTCCTGTAGTAACCAGCCAAACCCAAAAAGCTCCTAATATCAGACAGGGAAGTGGGTCTAGGCCAGTTCTTTACCGCCTCAATCTTTTGAGAATCAACCCGGATACCATCTTTAGTCACAACATGACCCAGAAAAGCAACAGACTGCATCCAGAACTCACAGTTGCTAAACTTAGCAAATAACCGTCGGTCCTTGAGAGTTTGCAACACAACTCTCAAATGGTCAGCATGCTCCTCCTCACTCCGAGAGTAGATAAGGATGTCATCAATGAATATAATAACAAACATGTCCAAATACTATTTGACCACACAGTTCATCAAATCCATAAAAGTTGTAGGAGCATTCGTTAGACCGAAAGACATAACAATAAATTCATAATGACCATACCAAGTCCTAAAGGCTATCTTTGGAATATCACACTCTCAAACATGAAGCTGATAATAACCGGATCTAAGGTCGATCTTGGAGAAGAAATTAGCACCCTGAAGCTGACCGAACAAGTCATCAATCCTAGGGATGGGATACTTATTCTTGATTGTGACCTTGTTTAACTGGCGGTACTCAATACACATTCTGAGGGAACCATTTTTCTTTCGCACGAATAAAACTGGAGCACCCATGGAGAAATGCTAGACCTGATGAAACCCTTATCAAGAAGATCCTTCAACTGATCCTTTAACTCCTTAAGTTCAATAGGAGCCATCCTATAGGGAGGAATAGAGATAGGATTTGTATTCGGAAGAAGATCTATTCTAAAGTCGAATTCCCGCGAGGGAGGGACTCCAGGTAAATCCTCGGGGAACACTTCTGGGAATTCACTTACAATGGGAACAGACTAAAAGGATAGGGTTTCGGACTCTGTGTCCATAACCCTCACTATGTGATAAATAAATCCCTTTGAAATCATCTTCCTAGCCTTAAGATAAGATATGAAATGACCTTTCGAGGATGGGGGACTACCTTGCTATTCTAAGACGGGTTCATTTGGAAACTTGAAACTGACAATCCGAGTACGACAATCAACCGAAGCATAACAAGCATAAAACCAATTCATACCAAGAATAACAACAAAATCAATCATCTCCAATTCTACTAAATCCGCTGAAGTGACTCTATGAAGGACTGAGATAGGCAAATTTTTGTAGATTTTCTTAGCTAGGACTGACTCACCAATAGGAGTAAAAACACAAAAGGGCTCTAGAAGCTGATCAGGACAAATCTCAAACTTACAAGCAATATATGGGGTCATAAAAGATAAGGAGGAATCGGGATCCAACAAAGCATACACATCTATAAAAAAGACTGCCAACATACCATTAACCGCATCGGGTGAGCTCTCCTGGTCCTGACGAGAGGACATGGCATAAAGGCAGTTCTTGCACTGACCACCAGAACTAGAAGTTGCGCCCTGCTAGGCTGGTCGACCTCATGAAGCTGCTGTGGTAGACTGAGTCCTACCTCTCTATCCCTTCTTAGCTGAAGGGCACTCCTTAATACGATGTCCAGTCTGACCACAACCAAAACAACTATGGATCCAGCTAAACACTCACTAGGATGACTCTTCCCATACTTGCCATAAGCAGGGTAGGTAGACCCCTTGGCAGCACTCCCTTGAGAATAAGAACCAACTCCTCTACTAGTCTGATCATGATAAGGCCAGGAGGCCTGGGTAGGAGAACTATCTGAAGAGTAAACGAGGCCTGAGGATTTCTTCTGAAACAAAGAGCGATGTCCACCTCTGGACCTCTGATGACTGAAACCTGAACCCTCAGATCTAGACCTCTTGTTCTCCTTAGCCATCTCCCTAAGTATGTCTCCCTCGATCTAGTGAGCATTGGTCATGATCCTGGAAATAGTCATATCACCCAATAGCATGGCAGACCTACACTCCTTCTTTACCAAATCTGAAATCCCATAGATAAACTTACTCATCTGATCATACGGGCCCGCTACCATAGAGGGGGCATACCTAGTCAACTGAGTGAACTTCAAACTGTACTCCTGAACAGTCATGGATACCTGTCTCAAGTTCATGAACTCCTCAACCTTAGCTTGCCTCAGCTCTTGTTCAAAGAATCGGTCGAGGAAAGCTCCCTCAAAGCACTCCCATGTAATAGGTACCACGTCCCTAGCTCTAGCCTCCTTCCATCACATGATCCAGATATGAGCTACGTCCTTTAGCTAATAGGATGCAAGCTTGACCCTTCCAACTCTAGTAACCTACATCACCTCAAAGATCTTCTTCACCTCATCCACAAAGCTAAGAGGGTCTTCACCCACCTTCAAACTCCAGAACTCCAGTGGGTTCATATGGATGAAATTTTGAATTCGGTCCGCCGCTCCACCATGAGGGTGAATGGGAAAAGGAGCCTGCTGATTAGCTTGGGCAACCATTGTCTGAGCTAATAGGTTAATCACATTCTAAAACTCCGCATTTGTGACCTCGGGGGCCAGAACTGGAGGGACAGTATTCCGAGTGGCTCAGGGACGCATAGCATGTCGTGGAGGCATAATCTGAAACGTACAAGAATGGATTAGAGGAGTAACAAAGTTAACTCTATCTCACGATATTGATCATGAAGGAAGTGAACTTTTTCCTAAGACATCTCATTGCATCCCTCTCATGAATGTGGCACGCTTCACACATATGAAAGAGATTCTACACGATGAAGCTTCAAACACCCCAGGACGCTTGAACCTAAGGCTCTAATAAAAAGTTTGTCACGCCCTGAGGTTACCCCCTAGACGTAAGATGGGATCCGGGACACAAATGCCCTAGAATAACCCTTGGTCATAGCATACTCAGATATATCAATTAAGCCTAGTGGAAGTATAATACGAATTAGATAACTCAATCCATAAGATAAAATCAAAAAAACATAATCCGAAGAAGACCCAAATACTGTCTATATTTGAAAGCCTTTACACATGACATAAGGAGTTGCTAGGAAGAGACCCTAACAGTGACTGGATACGGCCTGCGGTCACTAGCCACGTACCTGAGGGAGAGAACCTGAATCTGTATCATCAAAAGGATGCAGCGCAAAATATGCATCAGTACTATAGGACGTACCGAGTATGTGAGAGATGCATGAATATAATGAAAACATGCTTGAAACAAGCATAAATGAAGTTTCAAAGGTAGATATCATAAATTGAATAGTAAATCATGAAATAAGAGTCAAAACTCAAAGTAGATATCATAAGCTTAAATAAGTAAAAACTTTCATACGAGAGTTTTATAACTGACAATAGACCATGTGAGCTACATGGAATCTAATTATATAACCCTAGTTAGCAAAGCTGACTCAAACCCTGCCAAGGATAGAGTCACCATACCCAACTATATAACCCTAGTAGGCAAATTTGTCCTAATGCCCGCTAAGCATAGGACACCATAACCAAGATCTGGATCCACTCTCATAATCCCATAGGACAAATTATAACCTACGCTGGAACCATAGTTTTGGACTTGGGTAATCGAACCCTCATCGCTCGGTGCTAAATACTACTCCAAATAAATACATATAGCTCATAAGTTCATGAAGGTATAATCGAATACCAAATCTCTTTTGAAAAGCATGAAGACACATTGGTATCATACAATTCTCATATCATAAGTTCTTGAAGTAAAGCATAGCCATAATTCAAATCATATTTTTCTTTCTAAATTCATAATTGAAGAATTAGGCATGCATCATGATATCTAATCATGCCCAATTTCACTTGAAAACATGCAATTCAATAAAATCTTGCAAGAATCAACTTTAATGCTTGGGATTTTATATCCAATAAAAGAATCATGATCAAGTCCTAAATAAGTAATAAGAAACCATGAATTTAAATATAAAAACTGATTTCACAAAATTTCCCCAATTTAGATCGAAACCCTAATTCCACAAGTTCATAATTCAAAATAAGAATTGGAGATTTTGGGCACATGGGTGAGAGGAACCCATTGTTGAATACCCACATACCTTGATTTAAGCTAACCACTTGAAATAGAAAAGAATAGGAGGCTTGATCTTTGAGCTTGAGATATTGAGCTTGAGAGAGTTTTTTTTTCCTTTTTGGGAGATGAATGAGGTAATGAGGAAGGACTTAGGCTAATAGGTTTAGAATCATGCTAAAAATAGTCAAAATGACCTCACTTAGGAGTTAAAAATGTGGGTAATGACTAAAATACCCCTGGGACTTAATTAAGAAAAAAAAATTTTAATTCGGCTACAGGTTCCACGGGTCCCTTCCACGGACTGTAGAACTAACCATGGCTCGTGGACTGGAGTCGTGGTTCCTAAGCCAAAATTTCAGACTGTGGAAGGCAGTCTAAGGGTTAACAGGATGTACCCTTAGAATGAATCACAGGTCATAGACCCAATTCGTCATTTTTGGGAAAACTGCTATCCTCTGAACAGGTTCCACGGGTCGTCTCTATGGTCTGTGGATCAAATGACGACCCATAGAAATAACTCGTGGTACCTGGGACCAAGTCAGTCCTCAGGTCTGATTCCATGAGTGCATTTTATGGTCCGTAGAAAGAATCACGATCCGCAGAACTCACTCGTAGTCTCAAACTAAATTTTACAAGTTTGGGATTCACGACTCAGAACCACTACTCATGGTTCAAAGCACAAACCATGATTTGGACTCGTGATTTTGTGAAACTTAGGATTTTTCAGAGATTTTTCTCAAGATGGATGGATAGATTTCCAGGGTGTTACAACACAGCTCCCACCATGGAAGCAAGAGTAGAAGTTGCTGAAGAATCACCGTCATCCTCTACCTATGAAACATCCCCGACCCTACAACCAGACTATACCCAAAGGGTATAGCAAGAGTAGAATCAATACAAACACACATACTGGTAGGCATCATCGGTCTACCCAAATCAATTCCATACCATCATATAAGAAATCAATGGAAATGCACAATTAATTACAATACTCAACCCTTCAACATCCACTTTACCAAAAACCAACATCAACCCAAACCGGCCTATTCCTTCCGCTGCCAACTCAACCACCATGAGACTCTGCATTCTGACTTCTAGGACTTCCCAAGTCACACTAACCCTTAGACTTCCTAAGTCACCTTAACCTGTAGACTTCGTTAGTCACCTTACCCTTAGACTTCCCAAGTCACCTTGACACTAGATCAACCCTTAAGTCCAAACCCAGACTACCTCTCCATGACTCAAGTCAACCCTTAGGACTAAATACCTAGAAATAAACCAACTAACTACCCAACTAGACCAACTACATTTACGGTGCTACATACAAGTGTCTGGACCTCTCAAGGATCCCTAGGAAAATCTGCCAACATGATAATAATAGCCAGCAATACCACTATGAACACTCAGTCTTCATCCTAACTTATCAATAGTATGGGACATGTTCAACCGTCAATTAACAATGAATGATAATTAAGACACTTATGCCCTTCCATATTCCTCAGACAAACCATGGATCCGTAGGACACCACCTACATGTTCAACATACAATCACGGTCTACAATAAGACCAACCCCACATTTAAATATAATCACCCGGCCTCTCATGGACCATATGCAATAATCACAATTCAAGAATACAACCTGGTCCACTCATGGACCATATGCAATAATAATAATTCAAGAATACAACTCGGTCCTCTTATGGAACCATCGAAGGAATACAATCAATGTAAGTAAATCAAACCCGTACCAGGCATAGTACCCAAGCCAACCATTATAAATCACGTACCAAGCATCGTACCTGAGCTAACCAATAAGTATCCCAAACCAGGTATGGTACCCAAGCCAACTAATATGTAACATGTACTAGGCGTGGTACCCGAGCCAATCGAATGTTACACAAAATCCAATCAATCAACAAACAATGAACAAAAGCATACTTGTAAACCAACAAGCAACAAAATAAGTTCATTTCACAAGACTGATAACCGGATAAGTAGACATTCATAATCTCATTCCCTAAGAATGCAAACTCATACAATACTAAGCGATAGTACATGAACATATATTGCATATTGGGAAACAATAACCATCACCTACCCCAACCTCGGGCACGTAGACTCAACCTTGAAATCCTGTATGAAGACTAAATTCCCTTTTCACCCCTTAAACACCTACTAGTAATGACATCAAGTCTGACATCCCCCTTTTTAGACAACACAATACAAGGAAGACAACCCTGACATTGGTACTTCAACCATCATTGCTCACTCTACCCTTTTATAGCAATTTATTTTTTAAACTCCCTCTAACTAAACATCTTATTACCCAAGGCATTCCTGGTTCTCCGAACCTTCCCAAGAGTCTAGTCCCTGGATTCTAGCATCATTTATCACATAACAATTATGATCAATCATGTTCATGTAAACACATCATCCCAACCTTATCATTTTTCAATCCCAACCAATCCAAACACAATAATCTCTAGACTCCGTGCCCGAAGGCCTAAGCATGATTTCTCCTTTTTGTTTATATAATAATGTGAAACGAAAATAGGTCAATATCTACTCAAGATGAAGAACCTAGCCTACATGTATATCAAGCAGTCGCACAATGCATTTTCTGGCTCTATGAAGGCATTCTCTGATGATTGACAAGCCCAAATCTGTGGTTTGCGTCCTTTTAGCTGGAATCTTTCTTCTCCATGGCTCCCAAGTCTTGGAGAAGCCTAAGAGCATTTTTGGAGTAACGCTTGTATCTCTTCCAACTGAGAAGGAGAAGTTTTTTTATTAATTTGTGTTACTGAGCTACTGCCTCTCGTCATTCTGCTATAGTGAATGGCTGCTTGCTACAGCGGCAGCACTATAGTGGAGAAATGTTCGCTATAGCAGAGTGATGTTAGCCTGGATCAATTTCAAAAATTTGAAATTTTTCCACCATGTCACCTCATTTTAAATCAAAACATACTCTAATCATTCTAACAATTTGTGACATTGTGATTTCTAAAATAACAACAGATATGATCGTTACAGAGATCCTTCAGAAGGTGGGGTCAGTGGCTTATAGGTTGGATTTACCACCTAGTTTATCGGGAGTTCATCTGGTATTACATGTCTTGATGTTTAAAAAGTACCATGGTGATGGTAATTATATTATTCACTGGGATTCACTCTTGTTAAATGATAACCTCTCATATGAGAAAGAGGTTGTTACTATTGTTGATCAAGATATTTAGAAGTTGAGAACCAAGGAAATTTCATATGTGAAGGTCCTGTGGGAGAACCATCATGTTGAGGAGGCCACTTGGGAGACTGAGGCAGACATGCGGGACAAGTATCCTCACTTGTTCAGAAATTCAGGTAATCTTTGTTGTTCCCTAGTTTTTTCTCTTTATTATCATTTGGGGATGAACGATTTTTTAATTAGTATCTAATGAATGACTTGTTTCACTGAATTAAGGCATAAGTACCTGACTAGAAAAGTCTCTAGGTGAGAATAAAAAGTCTCGGGCTAGGGTGAGCTCAGACTAAATTATAGTATTTTGTGCCTTAGGTGTAATTCATGTTTCGGGTGTTATTGTGCGGTAGTGTGGAATCTATTTTGGATAGCCAACTATCATAGGGTCCTGTAGGAAGTTTTGGGATAAAAATCAGAGTCATAGAACTTTAGATATGATAGTTGTTGTGTTGGGAATAATTCGTGGTATCAATGAAATAAAGTGTGTTCTAGAATTTGCTTTCATCGTGATGGAAGGACATCACATTGCGATGATCCATCATAATAATTGATCCTTATCGCAATGATTTGTCATGATGGTGAGACATCCATTGCAATAAGATTACGCGATAGTATACCTAGAAGTTTCACAGTTTTCTAAGTTATTTCCCTCATAACTCAACTTTGTTCTAGAGCTCTCAAAAGCAGTTCTTAGAGAAAACTAGGTCAAACTCTAATGTTTTAGGTAAGTAATCCATAGAACTCTTAATTTATTAATTAATTATCTTTCTTAGACCTTGGGGGAGAATTAATGGTGCATTTCTTGCAATTAAGCCCTAGAAGTATGAAATTGGGGAAGAACACTATGGGTAGGTGTAAAATCACCTAGAATGGATCTTAAATTATGTTTTTATGAGTTATAGCATGAAATTATTAGTTCTTAACATGTTTATGACTAGTGGGGAACCTTGGTTTCCATAAAGGTGAAACCTCTGGGCTTAAAAATGAAGGAAAAGCTATGAACTTGATTAGAAACCTTGAGTTCTTGATCCTATATATGTAATGGGTCTAATTAGTGGTTAATTAACACTTGGGAATGCTAGAACCCTCTTTTAACGGGTAGAATGATTGTGTTTAATTCCCAAAGTCTGAAATAAAGGGTAATTAGGTAATTACTCTTATATTATTGCTATTTTAGGACCTTGTGCATTCCATAGAGATAAGAAAAGACAAGGAAGTAGTGAACTAGCTTACGGGTGTTGTATCTTTACTCGAGGTAGGTTATGGTTTGAATTGGAGTTGACTCACCTTATTAAATGTTTGTAGTGAAATTGTATAACCTGTAATTGGTCTTTGGACGTAGTTGTATTGTATATGCTTTCCCTGTTATGCTTGTATAAATAGGCTAAATAAATAAGAAGTGATGAGTGAGCTGTAATGGCTAAGTATGAATAATGTCTTAGGCACTGAGTATCTTCATAAGAATATGAGTCTGAGAACCTAGTTATATAGATGTTGTTATTGGTACATTTGATATGGAGCAGATACCATGCCAGTATGGTACATGGACACCTAGGACCCCTATAGGTCATGGCTAGTGGGCAGAAATAAGACCCATAGCATGTGTGTACACTTTTTTACCTTTTTTGTATTATTACATTGCTTATTATGATAAGTAGGATGATAATTGAGGTGAGACTAGAATACAGACAATATGAGGAGAGATTGATGGATACAAGGATAAGTGAGATAGTTGCTGAGTGTGATTACTTATTTTACCTCTTGTGGTACTATTCTATGAATTGTGAACTTGAATTGGTTACTGTTGAATTAACTTGAAACACTATCAGTTAGCAGAATATGTGATGAGTGTTGAAGAATTGTTACTTGTTATATGTTTTACTGCTTACATGTTATATTATTGGGTTGGCCTATGATACCTACCGGTACATAGTGTGTCATACTGATACTACCTTGTGCTCTTATTTTGTTGAGTACAGACCATGTTCCAGAGGCTGAGATGTGACCTCGGCTAGAGTAAAGAGACTGCCAACAGATCCAAGGGTGAGCACTACTTCTCAGGTTTTCGTGGATCCTCCACGAGTTGTTGTCCTTTCTCTAGACAATAAAACTCTTTATCTTATTGCTTTTAGACATTGTTGGATATCTTAGACTATTATGACTTAGTGTTTTAGATGATAACTTTCAATTTCTGGGGATATGTTTAGATGAATGTTTTTCACACATTCATTTATTGTGATATAGACATTGATTTATTTATGACTTTAGTGAAGTTTTATCTAACGCCTTTTAAATTGGCTAAGTCTGAGAGTTGGGTTTGGGTTGTTTGTTTCTCCACCAGAGGGTTAGTGTGGGTGCAAATCATGGCCCGTCTGGGTCGTGACAAAGTCTTTACAAGCTTTTTTTGTATCATATATTTCGTGCACTCTACTCTGTATATGGGCGATGGGTGTATCAGCAAATCATTTCTCTTCCAACTGGGGAAGAGATGTTGTAATCCATTGGCCTTGGTTTTGTCAAATAAACACTCTGCATCTGATCTTTCAGACTTTATCTTGCATTCTTGATTTCTTTTGCAGAGTTCCCATTTTTCCTTGTATGGACATTATCTTACTTCTTTTATTTGAAACATGTTTTGAAGTCATCAACTGTAATTATACATTGTTATTACTTTCATTATTTTTTTTGTAGTGATAAAGATGGGAAGTCAAGTGTACTCATCAAAGTTATGATAGTCCATTAAATAGCTTTGTCAAATTTCTCATGTCAGACTAAAATTTTAGATGGTCTGCGATGAGAGATACGGATCATAAATAAGATGTACGGTCGTGACTCTCAACGTGAATCAGATTTTCCTAATGAAAGTGAGTCTGATCAATTATGTGAGGTTATTTACAAACCATAAAAATATTCATGGTCGTGAATTGCCTCCTGAATCAAAAGGTAATCAACATCACTCTTTAAACTTATTTATGTTGGGACCTATGGTTCATAGATTTCTTCATAATCGTGAATCTCTTTGTATATTAGGTTCTTATCATACTTAGCATGATGTTTCATTTTTCTAAGTACTTCTATGGATAAAAAGTGACTTTTATGATCGTAGATATGATCTATGGACCATATAAAGTGGCTTGTTCAGTCTAACACAATGCATACATCGATAAAAGTTTATATAACTTTAACAGTGACATTCTGAATCACTCGCACACACCCCTACGATATCTGTACATATAGATAGGCCACGATCTTTAAAGAACCAAGTGTTTTACACCCTTTCATGGGTGGGCTACTCTTGGGTTTACAACCCACGAGATTCAAATTTTTAGGTGGAATTTTTTCCATTATGATCATTTAAGAACTTCCCAAGAATTTTGAGTTAGAATTTCATACCTTGATCTTGAGGTTTTAGAGCTGATCTAGGTGGGCATTTGGTCGAGTGTACATGTACGGTAGAGAGATAGTGAGAAAGGAGATCGAGAGTGAGGGAGGAGAGAAGAAGTATGCTAGTGTGAATGTATGTGGAGGTATGTGCAAATATATATATATATATATATATATATATATATATATATATAAATGAAATGCAGAGGAAAACATATATGTGCGTGTGAGATTAGATATAAAGGAGGAAAAGTGAGGAGTCAATTTTACTATTATAAAAGGGAGAGAAAAAGGTAGAAATTATAAAATGTGGGACTAAAAGATGGGGAAGGGGTTTCTAATATTCTTCCCTAATGTAGGAACTCGTCTATAGTCATGAATTGGACTTAAGTTCCAAAATATGACACGTGAAAGGTTCCTTACCTTCACCCAGTTTAAGTTGGAACTACGACCGTGAATTGGATCATGATTCCAGTAAAAATTTGTGGGTTCCTTACTTGGACAGTGCATCTATTTCATAAACATTTGGTTGCGCATTGGTTTGTGGATCCAAATGTAGACTATACTACTCGCCCTGAAAAACTTTAGACTTTTTTCTCTGTGAAATTTTCTGGATCTCTTTTTTAATACTCATGTGTGATATTTCCCTATTATTTAAGACCTTCACCACAACACGCATCAATAACAAAAATAAATTATCCTAAGAAGTAAAAATTAAAGAAAGAAAAGAGAAAAATAAGAGTTTGGATTGCAAGTAGCACTTGATTTAACATCGCGGCATGATGAAATCAAGTTATCAGTAGGTCTTACGGGGCAGTCCAACTTATGGGTCTTTTCATTGCAACTGCATTCATTTAATAGGTCCTTACACATTTGGAGTCATTCCATCAATGTTCTTACCTTGAAATGTCATTCTTGACCATGCCTAACCACTTTGTTAATAACAACTTAGTGGTCGTGGCAAACGTGTTATTCATAAAGCACCCTCATGCGCAGTATTGACTATAGCTTGGTTTATTGGATTTAGGCCAAGTAGAATTTTTTGAGCAATATTACATCGTGAATCCAGTGCTTTGAAGGTATTAGGATCAATAGTTAAAATCTCTCCCATGCTTCTTATAAGTACTCTCCTGGCATCTGTCAAAAGTAGACGATGTTTCTTTTCAGCTCTGCTTTTCTTATCACCGGGTATCACTCTTGCAAGTACATATTCACCAGCCCATTCCAAGTATTGTTGGAGGTTGGTGGTAAGTCTAGGTACCATGCTCTACACATGTGATGGAGTATCTGAAAGTCTGAAGCTTCATAATCTTATTAAATATCTTAACATTCTTATTCAATGCACATACCCCCAGGAATTTTTCAAGTGTTGATGAGGATCATCTTTAATGGAGTTGCAAAACAATCCTATAGCGTTGAGTATTCTGAATATGGTGGGATTAATTTTGACCACCTCTTCTTCCACTCATGGTTGCATGACTCTATTGGTATATGCAAATTAATTAGATTGGTTTGCAGGAGCAACCTCCACAGAAGGCGGGTTCATCTATGCAACCACATGCTCTTCTGGTTCGATCATGTCACCTGGTTCACAAATAAAACAAATAATGCAATGGAATAGAAGACCTAATCATAGTAAAAACCAATAAGTATGTTTTAGACTGTATTCCCCGGCAATGACTCAAAATTTAATATGCTGAAGATATAACTTTAGATGATGTAATGCAGTCATATGCAAATATAGTAACCCAAATAAGGTTGGGGTCAAATACCATAGGTAATAGGGAGAAACCGCTTACTAATTGGATAAATATCAGATTGATAGTCGATTTCTATTTTGTAAGGTTTGAAAAAAAATTGTATACTTAAAAACTTAAGATTGCAGTAAATAACTATGAATGTAAAACTTATATTAAAATATTAAGGTTAACTTAGGACATTAAAGTATTAAGGTTGTGTCTCTATAATAGGTTGCGTTGTTCATCAATTTTTATGCAATTGCAAATATTAAGGTTTTAGATATGCACTCAGTCCCTACGTTATCACTCAATCTTTTGCAAGAGTTGAATGATTTATCTTCATATGATGTTCCCATAACTATGTGAGTTATTTAAATAAATGTGAATAATTATACTAAGTAAACTCTATTATTCCTAATAAGAATTTATCAGTTAAGGGTTAATGTCTTGAGTTCATGCAAAGCTTCTTCTATAAAATCTTAATTAGCTTTCCCAAGTAAAGCTAACATATTATGATACAGGTTAATGATTTCAACCACTAATCAATAATTAAGAACAAGAAGAAGTTTGATATTTTACTACCCTAATATCATGCAACATATAAAAATATCATGAACTTTACAACCGCATTGAGTTTCACAACCTCAGCAGAAGATTTAGCCACTCACACTGGAAAGTAAACAATAAGAATATAATTTAAGGAATTCATAAACTTCCTTTTAATATTGTAGCTTTAAATAATAATGGTGTCCTTCGTTCAAGAAACTAGAAAGAGAAAAGACTTGAAACTTGTACAAAAAAAACACAACTAACGTGCAAAAACTAAAACTACAAACTAACTTACCGACCCTTTACAAAAGAAACCTAATTGGGCTATTTAAATAGCCCACAAAATTGGAATTCTAAAAATAACAAATTGTTCTATCGACATAGTATGCGACGCAATCCACAATGTTCATTCATTTGCTACTCATAGATTTCCTTTAAATTGTCCATTGATTTCCTTCTAGAATTTTTAGTCTTCATATTGTAGATTAACTTTGTGTCCGGTGGATTTATTCACAGTCCATAAGTCCAGTTGTAGGTTCCTCTAACAACTTTGTCTTTTCTTCATGTACGGGGTGTGAATGAAACTTACAATCATACTTTATCTCATAACTTGACCATATCTGCAAAGTCCCCTTGATAGTCTAACTAAATATTTCTAGGACCTGATCTGCAGTCCATAGTTTGACCTGCAACCATAGATCACCCTCTTTTTGGCAGTTTTTAAAATTTTTTCCTCTTTTTGGCATTTTGATTTCTAAAACTAATAGAAACAACATTCTAATATAAAAATATAAAAAAAAGAAAAGAAAAACAAGCATAAGAATATATAAAACTTCAAGTAAAAGACATAGGATGTGCTATAATTTTAAGGCACATCACAGGGCGAGCTGCTCTAATCCTAGTCAAATTTGGACTATACTCTACTAATAGGTTCTTGGCTCGGGATTTTAGTCCCACTATGTTTTTGGATGATATTTTAGAGAGAAAATACCCTAAGACTTTTCTCTAACATCTAAGGTTATTTTATTCTCTATTTCCTTGGTTATAACATCAATTTTATAGTAATTAATAAGTAAATACTCATTCTAATTATAGATCCTGAGAGTTTAAGTCTAGATCATTAAAGGGTGTTTCTTAGAGATTTTTCGAGAGAGCTATTATTGAATGGTTGTAAGAACGTTAGGGCATTCTTATCAAGATTGAGGTATGTCTGTTTTTAACATACTTTCACACTATAAAGAGGTTTCTAACAAGATTTTATGTGCATGTGGGACAAGCTCACATTGAGTCCTCATATTTTGATATCATTCTATATTATGAACTATGTATATGTACATAATTTACCCTACTATGGGAACTATTCAAATTAGATTTCAAAGTGATGACTTTAACATGATTTTCGCTCTATGAACGAGTCCATTACTTGACGACTTGAAACATTATTCTCAATTGAACAGATATTTTCTTTTATTACCCCTATTATGAAATTATGATTGTGAAATGATTTTTGGCTACCACGTCATGACTTGTTATTTTTGATTGATACGCCATGATTGTAAATTATTTGTATTTTAATTGGAGGATACTTGGTTACCTCTATTGTTAGAGAGCCACTGATTATCCTTGTCTTGGATGCCGTATAATGGGATAACTCTATTGATTTTTTCTTGAGATGCCACCATGATTACCCCAATTTTTGGGATGCCCATAAGTGAATGCCCCTATTTTTATGGAGATATTTTGGGTCACTCCCATTAGTGGGTAGACATGTTTGTATCACATTTTTCCTTGAGTGGAATGATGGTGTTAGTTGATATGACTTAACATTAATGTTCCTATATGTTTGTTGAACATGATAAACTGAAATGGACTATTCGTATCTGATGATTATTATCTAAGTTAAATGATTGTACCTTCTTGTTGGATTTAAATTATTTCATTTTACTATTTTATTTATATTATTAGTATTATTTTATTATATGAAATTTTTTTCTAAAACACTAAATGAGTATCCATTACTCATGCATACCATTGTTATTTTTTATGGTGTGTTAGGTATAGGAGAAGAGAAGGTTTCAGAGGATCACATCGCTTATGAGGGACTTGCTTATCTGACAGACTATTGGTGAGCCACATTCTTGCTTGTGGAACTTCTTACTCCTTATTGCTTTATTTGGTATTTAAGTTGCATTTTGGGTTAGTTAAGAGTCTCGAGTTAGTTAATCTTGATCATGGGTACCATTTAAAGTCATTACTTGACTCATTTGGGCACACTGCTATGTTTATATCTTTTTTTATTTTATTTAATTAATTATCTTAATTTATACTTGCATAACTTGAAATAAATGAGGTTAAATGGCATTCAAATAAGTGAATAAATATATAATAATGGAAAAACTGTGTGAACTATCATATCTATAAGGTGCTTCCAATGTGGTTCTAGAGCATTAGATTCTTGTTGTGCTAGGGTCAAATTTAGCACGTGACACTATTGTCCGTTGTGAATTTCTTCTCTGATGAAACCCTTTTGAGCATCTGTGTTAGTTCATAGGACAATTGATCTCCGAGGGTTGGTAGCCTAATGAAACGTTAAGATCCTATCTATGGCTCTCCCAAATTTGATTTACCCTTGAGTTGGCTTGTGTTTACTTATGGGTTTTCCCTCTATTTGGCATGTCAATGAGCTACGTGAGTTAATTTTGGCCTTGAATGATCTGACACAATTTTAAATAAAATAACTTGAAATTGATAAGTTTTTCATCATCAATAATTTTATTAAGTTTTATGATTTGTTGTGTCGCAACTATATTGAACTATTTCGTTATAATTGTTTTATTTTTATTTATTAAATTACTAGTCTCTGGGAACGTACGTGTCACGACCCGATTTCTCAGGTCATGATGGCACCTACAACCCCTCAGTAGGCAAACTAATCCCCGTAGCCCGAAACAGTTAGTAATCGGTTACTACCTAATCCAACACGCACAATGTAAGCAGAAATAAGCAAAAGAAGATATAAGATAAAGACAACGCGGAAGTAACAATCTGCATATATATATAAACAAGGAAACTACACCAACCCCAAGACTTGGTATCGATAGTACAGGAGCTTCTAATAGAATACAAGTGCTAGAAGTAACCAAAATAAAATATACAATTGTCTCCGAATAAATAAAGAGTAACAGTGCCAAAAGATGAGATGTGGTCAAGCCCCGGTCGTCAGGCGCTCACCTTAGTCTCGAATATCCAATGTTGCATGAGTCTCCATGCGATCAACAGCAAAAGCTCACACTAATATCTGCACCAGAAAGATGCATAAGTGTAGTATGAGCACTAATTGCTAAGTAATGGATACCCAATATGCATCATCAGCCAACTAAGCGCATATAAGATATAAAAACAGCAACTAGCAGATAACAAAGAAGCACTCACAGAGGCAATAGAGAAAGCACATGGAAACTAGCACGGATAGAAGTCAACAAGAATTACAAACATGTTATGCTATCCACAGAAGATATATATAACACAGAACATAGGTGAAGGAAAGAAGAACGCACCTGGAGTCCTTGCAACAACAATATATATATAAAGAGAGAGTTAGAAAGATGGCGGTATACCAGTAACCTCACGTAAGAAGGGTGATAAGGGAAGCAATTAAACATACTCAAGCTAGAAATAATATACTTGACGTAATCATGCTAAAACCCAAATTCAAGATAATACAGACAGAAATTGATCTCACACGTGCAAACCTAGGGTGGAATAAACTAAGCCACAAATCATAACCACGATAAAGGATAGAATCTGGTAACCCATAACCGCTCAGAAGGCCACAAAAATAGTGCCACAATAATAAAGGACTCACTAATCCACCAACGACCAAAGGCCAAATAATCACAACCTCAACAGGCTAGAAACCACTAAACCACCAATAACCGAAGGCCATAACAAGCTTTATAATATGACAGGAGTAATATAATCTATCTACAATCCCAACGGCCACCCATACACGAGGAACATAATCAAGTGAAAACAAATCCTCCGGCATCCCATACTACCGGAGCGTACACTGAGCAAACAATAAAGAAGGGTGGAATCCAAATACAATATGCATGATAATGTGATAGGAGACATAATCATAGATAGATAAGTCGAATAGAAAGGAATACAACTCAGAGAACATCCAACAACATCTATGTCTGAATAGCCTCTAGGACTAATATAAAGAGTTGATGGGACAATACCCCAACTAACTCGACAATCTGAAAGGAAAGGAGCATAAAAGCTAGAGTAAAGACTAGTCCTTGAACTATGAGGACTCGCCACTGCTGTCTAGATATACGGCTTCATCTAGCCACGAGCCTGGAAGGGAACACCTAAATTTGCATCATAATAGGATGCAGCACAAGAAGGATGTGGTCAGTACTATGGAATGTACCGAATATGCGGGAAGTGATAGAAACATGCTTTAAAATGTACTTAGAGAGAATCTATACATAGTAGGGTATCATGAGAAAATATCATAATGGAAAGATAAATCATGAAGTAAAAGCCAACTTCAAAGTAGGAGTTCATAAGCTTAGAAAACTTGAATACATGCATAAGGAAAACATACATAGGGGAGTTTCTTATAACCAACATGAGACCATTTGAGCTTCATGGAATCTAACTATATATCCCTAGTTAGCAAAGCTGACTTGAACCTTGATAAGGAATGAGTCACCATACCCAACTATATAACCCTAGTTGGCAAAGCTGCCCTATGCCCCGCTAAGGAAAGGGCACCATTCGTAAAGACGTGGATCCACTCTCATGAGCCTTTTAGGCTCATATTATTTCATAGCCTACGCTGGCAATGTAGTTTCTGGACTTGGGTAATCGAACCCTCATCACTCAGTGCTAAGTACTACTCCCAAAACATACATACAACTCATAAATTCATGAAGGTATAATCGAATACCCATCTCTTTTGAAAAGCATGATTATACATCGGGTACCATGCAAATTCTCATATTATAAGTTCTTAAAGTAAAGCATAGCCATAATTCAAATCATACTTTTCTTTCTAAATTCATACTTGAAGAATTTGGCATGGAATTTCATAAAATTCATAAGGTCATGATATCTAATCATGCCTAATTTCACCTGGAAACATGCAATTCATGGAATCATGCTAGAAATTCATTTCAATGCTTGGGCCTTTAAATATAATAAAGGAATCATAATTAGATCGTAAATAAGTAATAAGAAAACTTGAATATAAGCATAGAAACGGATTTCATAAGTTTTTCCCTAATTTAAATCAAAACCCTAGATTCATAAGTTCATAATTTCAAATAAGAAATTGGGGTTTGGGGCACAAGGGTGAGAGGAACCCATTGCTGAATACCCGCATACCTTAATTAAAGCTAACCCACAGGAATTGGAAAGACTTAGGAGACTTGATCTTGGAGTTTGAAACTTGGATCTTAGAGAAGAACTTTTCCTCTTTGGGAGTTGATTGAAGAATTTAGGAGGAACTTAGGCTAATGAGGGTTAAAACTCTTCTTGAAGTAGTCAAAATGACATCATTTAGGAGTTAGAAGAGTGGGTAAAGACTAAAATACCCATGGGACTTAATTAAGAAAAAGTTGGAAAATGTTGACTTTAGGGACCACGAGTTAGTCGACGGTCCGTCGTCCAAAAGGACGAATCATCAACCTGATCCATAGTTTCACACTGGCATTTACTGGAGCTACTAGAATTGCATTCCACGGGTCACACTATGGTCCGTGCTTCCAAATAATGGACCGTCTTGTCGACTCGTGGTTTGCCAGACACTTAGAAAGGGCTACTAGAATTTCATTCCATGAGTCACACTACGGTCTGTACTTCAAAACAATGGACCATCTTGTTGACTCGTGGTTTTCCTTAGGAAAGTTTTGAACCTCAGAACTTTAGGGACTACGGATGGGGATGATGGTCCATCGTCTAAAAGGATGGACCATCTTTTGACTCATCATTTATGGAACAAATTTTGGAGTCTACTGGAATTTGGACGACGAGTGCACAGATGGACCATGGTTTCAAACCACGAACCGTCGTCTGACTCGTCGTCTCTGGATACTTGAGATTTTTCTGAGATTTTAACTTAGATAGCTGGTTTGATTTCTGAGGTGTTACAATATCCCCCCTTGGGATCATTCATCCTCGAATGAAGACTAAGTAAGGAAAATTGGAAAGAAAACAACCCAACCAAATATCAAAACATGGAAACCAAGGAAAAACATGAAAACTGAACTTTTTAACTTTAAAAACATGATAAACTAACTTCGTAAAACATGCATACATGCTAGGATCATGAGAGAAACTGATGGGATACGATCGGAGGAACATACTAAGGAGGAAACCATTACCTCAAGCTGAAGCGGAATCAGAATGAAAGAGATAAGGATATTTGGCCTTTATGGCCTCTTCCGCTTCCCAAGTAGCACCCTCTACAAGCTGATTCCTCCAAAGGACTTTTACCGAAGTGACTTCTTTGTTTCTCAACTTCCGAATCTGACGATCAAGGATTTCCACAGGAACCTCCTCATAAGTGAGGCGATCCTTCACACCTACATGCTCCAAGGTAACAATCAACATCGAATCACCCACACACTTCTTCAACAAGGAAACATGGAAAACCGGATGAACCGCTTCTAACTCTGATGGTAAATCCAACTCATAAGCAACTTTCCCAACTCTCCTCAGAATATGATAAGGACCTACAAATCGGGGACTAAGTTTCCCTTTCTTGCCAAATCTAATCACACCCTTCATGGGTGACACATTCAGAAACACCCAATCATCCACCTCGAACTCTAACTCTTTCTTCCTCACATCAGCATAGGACTTCTGTCGACTCTGAGAAGTCTTCAACCTATCCCGAATAAGCTGAACCTTCTCCATAGTCTCATGAATCAAATCTGGGCCAATCAAGGCTGCCTCACCGACCTCCTGAACCAATAGGAGATCTATATCTCCGACCATAAAAGGCCTCATAAGGAGCCATCTGAATGCTAGAGTGAAAACTGTTGTTGTAGGCAAACTCTATAAAAGGCAAGTGATCATCCCAACTACCTTTGAAATCAATCACACACGCCCTCAGCATATCCTCTAAAGTCTGAATAGTACGCTCTGCCTGGCCTTCTGTCTGAGGGTGAAAATTTATGCTAAGCTTCACCTGAGTGCCAAGACCTCTCTGAAACGATCTCTAAAACTGAGAAGTAAACTGAGGACCTCTGTCTGAAATGATGGACAATGGGACACCATGCAATTGAACTATCTCCTGGATGTAGAGTCTGGCATAGTCATCCGGTGAATCCATAGTCTTAACAGCCAAGAAATGGGATGATTTAGTCATCCGGTCGACAATCACCCAAATCGAATCATGTTGCCTTCGAGTACGAGGCAAACCCGTAATGAAGTCCATATTGATTATCTCCCACTTCCAAGTAGGAAGATCAATATTCTGAACCATGCCACCAGGTTGCTAGTGCACTACCTTTACCTTCTTATAGTTGGGACACTTAGCCACAAACCCGGCTATATCCTTCTTCATACCATTCCACCAATAGACTTCCCGTAGATCACGGTACATCTTGGTGGCACCCAAATGAATAGAATATCTAGAACTGTGAGCCTCAGTCAAAATCTGATGTCTCAAATCATCCACATCCGGCACACATAGACGACCCTGATAATGAAGTACTCCATCTCCCTCTTGGTAGAAGACCTCAACCCGCTGCTGAGGAACTGCACCCTTAAGCTGAAGCAAAATCGGGTCACTGTCTTGTTTTGCCTTCACTTCAGCTACCAAGGAAGACTCGGAACCATTCTGAATGATGACACCACCCTCAGTAGAGTCCATAAGTCAAACTCCCAATTGGGCAAGTCGATGAACAACCTTTACCAATTCTTTCTTCCCATCTTCAATCAAAGCCACACTACTCATGGACAATCTACTCAAAGCATCCGCCACGATATTGGCTTTAATCGGGTGGTAAAGCACACTCATATCATAATCCTTAAGGAGTTCAAGCCACCTCCTTTGTCGTAAATTCAACTCCTTCTGAGTAAACACATATTAAAAACTCTTGTTATCGGTGAACACATCCACATGAATTCCATACAAGTAATGTCTCCAAATATTCAAAGCAAAGACCACGGCTGCCAACTCAAAATCATGAGTAGGGTAGTTCTTCTCATGAGTCTTAAGCTGTCTAGAGGCATAAGCAATCACCTTACCTCACTGCATCAACACAAAACCCAACCCGACTCTAGAAGTATCACAATAAACCACAAAGTCATCTAAACCCTCAGGTAGGGTCAACACTAGAGCGGTGGTCAATCTAGTCTTCAACTCCTGAAAACTCTTCTCACACGAATCAGACCACTAGAATTTTACCTTTTTTCTGAGTCAATCGAGTCAAAGGCAAAGCAATGAAAGAGAATCCCACTACAAACCTCCTGTAATAACCAGCCAAACCCAAGAAACTCTGAATATCCAAAGGGTAAGTAGGTCTAGGCCAGTTCTTCACTGCCTCGATCTTTTGAGAATCCACACGAATACCATCTCCTGTCACAATGTGACCAAGAAAAGACACAGACTGCATCCAGAACTCACACTTGCTAAACTTAGCAAACAACTGATGATCCTTGAGAGTCTGCAACACAACCCTCAAGTGTCCCGCATGCTCCTCCTCACTCCGAGAATAAATAAGGATATCATCAATGAACACGATCACAAACAAATTCAGATACTATTTGAACACACGATTCATCAAATCCATAAAAACTGCAGGAGCATTGGTTAGTCCAAAAGACATAACAACAAACTCATAATGGCCATACTGAGTCCTAAAGGTTTCTTCAGAATATCACACTCCTGAACCCAAAGCTGATGATACCCGGATCTAAGATCAATCTTAGAGAAACAACTAGCACCCTGAAGCTAATTGACCAAGTAATCAATCCTAGGAATGGGATACTTATGCTTGATTGTGACCTTGTTCAACTGTCGGTAATCAATACATATCCGAAGAGAACCATCCTTCTTACGCACAAACAACACTGGGGCACCCCAAGGGGATATACTAGGCCTGATTAAACCCTTATCAAGAAGATCCTTCAACTGATCCTTCAATTCCTTAAGGGAGGAATAGAGATAGGATGTTTATCTAGAATAAGGTCTATCCCAAAGTCGATCTCCCGCTCAGGAGGGACTTCGGGTAAATTATCAGGAAACACCTCAGAAAATTCACTCGCAACAGGAACTGACTGAAAGGGAGGGGTCTCAGACTCCGTGTCCATAACCAGAACAATGTGATAAATATAACCCTTAGAGATCATCTTCCTAGCCATAAGGTAATATATGAAATGACCTTTCGAGGACGGGGGACTACCTTGCCATTCTAAGACGGGTTCATTAGGAAACTTGAAACTGACAACCCGAGTACGGCAATCAACTTAAGCATAACACGCATACAACCAATCCATACCAAGAATGACATCAAAATCAATCATCTCCAACTCTACTAAATCCACTGAAGAGACTCTATGAAGGACTGAGATAGGGCAATTTTGGTAGATCCTTTTAGCTAGGAACGACTCACCAACAGGAGTAGAAATATAAAAGGGTTCTAAAACCAATTCAGAACAAACTTCGAACTTGCATGCTACATAAGGAGTCACAAAAGATAAGGAAGCACCAGGATCCAACAAAGAATACACATCAAAAGAGAAAACCTTCAACATACCAGTAACAACATATGGGGAACCCTCTTGATCCTGAAGAGAGGATATAGCATAAAGACGGTTCTGGCACTGTCCACCAGAACTAGAAGTTGCGCCCTGCTGGGCTGGTCGACCTCCTGAAGCTGCTATGGTAGGCTGAGCCCTACCTCCCTGTCCCTTCTTAGCTGAAGGGAAATCCTTGATACGATGCTCAGGCTGACAACAACCGAAGCAACTGCCTGATCCGTCTAAGCACTCTCCAATATGACTCTTCCCATACTTACCACAGGTGGGGTAAGTAGACCCTTTAGAAATACTCCCCTGAAAAACAGAACCAACTCCTCTACCAGTTTGACCATGATGAGGCCTGGGGACCTGAGTAGGAGTACTAGATGAATAATGAACAGGGCCTGATGATTTCTTCTGAAATGAGGAACGATGTCTGCCTCTGGACCTCTGATGACTGAAACTTGAACCCTCGGATCTAGCCCTCTTGTTCTCTCTAGCCATCTCCCTAAGTCTATCTCCCTCGATCTAATGAGCATGAGTCATAAGCCTGGAAATGGTCATATCACCCAAAAGAAAAGTAGACCTACACTCCTTCTTCAACAAATCTGAAACCCCATAGATAAACTTGCTCATCTGATCATGTGGGTCGGCTACCATAGAGAGGGCATACCTAGACAACTTAGTGAACTTCAAACTGTATTCCTGAATGGTCATAGACCCTTGTCTCAAGTTCACAAACTCCTCAACCTTAGCTTGCCTCAACTCCCCTGGAAAGAACCTGTCAAGGAAGGCCCTCTCAAAACACTCCCAAGTTATGGGGATCGCTCCCGCACTCTAGTCTCCTTCCATTGAGTGAATCAAATATAAGCTACATCCTTAAGTTGATAGGATGCAAGCTCTACACAATCAACACCAACCACTTTCATGATATCAAAGATCTTCTTCACTTCATCCACAAAGACAAGTGGGTCCTCATTCACCTTCAAACCCCAAAACTCCGGTGGGTTTATACGGATGAAAACTCGCACTCTGGCCGCCGCCCCACCATGAGGGTGAATAGGAATAGGAGCCTATTGATTAGCTTGGGTAGCCATAGTCTGAGCCAATAGGTGGATAGCATTCTGATACTCCTTATTCGTGATCTCGGGAGACGGAACTAGAGGGACAGCATTCCTAGCAGCTCAGGGAGGCATAGCACGTTGTGGAGGCATAATCTGAAATGTTCAAGGCAAGGATTAGAGGAACATTAGAGTTAAGCTCTATCACACGACATGATCATGAAAGAAGTGAAGTTTTCTATGACATCTCATGGCTCTCCTCTCATATATGTGGCGCGTTTCACACACATGAAAGAGACTCTACTCGATGTGGATTTTAGACATCCTAGGACTCTTGAACTTGAGGCTCTGATACCAAGTTTATCACGCCCTGAGGTTACCCCCTAGATGTAACACAGGACTCGACACCACAAAGATCCCAAGTTAACCCTTGGTCATAGCATTATCAAGCAAACATAAGGGAAAACATAGCGGAAGCATCATAAGGAAATCCAAAATAGGAGATATAATCATAGATAGATAAGTCGAATAGAAAGAAATACAACTCAGAGAACATCCAACAATATCTATGTCTAAATAGCCTCTAGGACTAACATAAAGAGTTGATGGGACAATACCCCAACTAACTCAACAATCTGAAAGGAAAGGAGCATAAAAGCTAGAGTAAAGACTAGTCCTCAAACTATGAGGACTCACCACTGCTGTCTAGATATCCGGCTTCGTCTAGCCACGAGCCTGGAAGGGAACACCTGAATCTGCATCATAATAGGATGCAACACAAGAAGTATGCGGTTAGAATTATGGAATGTACAGAGTATGCAGGCAGTGTATAAGTATGATAGCAACATGCTTAAAAACGTACTTAGAGAGAATCCATACATAGTAGGGTATCATGAGAAAATATCATAATGGAAAGATAAATCATGAAGTAAAAGCCAACTTCAAAGTAGGAGTTCATAAGCTTAGAAAACTTAAATACATGCATAAGGAAAACATACATAGGGGAGTTTCTTATAACCGATATGAGACCATGTGAGCTTCATGGAATCTAACTATATAACCTTAGTTAGCAAAGCTGACTTGAACCCTGCCAAGGAATGAGTCACCATACCCAACTATATAACCCTAGTTGGCAAAGCTGCCCTATGCCCCGCTAAGGAAAGGGCACCATTCGTAAAGACGTGGATCCACTCTCATGAGCCTTTTAGGCTCATATTATTTCATAGCCTACGCTGGCAATGTAGTTTCTTGACTTGGGTAATTGAACCCTCATCACTCAGTGCTAAGTACTACTCCCAAAACATACATACAACTCATAAATTCATGAAGGTATAATCGAATACCCATCTCTTTTGAAAAGCATAATGACATATCGGGTACCATGCAAATTCTCATATCATAAGTTCTTAAAGTAAAGCATAGCCATAATTCAAATCATACTTTTCTTTCTAAATTCATACTTGAAGAATTTGGCATGCAATTTCATAAAATTCATAAGGTCATGATATCTAATCATGCCCAATTTTACTTGGAAACTTGCAATTCATGGAATCATGCTAGAAATTCATTTCAATGCTTGGGCCTTTAAATATAATAAAGGAATCATAATTAGATCGTAAATAAGTAATAAGAAAATATTAATTTAAGCATAGAAACTAATTTCATAAGTTTTCCCCAATTTAAATCAAAACCCTAGATTCATAAGTTCATAATTTCTGGCGCGCCGCCCCAGAGGAAAAACTATTGGGATCCAAGTCAGGCGCATCTCAGGTGCGCCACGCTAGGCAGCCTCCCGACCAAAATTTCAGTTTTCTTTTAGTTTGATTTCAAGAAGGAAAAAGGAGTTATTTCGTAAACCCAATAAATAGATCTTGTGCATTTTGTTTGGGGTCCCGTCATATTTTTTAGAGCAGAAGGCAGAAAATAGATTTCACCATTAGGTTTCTTTTCTTCTTCCTTTTCTTAGTCATAACTTTGATGAAAACATTACTATCTTTGTTTTTGAGTTGCATGAGTGGCTAAGAATTCTTGTTCTGGGTTACGGCTACAAACGCATGAATATGTAGTATGAATTTGTATTGATTGTTCATTTGCCATTATTAGTTGTTCTTATATTCTTGTGTTTCGTATTTTGATGCTTGGCCACTATTAAGATAAATATATAACATTGTTGTGAACTCGGGAGAAGGATCAACAAGGTAGATCGAGGAATATAAGGAGCAAGACCTCTCTTTTGTAACGTAAAGGGTAGGTTTGCGACTAGGATAGAAATATACCTAGAACGCCTTGCTTGGTTCATACGGGGAAGATATATAAATGCTTTTAAAATAAGATGTTACATCCCGCTCAACGATGTAGTTGTGATGCTATTTTGAATAGGCAACTAGAGGTTTGGAAGACCATAGTTGTAACTACAACCTCGGAATCAATAACTAGGTGAACGAACAAGTCGATTCAAATGTCTACTACTTATGATTGTGTACTATGGTTGTAACCCTGGAATTCTCTCTAAACGTGGAACCAATAAAATCAGTATCAACTACCTGCATTTAATTATGTCATTTTATTTTAGTTATTCAATTACTACACACCCATATTCTAGTTACTTTTATACTTGTTTATTTTAGCAGTATACGAATAAAGTAAAACATTTTCTAAGTCATAAGTCCCTTGGGCATGATATCCGGACTAACCAGTCTGTATTACTTGGATGACCACGTACACTGAGTGGGAAGTCACCCAACACGCACAGCCACCGCATCGCAGGACAGATTCTTCAGCTTTTCTCAACTCTTTACACTTAGCTCCTTTCTAGCTCTTTTTGGGTCCATATCCTTGTTTTTCATCTTTTATCAAAAGTACCTTCATAGGCATAAATAAAGGCCACAAGAACCTCTAAATATATTCAAAATATAGCAATAATTCATGGATATAGGCTCAATAAATTGGTAGATTACTGACTTATCAAACTCCCAAACTTGAACTATTGCTTGTCCTCAAGCAAGATAATCACAAGGCAAGGAATGAATTATGCTCTAGGCTCAATCAAGACACAAAAGACTATTCTACACAAAAAAAATTAAGAGAAAGAAATGAACAAAAAACTCAAACAAAAGACTCAACTACTATGCTCATCTCAATTTGAACCACCCACAAATTCAAGGCAATTAGTCATTTCAAAACCTTTTCCAAAAGGACATCATTTCTCATTCAAAATCAAGGGAATTTTTGTCATTCAAGACAAGGCATTTAAGCTTCTCAAGTCATTGGCATGGACCGTCAAGGTTTTCCTCGAGATTCGCCATACAACTTGTCTCATTCATTTCCATCAATTGAAATAGAGACTCTATGCTTCAATTCAAGTGCATGATGCCACTCACCACAAGAGAGAATCCCACTCACAATCATTTAATTCACAACAAACGAGATTATACGAGAACCAAGAAGACTCTCACTCTCTCAAGGAAGTTCAAGTGCATGTGTGTCGAACCATATGATTGCCCTTCATATAAATCACCACTAATGTAGGGTTGCCAAGCTTGGAATCACCAAGGACTTGCGGGTTACAATGTTGTCTAGGGCTAATGTGAGGATATCATTTGGTTCAGGTGACTACACCTCCCTAATGCTCTCTGTTCTCATTTCGAACACCGCTCACATTTTTTTTCCAATTTCAACTTCACCTTATTCCTCCCTCACACAACCCATGATTTCTCATTTTTACTCATGATCATTCAACTCCGTATACCACCTTCACTTGGTAGCACCTATTTTTACTTTTCAATTTGCTCATTGGATTCATCTTTTGGAGTAATTTTCAATTCGAAATTAAGGTGCTACCTTGCACTTGAAGTACACTTCTTTTCTTCTCCTCATTTGATCACATGCACCCCCAAACGTAGGCATTTACCTGTGTTATTCTTCGTTCCCCCTCCCCCAAACTTAGGCTTTTAGCCTACATTTCATTTTTAAGCAATTAGGAAGGATGGGTGCCAAGATAGAGGTTCCAAAAAGGTCAAGGTGTTGACAAGGTGCCAAAGAATGGTCACAAGCTTAAAGGGGTTCACTAGGATTTGATGTCATTTAGAAGCCATTTGAGTGAAGTGGCTATCAAAAAGGGCCTAAGGTCATCTTCCAAGCTCGGCTACACCTAAAATTTCTCCTTGAATCACATTCGGGGAAAGTTCTAGGTGATACTTATGCACAAGAATCAAGGTAAAGCCTCACTACACAAGGCATCATGCCACAAGATTTCATTCATTAGTCCCATAATCAATTGGGCAAATGATTTTTGACAAGCTATTCCAAGTTCATTACACACTCGTTTGTGAGTCAATCAAGCCAAAGCGAGAGTGTGCAAGTCATGACAACAGAATGCTTTTCCTCAAAAATTCATTTCCCTTCTTCCTTTCATTTTCAAAATAATTTACCATGAAAAAAAAATTGGTGGGCCCATTTCGAGACAAGGAACTACGGACTCAATTCTAAACTAGAACTTGACATTTTTCCTTTTAAAAAAATCACCTCTCAATCTATCATAGGGAAACACCAATCTGGTTTGACACAAAAACAAAAGAGACACAAAAACAAAAGAGAAGAAAAAGAAAATAATAAAAATTCTTGCTCCTTGGGAAAGAACCGTGGTATTAAGAAAACCCTCGAAGTTTATTTCTAAACTACTATTAACAAGGTGATATCCAAATTTTTCGCTCGTGATTCATTTTAAAATAAGCCTCGGCATAGGCCTTTAGCGCATTTGCAAAGCACGAGTAGCAAGACAATGGGGCATGTAAGACCAACCCGGTAACACAATAAAAATCAAGCCCGATAAGGGCACAAATAAGCTCAAGGTAAAACAGAACATAATATAAAACAAAAACATAATCTAAAGAAAAGAAAAACAATCATCCAAAGGCCCGGCAAAGGCAATAGCATCACAATCATCATCCAAAATGTGCACGACAAGGGCCAAATAAAACTAAGCAGAAAATGTCTCAAGCCCACTCACAGGCACCATCAAAGCAAATAAAGCCACCCCCTCCCCATAAAAGGAGCATTGCCCTTAATGCTCATAGTGCAATGGGGAAAAGAGTGGAAGTCCCTGGAGGATTACTCATCATCATCATCATCCTCAGCAGTTGCTTCCTCATCAAAGCAAATAAAGCCACCCCCTACCCATAAAAGGAGCATTGCCCTTAATGCTCATCGTGCAATGGGGAAAAGGGTGGAAGTCCCTGGAGGATTACTCATCATCATCATCATCCTCAGCAGTTGCTTTATCATCAGAGGGCTTCTCACTCACATCACCATCTTTCTCTTGATCTTCGTGACCAGATAATACATCATCCTCATAGGCTGCAAACAAACAATCCATTGGTCCACGAATGGAGCAAGGTGGAGGTAGGGTGGTTAGGTCTTCTTCTACCACATGTGCTTTTCCTTTCCCTTTGCCCATGTCGTTATGGAGAGTCTTGAGAGATTTCTCACACTCGTCCACCCATTTGCGCAAATTGCGAATGCTTTCCACAAATTCTTTCATTGCCTACTTGACTCCCCTTTCAATCAACTCTGGTAGTTCATTGGACAGCTTCCTCAATTCCCTTTCATGATTATAATTTTTGTCAACCAGGTCTTGGAGGCCAATGTTAAACAATGGCCCCCTGGGCACAGTGGCTGGAGGTGTGTGTGTTTCTGAAGCAAGAGGACATAGAGGAGAGGTCTGTATTTCAGCATCAACATCAGCATCCTCAACTTCCATTGATGCCTCTTCTCTACGCCTTTTGAATTGAGTGGCATCACGGTCAGTCTTCTTGTCAAGATCCAATACACCAATGGTTGGAGTGGGCGTATCACAGTCGAAGAAAGGCACACCAGCTTGTGCACAAAGTTTGATAATTAGCACCGGAAAGGGAAATGCATCACCACTCCTTCAAGATTTCCTCTTTATCACTAATGCAATGACCTCACCCACATTGATATGGTCTCTTACCATGATTGCAGGTACTAGTATGGCTTCATCATGTGTCATCTTTTGGTCATTTTGAGAAGGTATCAGAAGGGAGCGCACAAAGTCATACCACACGCGTGCCTCAAAGTATAAAGTCAGGCAAGGAATTTCACCCCCATAGTGGCCCAGGGATGTGTGTCAGGAGCAATGATGGAGGAAGCCCATTCGAGAGGCTTACGCTTGAGAAGTAGCTTCTCCATGAGGTCAGGTGCTGATTCAATTGGATTGCTCCAATAGATGTCATTGATTGCAGCTGGAGTGATCTTGACTTCTTTTCCTCGAACCATAATTGAGTCCAATGCAGGGAATTTCTCATAGCCTCCTTTGTGTCCTTTAGCATCCTGTGAGGTCTGATATGAGGCAAAGAACTGGCAGACTAACTCCTTGTAATAGGTTTCGGGCACTTCCTAAAATGGTTGCCACTGACGGTTGGCAAACTGAGTGGGAATGTTTGGTAGATTATCATCACCCACCGCATTTAGGTTGAAGCTTTGTTCCTCATTGAAAGTCCTGCCTCTATTATGATCATAGATCACTTTCATGCCCTCCATTCCGAACCAAACTCTCTCCTCCTGTGAGACTTGGTCACGGGAGGATGAGACTTTCTTTTTCCCTTTTGCAATTTGCTTGGAGGAGGTGGGAGTTGTTGGCCTGCGTGAGCTTCTCTCGGCATTAACCCTGTTAGAAGACATACTCTACATACAAAGATTGTGAGCTAAAAACAGAAACAAAAACTAAAAAGAAGTTAGCCCACTACAAAGGATGGAATGCAAAGGATTGGAACAATAAAGTAGGTGAATGTCCACTTGTGCGGACCACGTGCAAAATGCACTCGGAGGAGTGTGTGTCGCATGTGCTGTCGCACAAGCTCACATACCCTTCAGGGATTTTCCAACTGAGGTGCGACGCTGGTGCGATTCGCATCATCAGAAGTGCATGTCGCATCAGATGTCGCCCCTCAGATTAGTGACCTGCTCTTTTTTTCAACTTGGTGCGATGCCTTGAGCGACCCGCACATCAAGATCTTTGCATCATATATGAAGTGCACAATGACACAATTGGAATTTTTAGTTCCTTGTGTTATTGTAAGTTACGCACATGATTCATAGAGCAAGATGTGCTTCGGCACTTGGCACCACACAACAACCAAATCACATTAAACAAAAAGGGGAAAGGCATTATGACCTTAACTTCCAGGTCCTCAGACTTCCCCAGATTTTCATTAACAAAAAAACAAGCAAGAAAGGAACTCAACAACTTCCCTTAAGATGGACGTCACCCTGTCTATCATCGGTAACATCAAGCCCTACTTGCAATAATGGGCACCAATAATTACAGCAACAATCAACCCCCTCCCTAACAAGACTAGACACCCCAAATAGATTCTCAACGAAGATCATGAGCATACAATCAGCAAAATTCAGCCTTGATAATCAATTACCAATCAAAACCTTGTGACAAATGATGATTTTTCCTTAAGAACGATGTCACCCAATCTATCATTGGGCCAAATCATTCGTTAGTCACGAGTGAGTTACTCAGACTTCACCCTAACACAAATATTAAGGCTAAAAATTACTACCAATCAACATGCATTCATAAAATCAAACCCTACCAAGTTGACACTAAGAGATATTATCAAAACAACTCAAAATTGGGGACACAAAATTTTTGGATCTCACCCAAAATCAACATGGTAATGTTACTAAGCATGCTTCACAATATGAGTTACCAACCTTCATCAAAAACAAGTATTTAACGTCGGGGAACTTACCACAAGTGAAGATTATAAAGAGAGGAGTGAATATTGAAGCTTTCTGAACCTTCAACAATGGTGACCCACGAGACCTTCCCAGAGAATGACGGTGGCAATGGTGGAGGAGTGGCGGAGACGGTTGGTTGAGGGAAGGAAAAGATTTTGGGAGAGTTTGGGGGATTTAGAGAGGGTTTTGAGAAAGAATTTTTTTTAGGATTTGGAGAGAAAAGATGGTGGAAAAAGAAAAAAAGTGGTGGTTTTGAAAGAAAAAGAAGAAGAAAAGTCAGACGGGTTATCTTCGGGTCGGGTCGGTCAAAGGGTTAGGTCAATTAAAATTCAAAATTACCTTCTGTGCGCCGCGACATGCGATTCACACTAGATAAGGTACGGATCGCATGGCGTAGCGCACATGCCCTCTATTTCTCCCCTGGGTTGTTCCAGGCATCTGTTTCATCATGCGACGGAGGTGCGATGCGCACTAGGGCTCGTGCGGTCCCCACGGCCTAGGGCACATCACCTCTAACTTTTCAGATTTATTTCAGGCTTTCTGGTGTAGCGTGCGGTAGGTTATGAGACTTGCATAATTGCTTGTGTGGTCCGCATAGTCCACTGCACGGCCCCTTTTCCTTGTTTTACCTTGTTTATTTTTAATGAATGCTCAAGTCATGAAGTATGCAAGTCTTTCCCTGTTCTGAAGTATGATACAAGATAAGACACCCGATGTTCCATCAATGCTCATGAATTGATTTTAAAACCCTAATTCCTTAGTAGTATGACGATCCAAGGTATGAAAATGTTATGAATAAGTGACTCGTGAAGGTTTCCATGGGTCGTGGAACTCATACAGAGAGTGGTCAAATCCCCTGACTTCCACGACTCAGTTCTAAGACTCATGGAAGCTTTCACGAGTCGTCCTGTTGAGTCATAGGAAACCTTCAGTAGCCTGACTCCTGGACAGTTTCCACGAGAAGTAACAACGAGTCATGGTTAAGTCTACGAGTCGTAGACACCACCCGTGGAACCTGAAGCCACATTAGAAATTAGTTTTTTCCTAATTAAGTCCCATGGGTATTTTAGTCATTACCCACTCTTTTAACTCCTAAAGGATGTCGCTTTGACTATTTCAAGAATGTTTTTCACCCTCATTAGCCTAAGTTCCTTCTCATTACTTCACTCTTCTCCCAAAAAGGAAAATTCTTCTTCAAGCTTCAAGTCTCAAGCTCCAAATTCAAGCCTCGTAAGTCTTTCCAATTCAAGTAGGTTATCTTCAATCAAGGTATGTGGGTATTCAACAATAGGTTTCCTTCACTCTTGTGCCCAAAACCCCTAATTCAAATTTTAAATTTCATGATCTTCAAATTAGGGTTCTTATCCAATTCTTATGGGTTTTGCTAAATATGATTCTCTCATGATTTGATTATGAAATTACTATTAAATTGCATGATTTCACATAGGTTTTTACATGTTGACTTTTATTTCATGAATTGAAGTTTAACCATGGAAATTTATACATGCATGAAGTTGGTTTAAGCAAATTGGATTTTTATAGCATGTTCCTTATGGATTTTCAAGCATGTGCATGCCTAGTTCCTATGTTCTATGAAAGTATATGTTTTATGAAAATTGAAGTAGAGCCATACAAATTTTACAAGTCATGAAGTATGCAAGTCTTTTCATGTTATGAAGTATGATGCAAGATAAGACACCCGATGTTCCATCAATGCTCATTAATTAGTTTAAAAACCCTAATTCATGAGTAGTATGACAATCCGGGGTATGAAAATGTTATGAATAAGTTTGGCATTGATGTGCCACATGTATGTGAGCTCATTTTATATGTATATATATATTTTGAGAGTAGTATTTAGCACCGAGTTGGACCGAGTGAGAGTATCCTTAGTCCTAGAACTACGTGCCATCATAGGTTACCCATGCAAGGCTTATGATGACAGGATCTTGATATGAAATGGTTCTAACTGTGGCAGGTTAGGACAACCTTTTTCGGTGTGGGGCAATGATACCAGACTCCATGTATCTCAGCATGGTTTAATGTCGGTTAAGAGAAACTCCCACATGCTTATTTTACGCTATGAAGTTATATGATCTTATATTTGAAACTTAAGCCTTTTTCATGACTTATGCTTCTTATCTTATTATTTGTTCATGTCCTTCTCCTTATGTAATAAATCACTTTAAGCATGTTTTTAAATTATTTTATCATGATTCATGCATTGCTCTCATACTCAGTACATTCCATAGTACTGACGCATATTTTGCGCTGCATCCTTTGATGATGCAGATTTAGGTGTTCCTTCTCAGATTCGTGGCTAGAGTCCTCAGGCCACTTTCCTAGTCAACTATTGGTGAGTCCTCTTAGCTCGAGGGCTAGTTATGTTCTTAGTTTATGATAGCTTTTATTTTCGTACTTTGAGTTAGCTAAGGTCTTGTCCTAGCAACTCTTTATGTCATGAGTAGAGGCTTTTCAGACATAGACAGTATTCGAACCTTCTTATGGATCTTGTATTCCTATTTGATTTGGTTACCCATTACTGTTATTCCGACTTTATCTATTATGTTTCCGCTTATCTTTGTTATGCTTGAGAATGCTATGACCAATGGTTAGCTTGGGGCACTTATGGTCCCAAGTCCCGTGTTATGTCTAGGGAAACCTCGGGGTGTGACAAAGGGGGTGTTGATCCCTCATAGGGTGGTTTGAAGCAGGCGATGTAAAGCCTTTGGGCGTGAACTTGATGAGGGAAGCACAGGAAAAAGTAAGGGCATTCAGGCCAAGTTGCTAGCGGCCCAGAGCAGGCAGAAAGAATACACGAATCGCAAGGTAAGAGACATGGATTTTCAGTGAGCAAGTACTATTGAAAGTGTCATCAATGAAGGGGATTATGTGTTTCGGTAAGAAGGGCAAGCTCAGCCCTCGATTTATCGATCCGTTTAAGGTTCTCAAAATTATAGGGCCAGTGGCTTACAGGCTAGCACTGCTGCCTAGTTTATCAGGAGTCCACCCAATCTTCCATGTATCCATGTTGAAATGATACCATGGGGATGGGGAATACATCATTAAGTGAGATGAGGTATTACTAGACAAGGATCTTTGTTATGAAGAGGAACCGATTGTGATTCTTGATCAGAATATCTGGAAGTTGAGGACAAAGGAGATCAAATCAGTGAAAGTTCAATGGAAGCATCATCCGATTGAAGAAGCCACTTGAGAAACCAAGAAGGACTTGCGGGACAAGCACCCTCACTTGTTTGAGGATTTAGGTACTACACTTTTTCCTATTTTACTTTGTATTTTCGGGTTTGATCATTCGGGGATGAATGATGGGTAAATTGGTATCTGTTGTAACGATCGAGTTCGTCGTTACGGGTAAACTCTTCGTGCCAAGTTTTGAGTTGGAAAACTTTCGAGTTTGGGAGTTGAAAATTTTAGGCTAGGCTAGTCTCAGATGAATTCTAAGCAAGGTATGGTCCAGGGCAATCTGAGTGAGGATTGGGTATCGTGTCTTATAGTGACCTAGTTTTTCCATTAGCTAAGATATAAAGGAGTCTGGGGGACTTTTCGGGAATGAATTTGGGTAAGTAGAACTCTCAGTATCTAGGTTGACGTGAAGGGTTTATTTCAGAACATCGAGGAACTAAGGCGTGTTGTAAAATGGACCATTTTGGGTGAAATTCCAAGTTTTTATTCATCACGAGCGCGATCGTAGCGCGGTAGTAGTGACCGCTATAGTGGATAAATATCCGTTATAGCAAAAGTCAAACTTGGTCAGCACCGTCATAGTGGTAGGTTCCACTATGGCGTTGGTGCTATAGCGATGTATGGACCATTATAGCGGTCCGAGTTAGGATTTAATGCAAAAACTTCCCCAAAATATTTAGGTTTTCCTCAACTGCGTTTTGGAGAAGGGCATGGCGATTTTAGGCAAACTTTCTCTATTTTTCATCATTTTTCGTCCCAAAGGTAAGGTTTCTACTCCCATAACTTCGTACTATCTTTCATACATCATAGAATTGATAGTTGTGGACTTGGGAGAAGGTTTGGAATGACCTAGGAATGGTAGAATCTGGGGGAAAAGGTGATTCTAGGGCGTAGAAGTTCTTGAGTCTTTATATTATTATTGGGTTATGATCACTTAGCTATAATTCTCTAAATGTATCCGTAAAAATGATAAAGTTGGGTGAATTAATAGTGGAAAAGCCCGGAAAAGAGTGGAATGATCATAGTTTGGCCTGGGGATTGAGATTTTTGTATAATCCGGGTATTTTAGGCCAGTAAATTGATTATAGTTATTGAATGTTTACTTTTAGACCAAGAACAAGCAAGAACTTTGAAAAACATGAAGGCTCTGGTTCAGTAGAGCTTTTGAATAATTTGAAGTAGGTGATGGTTGTTGTTTTCCCAATATGCATTATGTGTTCATGTCCTACTGCTTAGTATTATATGAGTTGCATGCTTAGGGAATAATTTATGAATGTCTAATTGTCCGGTTATCAGTCTTGTGAAATGAACTAGTTTTGTTGGCTTTACAAAAGTGTTGTTGTTCATTGTTATTGACTGTTGGATTTTTGTGTGACATTCGGTTGACTCGGGCCACACCTAGTATAGGTTACTTATTGGTTGGTTTGGGTACCACGCCTGGTACGAGATACTTATCGGTTGGCTCAGGTACCATGCCTAGTACAGGTTACATAATGGTTGGCTCAGGTACCACGTCTGGTACGGGTTTAATTTCTTGCATTGATGAGTGGACCGGGTTGTGTTATTGAACTGTGATTATTGCATATGGTCCATGAGAGGCCGAGTGATTATATTTAATTGTGAGATTGGTCTTAGTGTAGATCGGGGTTGCATGTTTACAGTTAGGTGGTGTTAGGGGGATCCAGGGGTAGGTCCGGACTATGTGGTAAGATTATATGTTATTGTCATTGAAGGTCGTCAATGGTTGCTGATTGGTTACATGTGGTTGATAAGCTAGGGAAGAGACTTGTAGTCTAGTTATACTGTTGGTTTGTTTACATGTTTCTTGTACTTTACTCTGCTTTAATTTATTGTACATATCTTGTTTATTTGGAGCTGGCCGATGATCCTACCAGTACACGATGGTTGTGTACTGATTCTGCACTTGCATTTCTTTTTGTGAGTATATGAAATCTTTCGGCGGCTGATTCGCGACCTCACATGTAGTTCCAGCGTTTCCAGATATCAAGGGTGAGTTGCTTCGGTCAAGCTACCTTGGTTTCTTCTGTTAGTTGTAGCCCACTTGTTTTGGGCTCAAACTCTCTTTTGTTTTTAGAGTTGCATCCCCGTATTTTAGACTTGGTAGATATTTTAATACGATGACCTTCAGGTTCTAGGGAGGATTTTTCGCAGATTAGTATTGTGATAGTATTGAGATTGTGAATGTTAGTTTACTTTATGCACACTGGTTTTGAGCTGTTAGACTTTGCTAAGTGTTGAGTCGGTATTGGTACGCTCATCCGAGGGGAATTCGGATGGGTGCCACTCACGATGGTCTGGGTCATGACATAGTCTCATATCACCATTAGAAGACACAAAAGCATAAGAAAAGAGATGTAAATAAGTGGTAAATTCACCACTTATCATCTCTTCTCTTCTTTTGTTTTTGTTTTAATTTATTTTTACTCCAAATTTCTTCATCTCTGCATCATTCTATTTTTACACCTTAAAAATATAATACTAAGCATGAATTATTATAATTATACTCAAAAAATAATTAAAAGTAATAAAATATGAAGTGAATAATAATTAAATATATGTATTCTTGGCCTCACTTAATTGTGCAAGTCTAGAAGATGATATATACAATTCTTTGTTTAGCCTTCTTATACTTCTTTTCCTACATATTGTGATGATATCTCTAGTTATCCATGTGAGCCTTTTAACCTATTCTTTGTTAGTCACATAATAAGCTTATCCCCTTTATTTACATTAGTCATAATGTTGATCCCGTATTTTCTAAGGTACTTTCGTTGAAAAGAATTGAGCGCTTGAAAGAATTTGGGAGAGAGAATAGGGTAAGTTTAATTTGGGAGAGAGAAGAGGGTAAGTTGGAAGAGTGAACAGAGAAGAAAATTAAGAATGTACATATGATCTTTCAAAATAAGAATGTTAGTTAGGAGTGAGAAAAAAAAGGCAAAAAAAAAATATCATACTGAAAAAGTGTGCTTAAATAAGATGGGAGATATAAGGACGAAGAGTTGTTAGAAAAAAGAATAAAAATTGGTGTGGTAAAGAAGACACAAAAAATGTAAGTTGTAGTATATTAAAAGTGCTTAGGGAAGATAGTTACTATTCTAGCCAAATAATTTTTATTCGTCTATTAGCTTATATTACAACCATTAAAAGTTCTACTTGATTCTAGATTTGATACACTAAGATTAGTGGAGTACAACACTAAGGGGTCGTTTGGTAGCTGGTTTGGGAGTGACTTATGCAGGTATTAAATTCTGCATAAGTAATATCACATTTGGTAGCTGGTTAAGCAGTAAGTTATTCATGTATAAAATTAATACAATGTTGGTTTGCAATTTAAAAACCTGCATAACTAATACATGTATAAGTTATGACGGAATCTATGTATTATTTTATGAGGATAGAAGGTGGAATAACTAATACATGAATAAGTAATCTCTACATAAATAATACATAGATTCCCTCATAACTAATCCCTACATTATTAATACCTACATAATTCTTACTAGCTACCAAATGACCCCTAAGGGTAAGCATATGGGTCATTGTATGCATATGTGAATTCTTTTGTTAGAGCGAGAGTATGATTTGTTGCTAAGTCCTGAAATTATATTAAATTCTCTTATTTGAGTGTGTTGACTTATTTCTACTCTCGTGACGGTGTATGATTGATGAAATGTAGGTGATTTATTTGGTATAGGGGACAAGCATGAACTAGATTAGTTATTTTTAAAACATCTGATATTGACCATGAGTACCTCAACATTGTGTATTTATACCATCATAAGATTCTTTTTTCAATTGTTGATATCTAGTATAATAGTAGATTATATTGAGCAGTATAATAGCAGTTATTGATATTTAAAATATCTATTTTAGTTATTGTGACATATTTCATTTATTTGCATCATATTGATTTGGGCAAGACGTTGGGATAGCAATCTTGCCCACCTTGTTTAGGTGGGCATATATTCCACTTGTTTGATAGAGACTTTACACTATTGAGCATTTATGGGGTAAGACGGATAGTTGATGCACCACACAAGATGGAAGATAGATGTGCAATACATCGAAGAAGGGTAAGACATATGCGCTAACAAATTCAATGCATCATAACTAGTTTTTCTTCAATAGTGTGTGAAATTATCGACGTATGTTATTTATGATACCATGATTTAGTTACTTACTTGTATTGTAAGGCCCTGTATAACTTTAAAGTTTCAGATTGTAAAGTGCATCGATGATGATTACGTATAATATTTTATGCCCTTAAGGATGCTATGAGCCAGTACAGTACTACTTGAACATGATACTAAGTGCAGGAAGTGTAGTGGGAGTCATTTAGGATCTAAGGAGAGCCCTAGAACCAAATCAAGTTGGAAACTAAATTTGCCTTATTATCTTGCAACAATAAATATATATCATTAACTCATTGTATGAAGCAAGCTAGGCTAGTCTAATTATAATATAATAAATGAAAGTATTTCAAGTGTCAAATCCAGTGGGAGCAAGATATAATCACTACTAAGGTTATCAACATCTAAACCTAAAATCAAGAGAATTAAAACTTAGTTGTTGATTAAGAACAAATTAACTGAGTTGAAAGTAATCAATAATTAAGATATAATCTAGGTCATAAATTCTCATAAATACGAATAACTAATATGTGTTCACGCAAAACCCCTCATGTTATTATTATCTCAGGACCTACGTTTACTGACTCATACTTTCAATTTGTTGTCAAATTCTTTCTTAACGCATCCGATGGGTTTGTTATTAAAATATAATCTAATAGCCTGATCTAATTGCAAGGATGTGGTGTATCTTTCATTAACCATTTAATCTCTTGACCTCGACTAAGATATTAGTCAATTACCACTCTATTCCCCCTAATCTCTCCATTTAGATAACTAATTAGATTAAGAAATGAACTAAGTGCTCACAAGTCACAATCAATATGAGTCAATTGAATAATAACTGTAATGATCCAAAAATATAAGTCGTGATGGCACCTATATTCCCAACCGATAGGTAAGCCAATCCAAAAACTTTTACAAATAAAATCAAGCAATTTAAATGAAAAGTAAATAGACAGGCTAAATACAAAGTCTTTCAAAATAAAATGTGAAAAAGCAGAAATACCACCTAATATTTGGTGTCATAAGTACAAGAGCTTCTATAATACGATACAAGTTTGAAAACTAAAATGGCAAGTCTGAATGCAATACCCTGTCGGATTACTAAATGACAGAAAAAACTAAGATAGATGAAGGTGTGGGCTGCGGAACAGCCAAGCAGTTCACCAAAACTCTAAAATAATTCAAGCTTGGGGTCAGAAAACTCTACGAGATGTGCTAGTATTTGGAACTGAATCTGCACCACAAAAGAGTACATCAAGCCTAGTATGAGTACGAAACTACGTGTACCCAGCATATATCATAGACTGACAATAAAAAAGTAGTGACAGGACTCATGTAAGAAATCATTCTCAAATTTATAAGTCTACACTATAATCAATAGTCAAGTTTTCATTAAATCAGGGATAATCAATTGTCATGAAATATTCAAATATCAATTAAACACATAATTAAGTATGGAGAATGTAATGTGACAAAATGCAATGTAATGAGAAGATATGCCTCAAATGCCTAGTAATCTCTCAATCATATATACACGATACTCCTTAGTAATACATCGAGAGTTTGTGACCCATAGGGGGACTCGCGAGGACCATATACTAGCATGGATGGTCTTTACGTACTATCACAAATAAATAAATGCTTAGCACAGATGATCTCCACGTGCCTAACTCATAATCATAGAATAATCACAGTACGGACGATCTCAACGTGCTCGACCTTTGCTCACACTCAAACTCAATGTCAATGCATGTGCATAATATAATATGAATGAAATAGGGGATGATGATGCATCTCATTTCAATCACATAATGAGCAGAAAGTATATTCACCTCCACTATCACAAATATATGGGTTAAAGGAAAAAACATGAGCACACAAAAAGCAATCAAGTCACACTACTAAAAATAGCTCAAAAAAAGACTGATAAAAAAGCGATGGCCATCGTCGTTCTTGAAAAAAGACGGAAAAAGCGACGTTGTCCATCACTTTTCTAATTTTTTTTTAATTTATAATTATTTTTTACAAAAGCGATGGACAGCGTCGCTTTTTCCATCGCTTTTTATGTGAATTTTTGCGCCAAAATTATTTAGAAATAATTAATATTTATTTTTTAATATAAGCGATGGACAGCGTCACAATTATTAAAAAATAATTTTAAAATAACAACACTGTCCGTCGCTTTCTTTAAATTTTAATTTATATTTTAAAAAAAAGCGATGGACTGCGTCGCTTTTGTCCATCACTTTTCGATCAATACGTGGTCAACTCATTTAAAAGAAGCGATGGACAAAAGCGATGTTGTCCGTCACTTCTTTATTTATACAGAGACCCCATCGGGTCTCTTTCCCTCACTCTCTCTTTTTCTTTTCTCTCCTCCTCTCCTCTCCTCCGCCACTGCTCTACCACTGCCTCCACCGCCGCTGCCTCCACCGTCGGCCTCCATCCTCCAATCTCCTCTAATTTTGAGGTTAGTTGTTTTGCTTATTTGAAGGTTAGGATTTAATTTGGGTATTTTTAATTTGAAAAATTGATAGTGAATTCTAGACTACGGTATGTTGTTGTTGAATTCTAGACTATGGTGTATATGTTATTGTTGTTGTTATTGAATTCTAGACTAGAATTTTGAGAAATTGATAGTGAAAATTGATATGTGAAAAAATTGATAGTAAAAAATTACTTTTTTAGATTATATTCTTAATTTATGAACTTTAATTAGTTTAGGCTTGCTATTAGTTTGTGAACTTTAGTTTAGGCTTGCTATTAGTTTGTGAACCTTAGTTTAGGCTTGCTATTAGTTTGTGAACATTAGTTTAGGGTTGCTTTGAATTTGAAATAGGTTCTTGAATTAGTTTTGGGTTTTGTATTAAAATCTTGAATTCGTTTTCAACTTTAACTTCTTAAATGAGGTTCTTGAATCTCAGTTTTTTTTTAAGTTAAGCTTTTTAAAGTTAAGTTTGTTAGTTTTGGGTTATAATCTTGAAATATTAGTTTTCAACTTTAGGTTCTTTTTTGTGAACCTTGAATAATGCTTGTTAGTTTAGGACAGTCTTGTGAACCTTAGTTTATGTTAGTCTTAGTGAGTTATGTGAATATTTATATGTAAGTGTTATTGTTAAGAAAATGAGAAACTTTGAATTAGGTACTTAAAGTTGGAACTTGAATTTGGAATTAGGATTTGGAACTTGAATTTGGAATTAGGTTATTGAATTAGATTATTAACTTGAATTTGGGAACTTTGAATTTGAAATAGGTTCTTGAATTAGTTTTGAGTTTTAATTTAGAATGTTGAATTAGTTTTCAACTTTAACTTCTTGAATGAGGTTCTTGAACTTAAATTATATAGGTTCTTGAATTAGGTGCTTGAATTTGGAATTAGAATTTGGAACTTGAATTTGGAATTAGGTTCTTGAATTAGATTATTAACTTGAATTTAGGAACTTGAATTAGGTTCTTGAATCTTAGTTTTTTTAAGTTAAACTTTCTTAAGTTAAGTTTGTTAGTTTAAATTGTTAGTTTTGAGTTAAGAAGTTTTTAACTTTACGTTCTTTTTCAAACTTGAATTATATAGGTTCTTGAATTAGCTAGGTACTTGAATTTGGAATTAGGTTCTTGAATTAGATTATTAACTTGAATTTGGGAACTTTGAATTTGAAATAGGTTCTTGAATTAGTTTTGGATTTTATTTTAGAATCTTGAATTAGTTTTCAACTTTAACTTCTTGAATTAGGTTCTTGAATCTTAGTTTTTTTAAATTAAGTTTTTTAAGTTAAGTTTGTTAGTTTAAATTGTAAGTTTTGAGTTAAGAAGTTTTCAACTTTAGGTTCTTTTTTGAACTTGAATTATATAGGTTCTTCAATTTGGAATTAGGTTCTTGAATTAGATTATTAACTTCAATTTGGAAACTTTGAATTTAAAATAGGTTCTTGAATTAGTTTTGGGTTTTGTTTTAGAATCTTGAATTAGTTTTCAACTTTAAATTCTTGAATTAGGTTCTTGAATCTTAATTTTTTTAAGTTAAGCTTTTTTAAGTTAAGTTTGTTAGTTTAAATTGTTAGTTTTGAGTTAAGAAGTTTTCAACTTTAAGTTCTTTTTTGAACTTGAATTATATAAGTTCTTGAATTAGATTATTAACTTGAATTTGGGAACTTTGAATTTGAAATAGGTTCTTGAATTAGTTTTGGGTTTTGGTTTAGAATGTTGAATTAGTTTTCAACTTTAACTTCTTGAATTAGGTTCTTGAACTTGAATTATAAAGGTACTTGAACTTGAATTAGGTACTTGAATTTGGAACTTGAATTTGAAATTAGGATTTGGAACTGGAATTTGGAATTAGGTTCTTGAATTAGATTATTAACTTGAATTTGGGAACTTGAATTAGGTTCTTGAATCTTAGTTTTTTAAGTTAAGCTTTTTCAAGTTAAGTTTGTTAGTTTAAATTGTTAGTTTTGGGTTAAGAAGTTTTCAAATTTAGATTCTTTTTTGAACTTGATTATATAGGTTCTTGAATTTAGAATTAGGCTCTTGAATTAGATTATTAACTTGAATTTGGGAACTTTGAATTAGTTTTGGATTTTGTTTTAGAATCTTGAATTAGTTTTCAACATTAACTTCTTGAATTAGGTTCTTGAAACTTAGTTTTTTTAAGTTAAGCTTTTTTAAGTTAAGTTTGTTAGTTTACAGATGTCATCAGGTGATGGTGATCGAGGTCGTCCTAGTAAGAGTACTAGCAAGTCTAGTAAGTCTAGGTAGAGCTCTAGGAGGCCTATAGAGCATGACGATATTTCAGGCCGTCTTTCATATTTGCCACAGATTCGCTCTTCTCCACCAGTGTCTATCCCCTATGGCATTGGGAATCCCGCAGATTATCATGGTCCTAGACCCACTACTTCTCATCATCAAACTTTCATGCCTACACCCACTATGTCTCCGCAACGTGGCAGTGAGACTATCAGATTATCATCTGGTACTCCAGCTCCACGTGATTCTTTTTCCCCCCACATATCAGACTTGCGACTTAGAGATCATATCAGCTCTAAGTCTGACACACAGACTTCTACTCCCTCATTGACTCATCATTATGCACTTTTGCCATTACCTACATCATCACTTTCTGAGGAAGAAGAGGAGGTGAATCTGAGACCCGACGAGAAGGACACCATTGGTAGAGTCATGATTCAGCCTAATGGATCATCGTAAGTTTTTTTCTAATTAATGATAAGTTTATTTTTTCATCTTAATTAATTATTTATCACTTGATGACATGCTTATTATATTCTTTACAGGTGGTATCCCACGAAAGAGTCCCGACGTGCTCTAAAGGAGACAGTTAGGAGGCTTTTTACAGAACCCTGGCACTCCTGGATAGAGATTTCAAAAACGATCCAACAGGCCATGTTTGATGAGCTTAAGGTACATATATATATATATATATATATATATATATATATATATATATATATATATATATATCGTCCAACACTAGTCATTTCTCTCTTTCAGACAATGTGTATTTGGAAGAGAAAGTACAATAAGATCATTTTCACTACTTTCGAGAGAAAGGCTAGTGTCAGGCTACACCAATGGCTTAAAAAAATTTGGGATAGTAAAAAGTGTGAATATTGGCTTCTACCTCATCTTCATGAGCAGCTTAAAGAATATTGGAATTCGAAAGAGTTCAAAGCATTGTCTGAATAAGGCAAGAAAGCCAGAAGTAGTGTCAAAGATGGATCGTTGCACACTATGGGTGCAAATAGTATAAGGGACGTTGAAAGAGAAATGGTAAGTAATAATATTAACCTTTTAACTTATATGTTTATATAAACTTGATTAAATAATATTAATTACTTGATTATGTTAAATTTTATTTTGTTTGCAGGAGAAGGAACTGGGGCGCCCTCCGACTCAGGCTGAGCTCTTTCGGAGAGGCCACATAAGAAAAAAAATGAGTCAGATCTGGGTGTATGGGTTGAGCAGAGGGCTCAAGACGCCTATGTAAGTTTTAAAGTTTAGATATAATAATTAAAGATATATATATATATATATATATATATATTATAATTTTTATTTTTTTATATGCAGAATGAGTTTGAACGTATTTTGTCTGAGTACAACCAGACTCAACAAGGTCTGGGCTTGACGACCAAGCCTACAAAGGAGGAAATCACTCAAATATGGACCGAAAAAGTGGCAGGGGGAGACAAAAGGGGAGAGTCTATGGTCTAGGCTCTACGAATGATTTGCGACGAATCCAATCAGGATTGACAGGTATTGGATCCTCGCGCCAGGCTGAGGCGGTTGATGGTGTTCAACTTGCACATATATCACAGCAGATCGCAGATCTTACTAAGGCCCTGGCAGAATCCGAGAGAAAATGGGCTGAGACCAATGAAGATTTGTCCAAGACCGCCCAGTCTCTTCAAGAACAAGTATCATCATTGGTTGATCGTCGCCATCGTAGTGCAAATCATACTCCTTTCTCCCCGTCATCAAGTGATGAGTGACTGAGACTAGTGAAAATGAGGAGGAGTATGTGGATACTATCCCTCATTAGGATTGACTCATTTAGTTCATTTTCCTATACATTTTGACATTTTTTGACATTTTTTTAAAGGTATTGAATACTTTATAGGTTCTTTTGGTGAACCTTTTATGTGTTTAGTGATATTATTACTTCGTATTTAGTTTCTTGTTATGATTGAGAATGTTGTGGCAACAATTAGTGCTGATTTGGACTATTTTGAATTAGTTTTGTAAATGGCAGATGGTGCATATTGAAAATGCAGATTTTTACAGCTGGAAAAAATGCAGAAAAGCGATGGACATGGTCTCTTTTGTTCATCGCTTTTTTAGAATTTAAAAAAAAAATCCAGAAAAAGCGACAGACAACGTCTCTTTTCTGAAAAAAAGAAAAAAAAAGTCTTCGCTTTTAAATTTGCGTCATTGTCCGTCGCTTTTAAAGCGTTGTTGTCCGTCGCTTTTGGAAACGCGGCTGACCACTTTCCCACAGAAGTGACTCCGTCGCTTTTCCGTCGCTTTTGGCCAAAAAAGCGACGAACAACGTCCCTTTTGGCCGTCTCTTTTTAGCCTTTTTTGATAGTGTCAATAATACATCAGCTAATGCCCATATGTTTTGGCATTCTCGAATTATATAGTAATAAACTTTCTCTTTTATAACATCGGTACTCATACTAATGTCTGTCACACCACTGATACGAGACACCTATCTTTCACCCTTACCTATTTTCTATTTTAATTTTTAATCTTTTCTTAGTAAAATGTCCCTCAATAAAGTCTAGGAAGTCTTGACATATCTCGAATGCCGAACAACATATCATGAATTTTTGAAATTTTGCCTTTTCCTTTCGCAAAGCTTCAGAATATTCTCAATCTAATAAATATGCATTATTCGTAAGCACACGAATTCATAGGCATCCGTATTTTTATACTTCTCAACAACATAAAATAAATAAGGATAAGGTTGAAAACCTCTTCCAAATAGAGTTTCCCGATATAGCAATCAAGAACACTATATAACTTGAAAATATCTAAAGTGACCTACAAAATTAGACTCCTTGAAAAAAATCTAATCCAACACTAGAATAAGAAGAAACTCAGTATAATAACTAAACTAATTGTCACTCTTTGAAACTTAAAGAACAAGGCTATCAGGTTCAAGTGACTTCGAAAATACGAACTTACATAAAAGAACAACAACAGACTTCTCCAAGAGCTTGACTTTACAATTTTCATATAATCATTACCCTAATCATTATCAAATCATTATATCTATCAATTTCACCATTTTTCAATTACATTCATTAGCTCTTGGCACGATTTCCAATAGAAACAAGATTTCAATTCCTTTTCATCCAATTAATATGGTACTACTTTAACATACAACCCATCAATTAATATATGTGAACAACGATGGGAGTCTTAGTGTGTTTACCTGAGAATTGTTTTCAACTTGCTTTGGCGTACTACGTCTGTTTCTCTTTTTGTTTCTTCTCCTCTCATAAGTTGAGGAAATAAATTACTCCTCCGTCTTAATTAGTAGTAGATAGGGCTCACTTCTAATTTTAACAAAATTATAATTCTTTTAATAACCAACTAAATAAATTATTCAAAATCACTCGTTAATTAAATAATCGTAGCTAAATGAATAGTTTAAAATTCTCATTTATAATTAACGAGAAGAGACTTTTAGGAAAATAATTTTTTTGTGCTCAAAATGACCTAACAGGTCGTTACAATAACTCATGGGTTCAATTAGGTTCATCAATCCCTAAAGTATAAAGTCTAACATACAATCATACACTATTTATGATTTATGCTCGCTAAAAAAGGTAAAAACTTTATCATTTTAGCGATACAATCAATGTGACATGCATGGAAAAAGCCAATTCATGCCTATAATGATGGTTTATTATAGCAATATCAAATCAATGATGATCTCTCAAACTTGCAACAAAATTATACAATCTCTATAAACTTGAGGGACTGACAAGCATTACATAATACAATCACTACGATCAAATCACCAAATAAATTTTACTCTTTTATCAAGATTTGTCATTTGGAAAGAAGAAAAAAATGACAATACAGAAATATACAACTCAACAATCCATTGTGTGCATGATTTAATGCTTACCTTTTCGTGGAAAGAGATGTAAACTTTTTGATTCTAAATAAACTGTAGTAAATTAAAATGACATTTTTAAAAACTAAAATGATATTCTTTTCTTTTTCAGTTTGGTGTGTATCAATTCTTTTGGTTTTTTTTTTTAAATTTAATAATAATGGACAAGAGCATCTTGGTTGCTTCAGTCACAATCCCACGTGTCTTGCTGAAGAATATTCTTTTGAATTATTAGCACTTTAACCCCCCCCCCCCCCCAAAAAAAAAAATGTATATAAATGAATTATAAAAACTCAAAAAATCACTTTCAATGGGTAAACATAAAAAAGAAAACATTTTATTGACTGAATAAATAAAAGAAGTTGACATAATATAACCCCTTGGTGGCGTTTCTTTGTTTCATCATCAAAGCAATACTTGTCTTGTCTTCTCCTCCTGGGGTGTGAGCAAGCACTAGAATTTGTCATAAAAAGAGAGTCTACCCTAAGAATATAGTAGATCCAGTTTCTTTCTAAGTAGTAAAAACATGGATGAAGAGTACGATGTCATAGTTCTTGGCACGGGCCTCAAGGAATGCATCCTAAGTGGTCTTCTCTCTGTTGATGGTCTTAAGGTTTTCTTTTTTTTTTGCTTTCTACTATTTTTCCCTTGTTGAATTAGCTTAAATATGACTTTTTATTTCTTCGACATCGCCTTCTAGCTTTTTGTGTCTATCTGGTGCGATTTTGTGGATTTTCAGTTGTCTTTTTATCTAATATCGTATTGACTTGTCAATGGATCCCGTAGTTTGCTTCATCACTTGCCATAAGCAGAATCCCTTTTGAGAAATGAAAACATACCTTTCCAGTTATCAAGGTACAAGTAATTAAACAGCACACCAAATAAAATGTACACGTGAATGGGGGATACTCTCTATTAGACCAATTTTTCTTTTTCTCTTCATGTCTTTAATTTATTTCTTTACTAAGACATTCTATTTAACTTGAGTTGTCTGGTAATTACTGCTCCTCTTTCTTGTATAATAATAGGTCCTGCACATGGACAGGAATGACTACTATGGAGGAGAATCAACATCTCTCAATCTTGTCCAAGTAAGGGTCCTCTAATAGTTGACAATTGTTACTTTCTATTTCTGACATTTGTTTGATTGAGTTTTCTGCTTTCAGCTCTGGAAGAGGTTCAGGGGAAGCGACAAGCCTCCAGCTCAATTGGGTTCTAGCAGGGATTATAATGTTGACATGATCCCTAAGGTTTTTCCTCTTCCTCTTTTAACTATCTGCTTTATGGAAAGCCTTCGATTATGTACTGGTGTTCTAACTTATTGGCTGGACCAGTTCATTATGGCTAATGGTGCACTTGTACGAGTTCTAATCCACACCGATGTAACAAAGTATTTATACTTCAAAGCTGTTGATGGAAGCTTTGTGTATAATAAAGGAAAGGTAAACTTCTCTCTTTCAGTGCTGTTGCAAAGTGTCATCTTTTAGTTTCAAGGTTTATTCTTTGCTCTAACCTACACTTCTCATTTACTTGATGAAATAGGTCCACAAGGTACCTGCCACAGATATGGAGGCACTTAAATCTCCTTTAATGGGCATTTTTGAGAAACGCCGTGCTCGAAAGTTCTTTATCTATGTTCAGGATTATAAGGAGAGTGATCCAAAGACACATGAGGGAATGGATCTAACAAGAGTGACAGCAAGAGAGCTTATTGCGTATGCTCCTGACTTGAACTTTCTAGTCCTCTTGTTTCTTTCCATATGTCAGTTGAGGCTTTTCATATCAGAGATAATTCTTGTTAAATTCTCTTAGATTTGGTCTTTTCTATCTGCTATTAAGAGTTATGTTAGAAGAAACAAGTGAGTAAAATTTGGTATCAAAAAAAGAAACTACAGAGTAAAATCAATGGAAGGTGGCTATGAAATATGTGGTTTGTCTTATGCTTTCTTAGCGCGTGTCCCACATTAGTTGAGGGAATTGGCTGTTATTTATTTAATATGGTATTGGCAATCCTTACATCATGATCTAGTTTTTGTGATTGAGTTAGGTTTGAGGTTCATTTTTCATTAACATGCTTCTATAGTGGTGAGAGGATCTGATGGTTGGAAGATAAGAAATTGTTGAAGTTTTAATATTTGATCTTTCTATGTGATTTCTTAATGATTTTTTATGTTTGGAAATTGTCAGTTAGTAGAAGTTAGCGTCAAAAATAGTTGGTCAGCATTGCCAATAATAAACTGTAATATATATATTTATAGAACCGGGGCTTATGATAATTCTTCTTTTTATCAGAAAATATGGTCTTGATGACAACACTGTGGACTTCATTGGTCATGCATTGGCATTACACAGAGATGACCGCTACTTAGACGAACCTGCGTTGGATACAGTGAAGAGAATGAAGGTGAATCAAATTGTTTTGCTTTTAAATTCTCCAGTCAATTGTATTTAAAGTTCCATGTGCTTATCTCTAACTTTTGTTCCATGTAATGTGATAGCTGTATGCTGAGTCTCTTGCACGTTTTCAAGGAGGATCACCATATATCTACCCTTTATACGGATTAGGAGAGCTTCCCCAGGTACCACCTTGAGTTCCTCTTTGCATTTTGTATCTTCTGCTTTTGTTATTATTAGTCATCTTCCATCATCTTAACAGGTTCTTGAACTTTTAGCTTTTCTTTCTTCGATTGAATCATTTTGATTTGGTGTATGTGTTTGCTTAACTCAGGCATTTGCTCGACTTAGTGCTGTGTATGGTGGGACCTATATGTTGAGCAAACCTGAATGCAAGGTAAAGTTTGTATTTCTGTATTGGCTGAGTGGAAAAGGTGTCTTTGATTTCATGTTATGTCCTCAAAACAATGTCTCCTCAATTTCCAGGTAGAGTTTGATGAAGAAGGAAAGGTCTGTGGTGTCACTTCAGAAGGAGAGACAGCTAAGTGCAAGAAAGTTGTATGTGATCCTTCTTACTTGAGCAACAAGGTAATAAATGTTCTAGCCGATAATTTTAATGTCTTCTTAAATGTAATATAGCCAGCATGTCTTATTTCGCTTTGCATTTGATCATTATTAGTACAAGGAGAAAATACCATTTGGTACAGGAGGTTTTGTAAAATATGGTGGAAGACAACGGATAACTTAAGTAGAGTCACGTACTCATCTTGCACATAATTTTTACGCCAATTTGGCGTTGATTGAAATTTTTAGACTTGTCAAAAAAGGAAAGGACATTCTTCGTGTAAATCACAGTCGACGCACATGGACAATGTTGCATAGGAGATGTCAAACTACCTACTATTGGAATGTCTGACTTAATTATTTTAAGTGGTTTTGATTAATTAATAAACCCAGAGCATATCATTGCAGGTTAGAAAGGTTGGGAAAGTTGCAAGAGCTATTGCAATTATGAGCCACCCGATTCCAAATACCAATGATTCTCACTCAGTGCAAATTATTTTACCCCAGAAACAATTGGGCCGTAAATCTGATATGTAAGTTCTTCTCCAGGATGCTGCAATTTTTTTTTTCTGCAACTCATGATAGAGGTAAAAGCTAACCAAACGACTTGAAAACAAAGCTCGCTCTTGAGATAAAATTTATCAGTCATTAGACTTGTTTGATCTCTGCTTACTTAGGTTGTATTTGGATCTTCAGGTACCTGTTCTGTTGTTCTTACACTCATAATGTTGCTCCAAAGGGAAAATTTATTGCATTTGTCTCAACAGAGGCAGAAACTGATAATCCAGAGAGTGAACTAAAGCCTGGCATTGATCTTCTAGGGCAAGTGGATGAGATCTTCTTTGAAGCATATGACAGATTTGAACCTGTCAATGAGCCCTCTTTAGATAAATGTTTTATTTCTACTGTGAGTCCCTCTTTGAGTCACTTTGAAATCTGATTGTCATAAAGTCTACCTAGCATGACCATGGCCTGCTTTCTGCTTGAACAGAGCTATGATCCTACAACTCACTTTGAGTCGACTGTTGATGATGTCCTCAATATGTATACCTTGATAACTGGAAAGGTATGTTTTCATTTTGGTCCTTGTTTGAATATTCTGGAAAACATTGAACTTGCTAAAGGAGGTCAACCCTTTATAACTTTTGCTCCCTCCCCATCCCTTTTTATAATCTGCAAAAGTTTAAGAAAAGTAGGCCATGCATCATTTGCCATTTTGTATTGTGGAGCATTTGTAGTTTGTATGTCCTAAGTAAATTGAAAAAGGTTCAGTAATCGAGATCTAATTCTGGTAGATCCACTAAAGATAGTACGGTAAGATTAATCTGGGATTTCTTTTCTATTTCCTTGTTGTGGCTTGTGGGTTGGGAGAAGAGGGGGATGTGGGGGGGGGGGGGGGGTAGGGGGGACAAAATACTTTGCAGAAAACTTGATTCATGTGGTAACATCCTTCTGTGCTAGTTCAGTACACTTTCATATCTTTTTGTGATGTCATCTGTAGAATTCACATAGTATTGAGAACTACTTGAACAAAGAGGTCAGGGGATGCTATCGTATATAAGAAAAACTGCTGCATTTTGGCAGTCCCTGATCGACGACCATCCTTTATCCTTTCTTATCTTGACTTTCTAAGTGAAGTGATCGCTGTCTTGGCAAGTAGTTTAGCCACAACTCTTGTATCTCCATAGCACCTAGCAACGTTTTTCAGCAGCAAGCTACAGTCTAACAACCCCCATCGTCTTGTAGATGTACTTAATAGATGCACTAAAAGTCTTCGATAGAAAATTGATTGAGATTTAGGTCTTTTACTGTATTGTGGCACTGGTATTTGAGAAAGAGAGGATGTATCATCATTGGGTTTTTTCTAATAATCTGATGGTGAACAGTCTGTCCCAACATGTTCGTCCCCATTTATGTGCGTGGGATGGACAAAATTGGCTGCAATAGCAGTGTTCATGCATATATAATTTTCCCTCTGATCTGGAGTTCCATAGTTGGCGATAATGGGAGAAATACTACGTAAAAGTTGAATCAGTTAGAGGGAATTCAGTTGAACACTCTAGCTGAATCCTTGATAAATAGTTTCTTTCTGACAGTGATATGACAAATTGCTATATCTAGTGAGGTCAAGGCTCACTTCTAATAATAGAATCATAGATTGAGGTTTCTAATGGCATAGCTAATTTCTTCTAAATGTTCCCCTCCCTCCCTATTACTTTTTCCCCTCCAAATCTCAATCATGAGTAGCATACATTCTGCCATGGTGTACAGTTAGTCTTTGATCCTGGATGTATTTTTTTAATCTTAATAACTCATCACTGTTTCTGTTTGTGAGGTGAGATGCGAATTTAGGTAGAAAGTTATTGTACCAGCTGTATATTTAGAAGAAAATAGGATCCTGGAGGATATTGTGAGCATGATACTTTTACTTTTCAAAGGCGGGGCTTCTATATTGGAATACCCTGCTCTGATATTGGAGTTTTGCCTCTTTTACATCAAATAGAACTTTCAATTAGTATGCATTGTCACCTTCAACATTTTTTCTCTCCACCCTTCTTTGAAAAGGGGAAGGGTGTAGGGAATGAAGTGCGTACTACGTAAAAGATGTATTTATTGAATTTAGAGTACCTAATGGAGGTGACTCAATTGTCTTTCTTCAGGTTCTGGATCTCAACGTGGATCTAAGTGCTGCTAGTGCCGCTGAAGAATGAGATGGTCTCTTGCCCCTGTGTACTTTTATGTACTTTTCTTTGGTTTATTTTCTTGATGTGTCACAAAATTGTGGGAGGACTTAATGTAGAAATGGACACTGTTGTTCTCTCTGTTGTGAGTTAAGAGTTGTTGCCCTTTCTTATTAAAAAAATATGCTTTGTAATGCACAATGAGATAATGTTTGTTGAAGTTGTTGATACATGTATACTGTGAGTCTATCTTGCGCTTGTTGACTATCCGAGTTTGATTTCCTCTTTGTAGTTGACTATCACATCATTTCTCATATTTGATGTGTTGGAGTTGTTGAGATTATTAAGATTTAATTATGCAAAAAAAAAAAAAAAGGGGAGATGGTTTCATACTGTTTAAGGTGAAAATAATAGTATACATTAACCAAATCAGCTTTTCAAATGCATCTGGCTCATTTCTGGCCCACCCTAAGCTTTTAAAGACTATTCCTTGCAGCTATAGCTATGGCCTACATGGAAGCCGGTTGCTTAAATCTAACCATTCCACTATACCTATAATGATGAGAGAATTATCCTTAATTATTTCAGAAAACTTAATTACACTATAAATGGTCGTTTAACTTTGAGATAAGTGATAATAATATCAGAATAGAATGAGCTTACTTTATCTTGTATTTGGTTGAATTTTGGATTTTGAGATTTGCAATCCTAAGATTATTTATGTCATTATTTTGGTATTATTTTGATAGCATACTTAATGTGGGATAACAATTCTGGGATTACTAATAAAACACTAACTTGATGGATATCTTTTTCAATGTTTCTTTTCTTCAAAGTCCTTTTGAGAAATGTATGGTTAACATTAAAAATAAAAGTCTATTCCAATTTATTTAACGTAAACTCAAAACATTTTGTATTAAACCTTGTTTATTCTATTTTTACTACAATGAATCAAATATCTATAAGAAAACTATATTTACTAATAATTCATTATTTTTTAAAAGAAATTATTATTCTCATCATTATAATTTTGCTAATCATTCGTTAATCATCAAAATTTCCTATTGTTATTCTGATACATAACTCTCTAGCTCATAGAGTTCTTCCTGGGTCATGTAGCTCTAAGCTCATGGCTCATAACTCACTATTTATATACACGTGCAAAACAGCAAACAAAAATTTACCTTAGGTAACTAACTCTAGTCCTAACTAACTATCTTCCATTAATACAAAAATGCCACTTAACTACTTAATCGACTTAAGCTTGGTTGTTACGGTTAACTATCCTTGCATAATTAAATCTAATAATCTCAACAATTGTACTAATGTTGTAAATTATATTTACTTTAAATGTACTAACACAAATATAATTAACTTCCCACTACTTATCTTCATTACTTTCCTCTATTATGAAGATAAACTCCACTATTCATCACCATTATTCTTGTAATCTTACGTCTTCATAACTTCCTCCATTATTTCAATGGTTAATGTCATCTTATTGACAACATTTTGTATGTCCCTATGAACATTATAAATAAAGGCATAAGAATTCATATTGTATATACTTTGATATACACTTGGAAGAATAAAGAAAACTCTCTTCTTTTGTCTCTTTATTTGCTTTGATTATATATCTTCTTTGCTCTCATTTTATAACATGTTATCAATATGATGCTCAAAAATTAATGATATGCATTTACAAATTTATTCTAACTATACTTTTAATCTAACCACTGTGGGCACATTTATACTTTTCATAAATGTATCAAAAGCAACAGCAGTATATCTTTTTAGTTCTTGTTTCAGGTACCGAGCAGTGATCCCAATACTTCTATCCCATATTGAAAAATGACAATATGGAGTTATCTTCTCTTATGGACAGAGTTTGAAAAATATTTTGTGGATTCGTGGTGCAAATTGCAAAGAGTGAAGTAAGATTCATTTTAAAATTATGTTTGTTTAGTGCTAACTGAATCAACTTATTTATCCAGTAAAAAGAAAAAATTGCACGAAAGTATGATCTTGTGTTATTATACTAACAAGTGTTTCTCCTTTTTTTTTTTTCCTGAAAAGAAAAAAAAGCGATTTTACTACATATGATAATATTTTAAAGACTCGAGAGTGAGTCATATTGTATTTTGGTACAGTATGTCATTAGTTGAGACTAAGACGATAGATTCAAATCCTATCGCATCAAGAGGGTTACACATCGGGTTTGAGTCCTAATATTTATGCTGATAAGATATTGGGTACAAGTCCCAAGAATTTATGGCCTAAGACACTTCTATATGATTAAGACATTGAGTTTAAGTCCTAATGCACCATAGTGATGATATTATATGGCAAAATAAAATACTTCTGATGAAAAATTATGAAACCCACCCCCATTGATTTGCTCCATTTTATGGTGCGAATGTCATACCAGTGCATGATATGTCTTAAAAAAATAAATGGTTGAATATATAAGTATGAGCATAAAAGGACAAAATAATGATAGTCATCATTATAGTAATTATAAAAGAAAGAACATTATGAGTTCTTAAAATGTTCCTTCAAAAGTGAAGGTAATTTTTATCATCAAGTGGGTATGAAAAGTATTGGGCATGTTGTTGCCGTGTTATAAAACTTTGATAAATTTTATAAATCCTCCATCAAAAGAAAGGAACACAAAGTGGAAGCTCACTTAACCTTTGAAAGTGTTGAGGTGGTCATAGAAATTTAATAAATGTCAAGGTATGACAACGAGCTTATAACAAAAATTTATGAAGCACACATAAATGATTATTGTCAATTTTCTTGTAGAGAATGTGACTTGTGATAAGCATCGTGAATGCTCGAGCATTCTTGAAAATGAACATGCCAATATGTGATAAAATTTATGAATAATAACGTGCTCATGTATGATTGAATAAGTGTCACGACGCACCTCTACATGAGGTTTGAGAGAAATAAAGAAATTCTATTTCGACATAAAAATCACTGATCACGTATGTATTTATAATACATCACAAATATTGTAGCATGTTTTATCATGAACTACCATAGGGTAAAAGAAAAAAATAATGCTTGCCAATAAAGATTTTTGAACATGACAAAAATAAATAATATCGTGTGATCGCATGAATTTATCATTGATAGTGTACATATATGATATGTTACAAATATTTTACCAGATCTAATAAAAAATTATTAAAGACAACAGTATGCCAAGAAACAAGTCTTTCTTATAGTGATTTTGACCATGACAATAAAATTATAATTTTCTCCGTGGAGGAGACATTCACCATATAGATGGTGTCGCAACATAAATTTTATTACAAAATTAATTTAAAGCTTCGATAGAGTTAATGTGTACTACCCGATAGAATGAAATTAGTTATATATTGGGATTGCAGTAAGTTTCAAAGGTATTGACAAAAAATAAATTATGTTGAGACTACAATTTGTAGGAAGATTTAATATCTGCATTACTACAATCAAAGTTGGGTTATAAATATTTATATGAAAGATTAACCGATTTTTCCTCCTGTGTAGTATACAAATATGAATATGGTGGTGGAATCATATGCGATAGTAAGCTAAAAATTTACAAAAAATATACTACTTGGCTTGATCGGTTGGCCGTTCCGATCCAAATCTGATGCAAAAATAATTGAGAATTCCCGTGGTGTTATAAAAATCAACCTAAAAGAGTTAGCATAATATTTATATCTATCAAAAGATGAAAGTAAGAACAATAAAATGAGACAAGAGAGGAGAGTTTTTCTTATTTCTTCCATATGCTTCTCAAGTCTTCAGGTGTCCAAGTGTATACAACATAGTCCTCAACACCTCTATTTATAGTGTTACATAGAGGCATACAAAAAAATAGACATAATATCATGACCCTTTCCATTTTTACAGTACAGTCTAGCGTGCCAAAATTTGGGTTAAATTTTTTTCCAAATAAAGCGTTAAAAATTTCAGGCTAGGCTAGTCTTGGATGAATTTCAAGTGTGGTATATTATAGATAAATTCAGTAATGAATAGGTTGGTATTTATATGATTCAAGATCATATTATGATAGCTAAGAGGTTAAGGAGTTCGTAGAAACTTTCGAAAGTGAATTTGGGTTAGTAGAACTTCAGATCTCGCATTTGACGTAAAGAGATTAGTTCAGAATATCAATATCTGAAAGTGTGTTATAGAATTGGAAAAAATATGAGATTGTCAGACTCTCTGTCCCGCCTAGGCCGTTATAGCGGGAGAGAGGCATGGGCCTGCTATAGCATGAATATTTTTGCTATAGCAAAAGTTAGCTTCAATCAATCCCATCATAGCGGGCAAATCCCGCTATAGTGATGTCACTTAGTGGGAATCGGATTGCTATAGCGGGCTACGCACTGTTAAATGTAATTTTAGACTTAAAAATATTATTTGCATTCCACTTCTGTTCCAGGGCTGAGAAGGGCGGTTTAGGGAAAAAATCATAAGTTTTCACCCAAAATTCTTTGTTGAGGTAAGTCAATCCACCCGTTTAACTAATTTTTCGATGATTAATCCTTAGAATCACTAGGTTTTAATTGTGGGAGAGAATTTGATTTGACCTAGGCTGATTTTTTGGTGTAACTTAGTGAAAACAAGGTGTAATCCTTGGGTGTTGGTCAAGGAGGGATAATTTATGATCGCATGCTTAGAAATTATTCTTATAAATATGAATTTGATAGAATTAAGGTGAAATGAGTATAAAAAAATCCTAGAATAAGTGAATGATCATAATTTTTGGCCTTGGGGTTATGAGATTATGTTATAATACTTGTAACTGTTAGGTCATTGTTGAATGGTGATTACATTGTTATTGTTAGACCACAATCAAGCTAAAATTGCAAGAAAGGGCAAGACTCAAGTTTGTTAGAGACGTGCAATGCTTTGATTGAGGTAGGTGATGGTTGAATTTTAGTTGAGACTTGATTTAGTTTATGTGTGCATGTTAACTGTTTCTTTATTATCACGCCCCGAGGCTACCTCCTAAGCGTAACACGGTACCCGAGATCACAAGTTTCCCAAGTTAACTCTTGACCATAGCATGAGTTAAGCAAACATAGATAAACTTAGCGGAAGCATTAAACTGAAGAGATAAATAAACTGAGTCATCAATATATCAAGGCATAAACATAATAGAATCCGAAGCCTCAAGTACAAAATCTCTAACTATGTCTAAAAAGCCTCTAAACTAAATAATGAGTTGCTAGGACAAGACCCCAGTTAACTCCAAATGCTAAGAAGAAAATCATAGAAGTAGCTAAACTGATACTAGTCCTCGAAGGATGAGGACTCACCACTCGAAGCTGGGACACCTGCAAACCTCTAGCCATGAATCTTAGGACCCGAACCTGAATCTGCATCATCAAAGGATGCAGCGTGAGAATATGTGTCAGTACTATAGGATGTACTGAGTATGTCAGATATGCAGAATCATGATGAGAACATGCTTAAAATATGAGTTCATGCGTAAATAGAGAAATCATAAGTAATTATCATAATTGAAAGATAAAGCATGAGATAGAAGTCAATTCTCAAGATAATATATCATAAGACTTGGAAGAATTTGAAAATATTCATACGGGAGTTTCTTATAACTGACAATAGACCATGTGAGCTACATGGAATCTAACTATATAACCCTAGTTAGCAAAGCTGTCTCGAACTCTGCCAAGGTACTAAACACCATAGTCCAACTATATAATCCTAGTTGGCAAAGTTTTCCTATGCCCTGCTAAGGCAAGGGCACCATGATGTCATAGTGTGAAACCACATTCATAAGCCCATCGAGTGATACATAACTTACGCTGATAATGTAGTTTTAGACTTGGGTTATCTAGAACCCTCATCGCTCGGTGCTAAATACTACTCTCAATATATATATATATAGCTCATATAATACTTGTGACATATCTAATGTCAAAACTGTTTGAAAATCATAAGGACATATCTAATATCATGCAATTCTTATATCATAAGTCTTAAAACTTAGCATAGCCATAATTCAAATCATACTTTTCTTTTTAAATTCATAATTTGAAGAATTAGGTATGCAATTTCATAGTACTTGAGGTCATGTTATTTAAACATACCAATTTTCACTTGAAACATGCAATTTAAAGAAATCATGCTAGAAATTATTCTTTATGCATGGGCTTTTGAAAACACTTAGGGAATCTTAAATAAAACATAGGTAATGAATGAGAAACCATGAATTGATGCTTTAAAACTGAATACATAAGTTTTTCCCAATTTGGGTAAGAACCCTAATTTTATAAAATTGATAATCAAAGTAAAAGCTTGGGGTTTTTGGGCATAAGGGTGAAAGAAATCCCTTATTGAATACCCACATACCTGAATTGAAGTTTGCTAGATCTAGGATGAAGAGAAATGGAGACTTGAACTTGGAGCTTGAGACTTGGAGTTGATGAAGTTATTTTCCTCTTTTGGTAGATGAATGAGGAATAATAAAAGACTTAGGCTAATTGGGGTAGAAACCCTACTAAAAGTGGCCAAAATGACCCCACTTAAGAGTTAAAAAGGTGGGTAATTACAAAAGTACCCCCGAGATTTAATTTAGAAAAAGTTGTTAAAAACTTGGTTTCAGAGATCACGGGTGCAATCCACGAGCTGTAGACCAAACCACGACTCGTGGTTTCCACTCGTGGTTCCTGTCCCAATTATTCAGCTACATATTAGATTCCACAAGTCAACAAGATGGTCTGTAGAATAAACTACGGTTCGTAGAACCCACTCGTGGTTCTCAGAGCAGAGGCTAATCCTGGAGAACTTTAACCACGGGTTCATTCCACGGCTTGTGGTTTAAACTAGGGCCCGTGGTTTGAACTCGTAGTTCCTGGAAAGGTTAAATTTTTTAGGGATTTTAAGTTTAAAAGCTAGATCGAATTCTGAGGTATTATAATATCTCCCCCTTGAGATCATTCATCCTCGAATGAAGACTAAGCAAGGAAAAATTGGAGAGAAAATAGCCCAATCAAGCAACAAAACATGACAACTCAAGGATACACGTGAAAACTGAGCTTTTAACTTAAAACATGCTTGAACTAACTTCGGATAATATGAATGCATGCTAGGATCATGAGAGAAACTGATGGAGCGGAATCGGAGGGACATACTAAGGAGAAAACTATTACCTCAAGCTGAAACTGGATCGGAAAGAAAGAGATGGGGGTACTTGGTTTTATGGCTGCTTCTGCTTCCCAAGTAGCTCCCTCAACTAGCTGGTTTCTCCAAAGGACCTTTACCGAAGCGACTTCTTTGTTTCTCAACCTCCGAATCTGACGATCAAGAATCTCCATGGGAAGTTCCTCATAAGTAAGTATATCCTTCACACTCACATTCTCCAAAGGAACAATGAAGGTCGGATCACCCACACACTTCTTCAACAAGGAAACATGAAAAATTGGATGAACTGCTTCTAATCCGTTGGAAACTCCAACTCATAAGTAACACTACCAACTCTCCTCAGAATCCTGTAGGGACCTACATAGAGGGGACTAAGTTTCCCTTTCTTACCAAATCTCATCACACCCTTCATGGGCGACACCTTCAGAAAAATCCAATCATCAACCTCAAACTCCAACTCTCTTCTCCTCATATGTGCATATGATTCTATCGACTCTGAGCGGTCTTCAACCTTTCCCTAATGATCTAAACCTTGTCCATAGTCTCATAAATCGAATCTAGACCAATCAAGGCTGCCTCACCTACCTCAAACCAACCAATAGGAGATCTATACCTCCGCCCATAATATTCCTCATAGAGAGCCATCTGGATACTAGAATGAAAGTTGTTGTTGTAGGAAAACTCAATAAGAGGTAAGTGATCATCCCAATTACCTTTGAAATCAATCACACAAGATCTCAAAATATCCTCTAAAGTCTCAATAGTACGCTCTGTCTGACCATCCGTCTGTGGGTCAAAAGTTGTGCTAAGCTTAACTTGAGTACCAAGACCTTTCTAAAATGACCTCCAAAACTAGGATGTAAACTGAGTACCCCTATATGAAATGATAGACCTATGATAGACAATGGAACACCATGCAATCTGACTATCTATAGAATGTAGAGCCTGGCATAATCCTCTGCTGAATTGATATTCTTGACAACCTAGAAGTGGGCTGATTTAGTCATCCTATCGACAATCACCCAAATAGAATCATGCTACCTGCGGGTACGAGGTAAACCTGTAATGAAGTCCATATTGATCTCTTCCCACTTCCAAGTAGGAAGGTCAATATCCTGAGTCATGCCACTTGGTCGTTGATGCTCTTGACAGTTGGGACACTTAGCCACGAAATTTTCTATGTCCCCCTTCAAACCATTCCACCAATAAACTTTTCGTAGGCCACGATACATCTTGGTGGCATCGGGGTAAATAGAATACCTGGAGCTATGAGCCTCTGTCAAAATCCATTGTCTTAACCCATCTACGTCAGAATACACAATCAACCTTGATATCGAAGCACACCATCTCCCCCTTGGGAGAAAACCTCTACCCTTTGCTGATGGACTACGCCCTTCAACTAGTGCAAAATAGGATCTCTGCCTTACTTTTCTTTCACTTCAGCTACCAAAGATGATTCGAAACCATTCTGAATGATAACACCACCTTCTGTCGAATCCATAAGGCAAACTCCTAATCAAGAAAGTCAATGAACATCCTTGGCCATTTCCTTATTTCTATCTTCAACCGAAGACACACTACCCATGGACAACCTACTAAGTGCATCCTCCATGACATTGGCCTTACCCGGATGATAAAGCACACTAATATCATAATCCTTAATAAGTTTAAGCCATCTCCTTTGACGAATATTCAGTTCCTTTTGGTGACCACATACTGAAAACTCTTATGATCGGTGAATACATCTATATGAACACCATACATGTAGTGTCTCTAAATCTTCAAAGCAAAAACCACGGCCACTAACTCAAGATCATGACTGGGGTAGTTATTCTCATGAATCTTAATCTATATCGAAGCATAAGCAATCACCTTACCACGTTGCATCAACACACAACCCAAACCAATCCTAGAAGCATTACAATATACAACAAAGTCATCTAGGCCCTCGGGTAGAGACAACACTCTAGGCCCTCGGGTAGAGCCAACACTGGAATTGTGGTCAATCTAGTCTTCAATTCCTGAAAGTTCTTCTCACATAAATCAGACCACTGAAATTATACCTTCTTCTGAGTCAACCGAGTCAATGGGGAAGCTATGGAAGAAAACCCTTCCACAAATCTCCTGTAGTAATAAGCCAAACCCAAAAAGCTCCTAATATCTAACAGGGAAGTGGGTCTAGGACAGTTCTTTACTGCCTCTATTTTCTGCGAATCAACTCGAATACCATCTCTCATCACAATATGACCCAAAAAAGCAACAAACTGCATCCAAAACTCACACTTACTAAACTTAACAAATAACTGTCGATCCTTGAGAGTTTGCAACATGACTCTCAAGCGGTCCGCATGCTCCTCCTCACTCCGAGAGTAAATAAGAATATCATTAATGACCACAATCACAAACATATCCAAATATTGATTGAACACATGGTTCATCAAATCCATAAAAGCTGCAGAGCATTTGTTAGACCAAAAGACATAGCCAAAATTCATAATGATCATACCGAGTTCTGAGGGCTGTCTTCGAAATGTCATACTCTCAAACACGGAGCTGATGATAACCGGATCTAAGGTCAATCTTGGAAAATAACTGGCACCCTGAAGCTGATCAAACAAGTCATCAATCCTAGGAATGGGATACTTATTCTTGATTGTGACCTTGTTTAATTGACGGTAGTCGATATACATTCTGAGAGAACCATATTTATTTCACATGAATAAACTGGAGACCCCATGGAGAGATGATGGGCCTGATAAAACCCTTATCAAGAAGGTTCTTCATCTGCTCTTTCAATTCCTTAAGTTCTGCTGGAGCCATTCTATAAGGAGGAATAGAGATATGATGCGTATCTAAAAGAAGATCTATTCCAAAGTCTATCTCCTGCTCGAGAGGGACTCTGGGTAAACCCTTAGGAAACACTTTCGGAAACTCATTCACGACAGGAACTGACTGGAGAGATAGGGCTTCAGACTCTGTGTCCATAATCCAAACTATATGATAGACATAACCCTTAGAAATCATTTTCCTAGCCTTGAGATAAGATATGAAACGACCTCTTGAGGATGGAGGAATACCTACCTACTCTAAGATAGATTCATTCGAGAATATGAAACTGATGACTTGGGTATGACAATCAACTGAGGCATAAGATGCATACAACCAATCCATACCAAGAATAACATCAAAGTCAGTGATCTCCAACTCTACTAGATCCGCTGAAGTGATTCTATGAAGGACTGAGATAGGGCAATTTTTATAGATTCTTTTGGCTAGGATTGACTCACCAACAAGATTAAAAATACAAAAGGGTTCTAAAAGTTGCTCGGGGCAAATTTTAAACTTACAAGCAACATAAGGGGTCAGAAAAAATAAGGAAGCATTAGGGTCTAATAAAGTATATACATTGAGAGAGAAGACTTCCAACATACCAGTAACAACATCTGGTGAACTCTCCTGGTCTTGGCGAGAGGACATGATATATAGGCAGTTCTGGCGCTAACCACCACCAGAACTAGAAGCAGTGCCCTGCTGGGCCAGTCAACCTTCTGGGGCTGATGGAGCAGACTGAGTCCCACTAATTCCCTGTCCCTTCTTAGCTGAAGGGAAGTCTCGAATCCTATGTCCAACTTGACAAGACCCAAAACACCCTCTTGAACCAGCTAGACACTCTCCCGGGTGATTCTTTCCACACTTGTTGCAAATAGGGTGAGAAGGCCCTTTTGCAACACTTCTCTGAGACTCAAACCTTCTCCTCTACCTGTATGATCATGCCAGGCCTGAGTAGGAGCCCTAGATGAAGAATGCACGGGTCATGATGACCTTTTCTAAAATAAAGAACGGTGTCCACCTCCGGACCTCTGATGGCTTAAAACTGAATTCTCTGATTTGACCCTATTGTTCTCTCTCGTCATTTCCCACAACTTATCTCCCTCAATCTGGCGAGCATGAGTCATCAGTCTAGAAATATCCATGTCACCCAAAAGTATAGCAGATCTGCAATCCTTTTTCACCAAGTCTGACACTCCATAAATGAACTTGCTCATCTGATCCCTTGGATCATCCAACCTAGAAGGAGCATACCTAGAAAGTTGGGTGAACTTCAATCCATATTCCTGAATCGACATAGAGCCTTGCCTCAAATTCATGAACTCTTCTGCCTTAGCCTCCCTCAACTCTCTAGGAAAGAACTGATCAAGAAAAGCCCTCTCAAAGCACTCCCAAGTCATTGAGACCACACCCCTAGCCCTAGTGTCTCTCCCCTGAGTATACCAAATGTGAGCTACATACTTAAGCTGATAGGAAGTTATCTTAATACCATCAATACCAACAACCTGCATCACATCAAAAATCTTCTTTACCTTATCCAAGAAATTTTACGAATCCTTACCAACCTTTGAACCCAGAACTCAGGTGTGTTCATGCGAATGACGTCTTAAACTCGGGCTACAACTTCATCTTGAGGGTGGACGGGGATATGAGCCTGCTGATTGTCCTGAGAGGCCATAGTCTGAGCTAGCATATGAATGGCATTCCTAAACACTGCATTTGTGAGCTCGGGGTCTGGAATCAGAGGATTAGCATTTTGGGCATTAGCCCGGTGAGGCATGGAACTATGAGGTGACATATTCTGAAATGCAATAATATTAGATTAGAAGAGTAATAAAACTAAACTCTATCGCACGATATTGATTATAAAAGAAGTGGAGTTTTTCCTAAGACACCTCGTAGCTTCCCTCTCTTAAGTGTGGCATGCTTCACACACATGAAAGAGACTCAACTCGATGCGACCTTCAGACACCCTAGGACTCTTGAACCTGATGCTCTGATACTAAGTTTGTTATGCCCCAAGACTACCCCCTAGGCATAACAGGGGACCCGGGATCACAAGTTCCCCAAGTTAACCCTTGGCCATGGCATGACTTAAGCAAACATAGATAAACTTAGCGGAAGCATTAAACTGAAGAGATAAACAAACCGAGTTATCAATAGATCAAGGCATAAAAATAATAGAATCCGAAGCCTCAAGTACAAAATCTCTAACTATGTTTGAAAAGCCTCTAAACTGAATAATGAGTTACTAGGACAAGACCCCAGCTAACTCTAAATACTAAGAAGAAAACCATAGAAGTAGCTAAACTGATACTAGTCCTCGTAGGATGAGGACTCACCACTCGAAGCTAGGACACCTGCAAACCTCTAGCCACGAATCTGAGGACCCAAACCTAAATTTGCATCATCAAATGATGCAATGCGAGAATAATGCGTCCGTACTATATGATGTGCTGAGTATGTGAGATATGCAGATTCATGATGAGAACATGCTTAAAAATTGAGTTCATGCGTAAAAAGAGAAATCATAAGTAATTATCATAATTGAAAGATAAAGCATGAGATAGAAGTCAATCCTCAAGATAAGATATCATAAGACTTGGAAAAACTTGAAAACATTCATACAGGGAGTTTCTTATAACAGACAATAGACCATGTAAGCTACATGGAATCTAACTATATAACCCTAGTTAGCAAAGCTTCCCCAAATCCTGCCAAGGTACGGGGCAACATAGTCCAAATATATAACCCTAGTTGGCAAAGCTGCCCTATGCCCCGCTAAGGCAAGGGCAACATGATGTCATAGCGTGAAACCATATTCATAAGCCCATCAGGCGATACATAACCTATACTGGCAATATAGTTTTGGACTTGTATTATCTAGAACCCTTATCTCTTGGTGTTAAATACTACTCGCAAAACCTACGTATAGCTCATATTATGCTTGTGACATATCTGATGTCAAAACTGTTTGAAAAGCATAAGGACATATATGATGTCATGCGATTCTCATATCATAAGTCTTAAAACTTAGCATAACCATAATTCAAATCACACTTTTCTTTCTAAATTCATAGCTTGAAGAATTAGACATGCAATTTCATACTACTTGAGGTCATGTTATCTAAAAATGCCAATTTTCACTTGAAACATGAAATTTAAAGGAATCATGCTAGAAATTATTCTTTGTGCATGGGATTTTAATAACACTTGGGGAATATTAAATAAAACATGGGTAGTGAATGAGAAATCATGAATTGATGCTTTAAAATTGAATACATAGGTTTCCCCCAATTTGGGTAAGAACTCTAATTTCATAAATCGATAAATCAAAGTAAAAGCTTATGGGTTTTGGGCATAAGGGAGAAAGAAAGCCTTTATTGAATATCCATATACCTGAATTAAAGTTTGCTAGATCTAGGATGATGAGAAATAGAGACTTGAACTTGGAGCATGAGACTTGGAGCATGAGACTTGGAGTTGCTTAAGTTCTTTTTCTCTTTTGGTAGATGAATGAGGAATAATGAAAGACGTAGGCTAATTAAGGTAAAAACCCTACTAAAAGTGACCAAAATGACCCCACTTAAGAGTTAAAAAGGTCAGTAATTACAAAAGTACACTCGAGATTTAATTTAGAAAAAAATGTTAAAAAGTTGGTTTCAGGGATCACGGGTGCAATCCACGAGCCGTAGACCAAACCATGACTCGTGGTTTCCACTCGTGGTTTTTGGCTCAATTATTCAGATGCAGATCAAGTTCCACGAGTCAACAAGATGAGCCGTAGAATAAACTACAGTCCATATACCCATTCATGGTTTCGGGGGAAACAGTCAGCCCTCAGGTTTGATTCCATGAGTGGAATGAACTATGGTCCTTAGAACTCACTCATGGTTCTCAAACCAGAGGCTGATCCTGCAGAATTTTAACCACAGGTTCATTCCATGGCTCGTGGTTCAAAACAGGGCCCGTGGTTTGGACTCGTAGTTCCTGAAAAGGTCAATTTTTTTAGGGATTCTAAGTTTAAAATCTGGATCAAATTCTGAGGTGTTACATTTATTTACTTGTTGTAATGCATGCTGTAAATGTATACTTATTGGATAATATTACATGTGTTTAATCACCTGAAATAAGATTGTGTAAAAGGCTCATTTTAAAAGTGCAAGTGTGGTTGTGTTATATCATATTGTGATTGTAAGTGTTGTGACATAAGTTAATATTGTGAGATGAACCAGTAAAGGGTATCTTCATAGAATTTGTGGAACTCATGAAGTATAAGGGTGGGGACGTTGGAATAAGGGTGGTATAACTTTGGTTTGGAATAAGGGTGACATACACCAGTTGTCTGAGTTATTTGGTACATGGACTGAGATCTTCCCCTACAGATCATGGATAGTGGACATTTATAAGACCCATAACATATGTATACATGGTATTAGTGAGTTTGACGGTTCTATGAGAGAATTGGGTTATATTATTGATGTTATTTTTAATCCATAAGTGGTCCATACTATTAACGTACTTGAATTGTGTAATTATTTATTAAAAGTCAAACAAAAAAAGTAATTGTGGCAAGGTTGATTTAACTGTTATTAGTCATGGTATTGATTTGGTAGATTGTTTGTACTTGTCTTATGCTTGTCTGATTTGTTTGGTTATTGTTGAGAAAAGACTATAAATGCTAAGTGTTACATGGTTGTACTTATTTCCAAATTGCTGGTTATGTGTTCATATTTATTAAGTTGAGTTGGTCGATGACCCTACTAGTACATAGTGGTTTTGTACTGATACTACATGTACTCTTCTTTTTGTTGAGTGCAGAGCATATTCTAGCATCTCCGATGAGACCACAAATGTAGCCAGTGACCATTTTCATTTCAAGGGTGAGCTTCATCTTCCGAGTAGCCATGAGTCTTCATGCTCTATTCTAGTCCATTTATATCAGACACAGACACTTCAGTTATTCTAGTTTTTCAAATTGTACCCGCATATTATCATATTTAGATATTTTGATACAATGACTTTCAGTTTCTGAGGACATTTTAGATATTTGATTTATTCTACATTATTTTAACTATTAGTATTATTCGAATTATTGGTCGATAATAGAATTTCTCATTTTATATTTAAAAGCTGTTAAATATTGGTGTTGGGTATTTGGGGTTAGATAGTTCTCCCATCGGAGGCTTAGTATGAGTGCCACTTGTGATGGATTTGGGTCGTGATAAAGTTGGTATCATAGTTCTATGTTCGTTGATCTCGTTATACCAAGATGAGTCTAGTGGAGTGTTGTAAAATGATACGGAGACGTCAATACTTTTCTTCGAAAGACTATAGGACTTCAGGAAATTATCACTTTCTTTGTTCTTTCGTGCTATAACTTGATTCCAATTGATATTTGGTAATTCAAAGTGGTATCTGGTAATCCAAATTGGTATCTGGTAATCCAAATTGGTATCTGATTGTTCACTCTAGTGTTTCAAGGATGGTGAATACGAGAGCTAACGGAACTAGAGCAGTAGCTTCCACACCAGTAGTTCCAATTACACAACCCACTGTCAGAGGCAGAGGATGAGGTAGTCAAAGAGATAGAGGTAGGGCAACACCCGCCAGAGGTGGAGATCGGGATATAACTAATCCAACCCAACAAAGAGATAAGACACCTCCCCCACCCAAGGATCATCATGATGAGGTTATAAATAAGGAGGTTCTGGAGAATGAAGAGGCAATGCTAATTCTAGGAGGAGCAACTCCTCCCCAGATATTGTCTGAACTGATTCAAAAAGTACTTGGATTTTTGAGTGGGATGGAAGGTACTAGAGCCACACCTATAGTGCCTACTTACCAGTATTCGAGGGTGCAACCTGTCGCAATATTAGATCCTAGGATGGATGAGTTTTCAGGGATAAAGGCTTTCTCTCATTTTGTTTTAGGTCTTGTCATGACCAGGACTAAGCATGATATATTGACTAAATTCCTGAAGATGAAACCTCCAACCTTTGTCGATTCTGAGACAGAGGATGTTTTTAAGTTTATCATTGAGTATTATGAGAAGCTGCATAAGATGGGCATTGTGGAGCAGCATGGTATGTAATTTGTGACCTTCCAACTGCAGGGTGATGCTAAGCAGTGGTGGAGGGCTTATGTGAAATGTCGGTCTCCAGCTTTACCTCCATTGAGATAGACTCAGTTTCATACTACATTCTTATATAAGTATGTGCCATGCACTCTGCGTAACAAGAAGAAGGATGAGTTTCTGGCTCTTTAGCAGGGAAATATGTCAGTTGCAGCCTACGAGACTCAATTTCGTACCTTGTCCAGATATGCTACTCAGTTGCTTGGTACTAAAAGGGAGAGAACCCACCTCTTTGTTAAAGGTTTGAATACTGACTTGCAAGTTATGGCTTTGCATATGACTTCTGTTGGGAAGACTTTTAATGATGTTTTTGACTTTGTAAAGAAAGTGGAATGATTCAAGAAGGTTGGTCAGGCGAAGATAGTAGCGAAGAAGGCCCAAAATGCAGGCAACTTTAATGGATCTTACTGTAGGGGTATGGTCATCAGGCCTATCCAGCTCGTCCTATACATTCAACTCTTCTAGTATCTATAGGGGGTCTGTCAGGGACCAGTCAACAGTCTTCAGTTGTGAAAAGTCAAGGGGCATCATATTCTTCTTCTAGCCGACTCTCACTGGATCGAGCTTGTTTTACTTGTGGTGGTATTGGTTCCTTCAAAAGGGATTGTCCTAATTATAGGCAAACTAGTTTCCTGGGTCAGCAACAGTCCATAGCTATGGTTCCGGCTAGTAGAGGTGGTGATAATAATGGTAAAGGTCATCCACATGGTGGGCATGGTAGTTATTAGGCAACATTTATGGAAATTGAGGTGGTGGTAATGCAGGGAGAGATGGTGCTCAGCCTGCTAGAGAGGTTGCTCAGATTGATGATAGAGCTCATTGCTTTGCCTTTCCATGCAAATCCAAGGCGGAGGCTTCAGATGCAGTCATATAGGTACTATTCTTGTCTGTGACAGATGGCTATGGTCTTGTTTGATCCGGGTTCAACTTATTTGTATGTGTTTGTTAAATTTGCCTTGGGTTTAGACATTATTTGTGATATGCTTGACCCACCGGTGTATGTATCTACTCCGGTTAGAGACTCTGTGGTAGTGACTCAAGTGTATCGTGCTTGCTCTATAATGTTTATGGGTTTTTGAACTTGGGTGGATTTGGTGATTTTGGATATATTTGATTTTGATATCACCCTGGGCATGACTTGCTTATCCCCGTATCATGCTGTTTAGAACTATAATGCTAAAATTATGACCTTAGATATGTTGGGGATGGATAAGTTTGAATGGGAAGGTGTTTATAAGTCGGGACCTATGAAAATATTTTCCTTCATTCATGCTAATAAGCTAGTTGGGATGGGGTGTTTGGCCTTTTTGGCACATCTTTGGGATGTTTGTGTAGAGGCCCCCTCTATTGAGTCAGTTTCTGTAGTGTCTGAATTTTAGGAGGTATTTACCATCAATTTGTCAAGTATGCCTCCGGATCGAAATATTGGCTTTTGTATTAATTTGGAGCCGGGCACTCGCCCAATCTCTATCCCTTCCTATAGAATGGCTCTGACTGAGTTGAGGTAGCTCAAGAATCAGTTGTAGGATTTACTTGTCCTAGCGCTTCTCCTTGGGGTGCTCCCATGTTGTTTGTTAAGAGAAAAGATATTAGTATGAGAATATGTATAGACTATCGACAGTTGAATAAGGTTACCATTAGTAATAAGTACCTTTTGCCTCGAATAGATGATTTATTTGACTAGTTGTAGGGAAATTTAAGGTCAGGTTATCAACAGTTAAAGATTCGGCCCGAGAATATACCCAAAATAGCTTCCAGGACTCGTTATGGATATTATGAATTCCTATTGATATCCTTTGGGTTGACTAATGCGCCGACAACATTCATGAGTTTGATGAATGGTATTTTCAAATCTTTCTTGGATTCGTTTGTGACTGTATTTATTGATGACATTTTAATTTACTCCAAGAGTAAGGAGGAACATGTAGGTCACTTATGCATAGTCTTGGGTATTTTGAAGGAGAAACAATTTTCTGCTAAATTCCCTAAATGTAAGTTTTGGATATCTTCTATGTCCTTTTTGGGGCATGTGATTTCTAAAAAAAGGGTAATGGTAGATCCCCAAAAGATTTAGGTTGTTAAGAGTTGGGCTCGGCCTAACTCAGTGACAAGAATTTGGAGCTTTGTGGGTCTGGCTAGCTATTACTTCGCCTCCATTGCTACTCACTTGACATGACTGGCATAGAAGGAAGTACTGTTTGTTTTGTCTGACAAGTTTAAAGAGAGCTTTTAAAAGTTCAAGTCTCTTTTGACCACATCTCCCATCCTTGCCTTGTCGGTTGAGGGTAAGGATTTCAGTGTGTTTTGGTGATGCTTCATGTTCTGGCTTGGGTGTTGTGTTGATGCAGGGCAAGAATATGATTGCCTATGCTTCAAGGAAATTGAAGCCTCATGAATGGAATTATCCAACTCATGACTTGGAGTTGACAACAATGATTTTTGCACTTAAGATATGGAGACTCTATCTTTATTGTGTTAAGTGTGAAGTATTCACAGACCATTGTAGTTTACAACATATTTTCACTCAAAGGGACTTGAATTTGAGGAAGTGCAGTGGATGGAGTTATTGAAGGATTATGATGTGACCATCCAATATCATCCGGGGAAGACCAATGTGGTGGCAGACGCATTGATCCAAAAATCTGTAAGTATATGCAGTTTGGCTTGTTTGAGAGTGACGAGGAGACCTTTGACTAGAGATATCCAAACTCTAGCAATGCAGTTTATGTAGTTTCGAGTGTCTGAAAGGGGTAGAGTGTTGGCTAGTATGGAGGTAAGGTCAACATTCCTTGATAGAATCAAGGCTAAGCAATTTGAGGATGCAAAATTGAACAAGATTTCGAACAAAGTGGCGTGTAGTTAAGCTCAAGATGCCACACTTGATGTGTGTGGTGTGTTAAGGGTGAGAGGGAGCGTGTGTGTGTCTCGTATTGATAATGTGATTCTGAGTCTTCTTGCAGAAGCTCATGATTTCTGATACTTTATGTATCCTAGTGCAACCAAGATGTATCATGACTTAATACAACTCTATTAGTGGCCCCGAATGAAGAGAGATATAGTAGAGTATGTGGCCAATTGTCATAAATGTCAGCAGGTGAAGTATGAACATCAAAGGCCTACAGTTTACTTCAGAGCATGCCCATTCCCGAGTTGAAGTGGGAGAATGTTGCTATGAATTTTGTACTGGGTGTTCCTAAGACCTTAAGATAACATGACTTGATCTAGGTCATAGTGGACAAGCTAACAAAGTCCGCTTTCATTCTAGCATCCAGAAGGCTCCGTATATATCACAACCTAAACCGTAATGAGTGGCACCCACCTTAAATCCCCGGTGAGCGAACCAAGTACACAAGCCAACACTTATCAAAACTAAGCAGCTAAAACTAGTTTGCATTAATTAAAAACCAAGATTCATAATTAAAAGTAAATGATAAAAATTTGTACGAAAATAACCTCTAGAATCTGAAAGTCATGTACCAAAACTTCTAATAAGTCTAGAACACGGGAATGCAACCCCAAAACAAAAAGGAATCTGAGTCCAAATAATGGACTAGAAAGAAGATGGATGAACCCATGGTAGCCCGGAAGAAAGAGCTCACCCTTGGATTCAATAAGCATCCGTATCACAACTGAAGTCGTGCAACAACTATTGAAATATTCCCTGTACTCAAAAAAAAAGAGTTAATGCAGTATCAGTACATAAAAATAATAGTGTACTGGTAGGATCATCGGCCAGCTCCAAATATACAAAATATAGACAAATAACTATGATTTAGTAAAATAGGAACAGACATGTATAACAAAGTTAGTGAATATAACACAGACTCTCAGCCATCAACCTAACTTAACAACCATATGGACATGTCCAAACCACAACAACAATAATATATGCAATTACACACCCTTTTCAAGTAACCCAGACCCCTCAAGGATCCCTAAGACATCATCTACAATATTTAACATGCAATCCCAGTCTACACAAGAACCAACTCAACATTTAAACACAACCACCCAGCCACTCATAGAACAACATGTAAATAATTACATCACAAGAAATAACCTGGTTCACTCATGGAACCAACGCACAAAAACACAATCAAATATGTACCAGGCGTGGTACCCGGCTAACCATAATAGAACATGTACTAGGCATGGTACCCGAGCCAACTGATAGATATCCCGTACCAGGCGTGGTACCCGAGCCAACCAATAATCTGTACTAGGTGTGGAACCCAAGCCAACCAAAGAAACACACATATCATCCAATCACAAATACAATGAACACAACCACACTTGTAAAATCAATAAGCATATAAAAACAAGTTTATTGCATGAGATTAACAACAAGATTTCATTTCACATTCATTCCCTTAATCCCCAAATAGGAAATGTACATGTAATACTAATAAAATAGTTAACATGTACACATTTCGTAATTGGAAAATAATTCAACCATCATCTACCTCGAATCGAGCGCAACTGCTCTATTAGACCAGAGCTTTCCCATTTCTTGAAGTTCTAGCTTGTTCTTGGTCTAAAAACAAACACATAACACAAAAATCAACCTAAATGGACTAAATATTCCCGGATTATACCCTAATCCCAAACTCCATGCTAAACTCATAATCATTCCACCCAACAAATGACCTTTCCACCAATAATTCACCTAGAACTACCAACATTATGGGCATATTAGCAAATTATAGTATTTAAATCATGAATTAAATAATTTATAACAAAACCCAAGGTTTCTACACCCAACAATTATTGTTACACCAGATTTTCCATCTTAGGTCAAGCCAAACCCTCCCCAAAGCCCGTAACTATCGATTCTAAGGTATAGAAATCGAAGTACCAAGTTAGGGGAACAAATTAATTACCTTTACGAAGATATTTGGTGGAAAATTAGTAGAAATTGCCCCTATTCATCTTTGTCCTTCTCTAAAATGTTCTTGAGAAATTCTGAACATTTTTAAGGAAGTTTCTGTATTTATATTGACTTATCCTGCTATAGCGGCCCAATCCCGCTATAGCGGCACCACCATAGAAATAACCACCTGCTATAGTGGAGTTGACCACATTTGACTCCTGCTATAGCTGGAATTTATCCACTATAGTGGTGTTGCCGTAGAAACGTGTCACCCGCTATAGCAGCTGACATGGGACAGAACCTTGAGAATCCTCCCAATTTTACCTATTTTGTAACACACCTTCAAACCTTGATGTTCTAGACCAACCCCTTCACGTCAAGTTTGATATCAGGACTTTTACTTACCCAAATTTATTTCCAAAAGGTCCTACAGACTCCTTAACATATTAGATAATAGAAAAACTACCTCAACCTTAGGCATTTTACCCAATCCTTTCCTGGATTTTCCTAGACCTTACCTCACTCAAAATTTGTTCGAGACTAGCCTAGCCCAAAATTTCCAACTCTCCAACCCAGGAGTTTTCTAACCCATTTCTTCGCACAAATAGCTCACCCATAATGATGGGAAGGGTCATTAGAATAGATACCAATTTACCCATCATTCGTCCCCGAATGAACAAATACAAAAAAAGATAAGCTAAAAAGAGAAAAGGGTAGTACCTGAATCCTCAAACAAGTGAGGGTACTTGTCCTGCATGTCCTTCTCAGTTTCCCAAGTGGCTTTTTTAGTTGGATGATTCTTCTATTGAGCTTTCACCGATATGATTTCCTTCATCCTCAACTTCCAGACATCCTGATCAAGAATAGCAATTGGCTCTTCTTCGTACTAAATTTCCTTATCTAGCATGACCGAATCCCATTTGATGATATACTCTCATCCCCATGGTATATTTTCAACATGGATACATGGAAAACTTGATAGACTCTGAACAAACTGAGAGGCAATGCTAACCTTTAAGCTACCAGCCCCACACTTTTGAGAACCTCAAATAGATCGATATACCGAGAGCTAAGCTTACCCCTCTTGCCAAACCTCATTACCCCTTTCATTAATGACATCTTCAACAAAACCTACTCACCAACTTGAAAAGACATGTCCCTTACCTTGCAATACGCATACTCTTTTTGCCTGCTCTAGGATGCTAATAACTTGGTTTGAATACCTCTCACCTTTTCTTGAGCTTCCTTCATCAAGTCAACACCCAAAGGTTTCACATCGCCTGCCTCGAACCACCCTTTGGGCGACCGACATCCCCTCCCATAAAATGCCTCAAATGGTGCCATGTCAATAATAGAGTGATAATTGTTGTTGTATGAGAATTCACACAATGGTAAGAACTGATCTCAATGGCGCCCAAAATCAATCACACATCCTCTCAGCATGTCCTCCAGCACCTGAATCATCCTTTCCGACTGACTACCCATCTGAGGATGAAAAGCTATGGTAAAACTGAGTTTGGTGCCCAACTCTTCATGTAACTTGCCCAAAACTTAAAAGTAAATTGTGTACCTCTATCCAAAATGACGGAAAGGGGAACCCTGTGCAACCTCACTATCTCCTTGACGTAGATATTAGACAACTGCTGGGAGTTGTAATCCACCCTGACTAGAATGAAATGAGTTGACTTTGTCAACCTGTCCATGATGACCCAAATTAAAAGTCAACCTGTCCATGATGACCCAAATTAAATCATACTTTTCCAAGGTCTTAGAAATACCCACCATAATGTCCATGGCTATCATTTCCCACTTCTACTTAGGAATAGGCCTCCTTTGAAGCCATCCTGTAGGTCTTTGATGCTCATACTTCACCTGCTGACAATTTTGACACATAGACACATATTTAACTATATCCCTCTTCATCCCAGGCCACTAACAAAACCTCCTCAAGTCCAGATATATTTTGGTTACACCCGGATGAATCGAGTACCATAAACCATGAGCTTCTGCTAACATATTCTATATCATGTCATCAACCCAAGGGACACAAATCTGCCCTCTAAAACCCAACACCCTACATGCGTGAAGTGTGACATCCGGGGCCTCTGCAGACACCACCTTGTTCTAAAGCTTGTTCAATTGCATATCTTAAAATTGTTTGGCTTTGATTTCCTCCAGAAATATGGGTTTGACCTTAATACTAGACAACACTCCACCCTTTTATGAAATTCCCAGCTGTATGAACTTGGATGCTAGAGTTTGAATCTCTCTAAACAAGGGTCACTTAGATAACCCCAAACAAGCCAAACTGCTCATGCTAACCGCTTTACAGCTCAATGCATCTGCCACCACATTGGCCTTATCTAGATGATACCGAATGGTTAGGTCATAATCTTTCAATAACTCCATCCACCTCATCTATCTGAGATTTAAATCCTTCTGTGTGAATACATGTTGCAGGTTGCGATGGTCTGTGAACACCTCACACTTGACACTGTAGAGATAGTGTCTCCAGATCTTAAGTGTGAATACCACCGCTGCCAACTCTAAATCATGGGTTGGGTAGTTCTTCTCGTGAGGCTTCAACTGCCTTGAAGCATAAGATATAACATTCTTGTCCTGCATTAACACTACATCTAAACTCAAATGTGAAGCATCACATAATACAATAAAATCCTTACCTTTAACCGGCAATGATAGGGTAGGAGCTGTAGTAAGGAGTATCTTGAGCTTTTGGAAGCTCTCCTCACACTTGTCATACCACACAAATGGTACCTCCTTTTAGGTCAATCTTGTCAAATGGGTAGCAATAAAAGCAAAGTTCTTGACATACCTGCGATAATAGCCAGCAAGACCCACAAAATTCCTAACCTCCATCACAGAGCTAGGCCAGACCCAACTCTTAACTTCCTTAATCTTTTGGGGATCCATCATCACACCTTTTCTAAAACCACATGCCCTAAGAAAAGCAACAAAAGACAACCAAAATTCGCACTTTGAAAACTTGACATACAATTTTTGGCTTCTCAAAATCCATAAAACAATGCGAAGATGCTCTGCATGCTCCTTTTTACTCTTGGAGTAAATCAAAATATCATCTATAAATACAATCACAAAGGAATCCAGAAATGACTTGAAAACACTATTCATCAAACTCATAAATGATGCCGGTGCATTGGTCAACCCAAATGACATTACCAGGAATTTATAGTGCCCATACCGAGTCTGGAAAACCATTTTAGGTATATCCTCAGGCCTAATCTTCAGCTGGTGATACCCTGACCTCAAGTCAATCTTTAAAAACACCAAAGCACCCTGTAACTGGTCAAAAAGGTCATCTATTCGGGGTAAATAATACTTATTCTAGATGGTAACCTTGTTCAATTTCCTGTAGTCTATACACATCCTCATACTACCATCCTTCTTTTTCACAAACATGATCGGAGCACCCCAAGGCGAAGCATTGGGATGAATGAATCCTTTATTAAGAAGTTCTTGAAGCTGGGTTTTAAGTTCCCTCAACTCTGCCAGAGCCATACAATTAGTAGGAATAGAGATTGGGCGAGTGTCCAGCTCCAAATCTATAAAGAAATCAATGTCCCTGTCCGGAGGCATACTAGAAAGGTTCGTAGGAAATACCTCCTTAAATTGATGAACCACAAGGACTGACTCAATAGAGGAGACTCCACACTAACATCCCAAAGATGAGCCAGGAAGGCAGAACACCCCTTCCCCACTAGCTTTCTAGACCAAATAAAGGATATGATCTTCGGTCTTAGGCCTGGACACACCTTCCCACTCTAGTCTATCCATACCCAGAATCTCTAGAGTTACTATCTTAGAATTATAGTTTAACACAACATGATAAGGAGACAGCTAGGTCATATCCAAAATAATATCAAAATCTAGCATATCCAAAATAACCAAATCTACCCATGTACGAAAACCCATAAACACAACAGAACATAAAAGATACACATTGATTACCAGTATCGACTCCTCAAATAGAGTAGAGACATGAATAGGGGAATCAAGGATATCACAATTCAAATCCAAACCCAAGGCAAATTTAAAAGATACATAAGAATATGTGGAAACCAAATCAAATAAACTAGAAGCCATTCAATCACATATGAGAATTATACCTGTTATCACAACATTTGATGCCTTGGCCACAGACTTCCTTGAGAAGGCATAACAATGAGTTCTATCATCAATCTGGCCAACCTCCCTAGCTGGTTGTTCCACTACCCTCCCTGCATTACCTTTGCCTCTGTTTCCACGGCCTCTCTGATTATTATCTTGCCCACCCTATGGGCGTCCCCTGCAATTGCCACCTCCACCTGCTGGTACTACAACCTTAGTCTGCTACTGCACCTGATTTCCTACTTGTTTGAGAGGGAATTCCCTCTTAAAATGACCCGGATCACCATAATGGAAATATCCTTGATCAAGAGAGGGCCTGCTAGCAGAAAAATAAGAAGCCTCCTATCCTCTAGGAGCTGAAAACTACTAATTGGCCCCTGAATAACCACCTGTAGAAGCTGGTAGGGCTGACTGGATAAGATGAGCCAAATAACCCTGCTGGATGGGACTTTTAGAGTAAGAACTGCTAAAGTTACCCATATTCCAAGACTTCTTGGCTAATACCTTAGCCTGCCTAACTTGCTTAACGCCCTCCAGTTTTTTCACATAGTCGGTTACCTTATTAAAACTCTTCCCTGCATAAGTCATATGAACATATACAACCTGCAATTCAGTATTTAGACCCTTAACGTACAGATGAATCCTCTCTTACTCAGTTCCCAACAGTTGGTTAGCATAGCAGGAGAAAGTATGAAACTTTGCCTCATAAGCTGCAACAGATATGCTACCATGTCCAAGGTCCAGAATCTCATCCTTCTTGCTATCCCTAAGAGTACGAGGCATATATTTCTCCAGAAATATGGCATGAAATGAGCCTAAGTCATCGGAGGAAAAGCTGATGATTGACACTCTACATGAGCCCTCCACCACTGCTTGGAATCACCCTGTACCTTAAAAGTAACAAACTCCACCCCATTCTATTGTACAATACCCAACTTATGCAACCTCTCATAACATTATAGAATAAACTTGAAAGCATCCTAATTCTCTATATCATGAAATGATGAAGATTTCAACTTCAAGAACTTAGTCAATAACTTATGCTCGGTCTCGATCATGACATGGCCTAGTACCAAATGGAAGAATGCATCTGTACCCGAAGCTTCATCCATCTTGGAGGCTGTGGAAATAATGGGTTGGGCATCCAAAACTTGGGTAGCCGGCATAGTGAGAGTGGATCACGTACCCACCAACACACTCAAGAATGCTAGCACCTGCTGAATAACCTCATATGACATAGGGAAAAACTGTACCTCCAACCGGTGCTGCCACATCTGGTTCCACACCATCCTCGTGTACTACCTCAACCTCCCCCTCAATATGATCCTATAGTGGGGGAATGATTGTCTCCCTTTTCTCAGTATCATCTTGAGCTCCACCCTTTGCGGGTGTTTCTTTCCCTCTGCCTCTGCCCCTGCCTCTGCCTCTCCCTCGCCTTCAAACTACCAATTCCGCACCTAAAGCTGCTGCCTTTGCTCCATTTTGCCTGGTGTTAACCATTTGTGGAAAAAAGAATAAAGGAAGTTAGATACCAATTTGGATCTCCAAATAGCAATTAGAATCAATTTATAGCATGAAGGAAGAAAGAAGAGATAGTTTTCTAAAGTTCTGTAGCCTCTCGAAAAAAAGTACAAACGTCTCTGTACCATTTCGCAAGACTCTACTAGACCCATTTTGGTACACTGATATCAATGAACCTAGGGCTCTGATACCATCTTTGTTATAACCTAAACCACCACAAGTGGCACCCACCCTAAACCCCCGATGATCGAACCAAGTACCCAAGCCAACACTTAACAAATCTAAGCAACTAAAACTAGTTTCCATTAATTAAAAACCAAGATTCATAACTAAAAGTAAATGATAAAAATTCCTACAGAGATAACCCCTAGAATCTGAAAATCATGTACCAAAATATCTAACAAGTTTAGAACACTGGGATGCAACCCCAAAACAAAAAGGAATCTGAGTCCAAATAATGGACTAGAAAGAAGATGGATGAACCCATGGTAGCCTAGAAGAAGGAGCTCACCCTTGGATTCAATAAGTATCCGTATCACAACTGAGGTCATGCAGCTGCTGCCAAAATATGCCTTGTACTCAACAAAAGAAGAAAAAGTATAGTATCTATACACAAAAATGGCAGTGTACTAGTAGGATCATCAGTCAGCTCCAAATATACGAAATATGGATAAATAACTATAATTTAGTAAAATAGGACAAGACATGTATAACAAAGTCAATGAATAGCCTAGACTCTCAGCCATCAACCTTACTTAACAACCACTGATGACATGTCCAAACCACAACAACAACAATATATGCAATTACACACCCTTTTCAAGTAACTCGGACCCCCCAAGGATCCCTAAGACATCATCTACAGTGTTTAACATGCAATCTCGGTCTACATAAGAACCAACCCAGCATTTTAAAACAACCACCCAGCCACTCATAGAACAACATGTAAATAATTACATCACAAGAAATAACCTGGTTCACTCATGGAACCAACGCACAAAAACACAATCAAATATGTACCAGGCGTGGTACCCGGCTAACCATAATAGAACATGTACTAGGCATGGTACCCGAGCCAACTGATAGATATCCCGTACCAGGCGTGGTACCCGAGCCAACCAATAATCTGTACTAGGTGTGGAACCCAAGCCAACCAAAGAAACACACATATCATCCAATCACAAATACAGTAAACACAACCATACTTGTAAAACCAATAAGAATATAAAAATAAGTTCATTGCATGAGATTAACAACAAGATATCATTTCACATCCATTCCCTTAATCTCCAAATACGAAATGTATAGGTAATACTAATGAAACAGTTATCATGTACACATATTGTAATTGGGAAACAATTCAACCATCACCTATCTCAAATTGAGCCTGAATGCTCTACTAGACCGTAGCTTTCCTAATTCTTGAAGTTCTAGCTTGGCCTAAATATTCTCGGATTATATCCTAATCTCAAATCCCAGGCCCAACTCATGATCATTCCACCCAACCTAGGGATTTTCCACTAATAATTTTCCTAGAACTACCAACATTATGGTCATATTAGCAAATTATGGTATTTAAATAATGAATTAAATAGTTTATTACAAAACCCAAGGTTTCTACACCCAATAATCCTTATTATACTAGATTTTCCATCATAGGTCAAGCCAAACCCTCCCTAAAGCCTGTAATTATCAACTCTAAGGTATAGAAATCGAAGTACCAAGTTAGGGGGAACAAATTACTTACCTTTTCAAAGATTTTTGGTAGAAAATTAGTAGGAATTGCCTCTATTTGCCTTTGCTCTTTCCCAAAATATGCTTGAGAAATTCTAAATATTTTTGTGGAAGTTTCTGCATTTACGTTAACTTATCTCGCTATAATGGCCCAATCCCTCTATACAGCAGCCGCCTGCTATAGCAGGGTTGACTGCCTTTGACTCCTGCTATAGCCAAAATTTCTCTTCTATAGCGGCATTGCCATAGATGTGTGTCACCTTCTATAGCGGCCGACATGGGATAAAACCTTGGGAATCCTTCCAATTTTTCTTATTTCACAACACACCTTCAAACCTAGACATTCCAGACCAACCCTTTCATGTCAAGTTCAATATCAGGAGTTCTACTCACCTGAATTCATTTCTAAAAAGTCCTACATACTCCTTAACATCTTAGCTAATAGAATAACTATCTCAACCTTAGACATTTTACCCAATCCTTTCCTGGATTTCCCTAGACCTTACCTCACTCAGAGTTCATCTGAGATAGCCTAGACTAAAATTTTCAACTCTCCAACCCATAAGTTTCTAACCTATTTCTTTGCATGAATAGCTCACCCATAATGATGGGAAGGGTCATTACAGTATGGGTCACTTTATGGGGTGGAGGTGTAGATCACCTATAAGCTGGTTTGAGGTAGGTGAAGCAACATTAATAGGGCCAAATTCAATTCATGAGACTATGGAAAAATTTCAGCTCATTAGGGAGAGATTGAAGGCTGCTCAGAGTCGTCAGATATCCTATGCAGATGTAAGGAGAAGAGACTTAGAATTTGAAGTTGATTATTGGGTGTTTATGAAGGTTTCACCTATGAAGGGGGTGATGAGGGTTGGTAAGAAAGGGAAGCTTAGTCCTCGGTATGAAGGTACCTACAGGATTTTGAGGAGAGTTGGCAATGTAGCTTAAGAGTTAGAGTTTCCCATAGAGTTTGCATCGGTGCACCCAGTCTTTTAAGTATCCTTGTTAAAGAAGTACATTGGTGATTCGGCTTCAGTTGTGCCATTAGAGAGTATGGGTGTAAATGATAGTCTCTCTTACAATGAGGTATTCAGTTGAAATTCTTGATCGTCAGGTTCATAAATTGAGAAATAAGGAAGTTGCTTCAGATAAAGTCCTTTGGAGAAACCAGTGCATTGAGGGAGCTACTTGGGAAGATGAAGAAGCTGTGATGATCAAGTACTCTCACCTCTTTCCTTTTGATTCAGTTCCAGCTTTCGGTAACAGTTTCCTCCTTAGTATTTCCCATCATTTGTCCTCATGCTCCTAGTATGAATTCATGTTTCACAAATTCAGTCCAGTCATGTCTTAGCAGAAAATCAGTCGTTTTTTCAGTACTTTAGCTTTTAGGATTTAATTAGTAGGAATTGCAGCTCTTTTCCTCAAAACTCAGCTTGCTTAATATTCATTTGAGGACAAATGATTCCAAGGGGGAGATATTGTAACACCTCAAAATTTGAACTAAAAATACTAGCATTTAAGCTAGTTTTCTACAGAATCTCAGCTCCACAGGCAGATCCATAGGCCGTAAGAGGTTCCACGAGCCTTGAGCCTAGCTGTGGGAGCTATTCTAGTGGGCAGCAGCTCCACGAGCTTGCCCACAATCTGTGGGGAAGCCCACGAGTCGTGGAGGCCAACCATAGAAATAGTCTAGAGGGCCACCCAGCCTCTTTCAGCCCAATGATCAAGGCCACGAGTTGTGGTAGGTCCTATGAGTAGTGATCCTCAACCATGGGATTTGTACAGAGGACCATCCAAGCTATCCAAGCTTGACGAACCATACCACGAGCCGTTCGGTGGGAATTTCTGCAGCTTTTTAATTCTTAAGTTAGGGGTATTTTGATCTTTTCTCCAACCTTTTAAACCCTATAATAAGTCATTTTAGACATATTTTTGAGGGCATTTAGTCAAAATTAGAATATTTTCCCTTATTCCATTGATTAAGCTTCAAAAAAAGAAAAGAAACTCCCTCAAGCTATAGACCTAGGGTTTCTTCCCCTTCAAGCCTCAGTTCAAGTTCAAGATTCTTCTACATTCAGGTATGTGAGTATTAAGTAAGGGTTTAGTTCATCCTTATGCCCCAAACCTCAGATTTTTATTTTAATTTTTATGGTTTTATGAAACTAGGGTTCTTACCCTATCATGCAGTCTCTTAAAAAAATTAGTCCTTATGATTTCTACATAATTTGTATTCTATTTTTAAATGATTTATGTCATAATTTCAATAATTTGCATGGACTTTTAGAAGGATTTGAGAAGTCAAGAATTTAGCATGAAATTGTAGTTTTTTCACTTGAATTGGCTTTTCTTCAGAATTTAGCTCAGGATATTAACATTTAGTTTTTAAAAAAATTTAGCAAGTTTTTAGACTACAAATTTTTTAGAAAAATATTTTTAGACCAGTTAAGTTCTAACCCAAATTTCAGAACTTCAATTTTTAAACGATCTATCGATATCAGTATTAGGAGTAGTACTGTCACGCCCCGAGGTTACCACATAGACGTAACACGGGACCTGAGACCACAAGTTCCCCAAGATAACCCTTGGTCATAGCATAACTCAGGTATATCAATTAAACATAGAGAAAGCATGATAAGAATTAGATAACTCAATCCATAAGATAAAATCAAGAGGATAATGATTTGAAGAAAACTCGAATATTGTCTATATCTGAAAAGCCTCTACACATGACATAAGGAGTTGGTAGGACAAGACCCTAGCTAACTCAAGGTACAAAAGAAAATAATCAAAACTAGCTAGAGTCATATCTAGCTCTCGAACAATGAGGACTCACCAACACTGACTAGATACGGCCTGCGGTCTCTAGCCACATGCCTGAGGGAGGGAACCTGAATCTGCATCATCGAGAGGATGCAACACAAAATATGCGTCAGTACTATAAGATGTACCGAGTTTGTGAGATATGCATGATCATGATAAGAAAACATACTTAAAATATACTTAAAAGGAACTCGCTAATAAAAAGAGATAGCATAAGAAATTATCAAGATATGAGACATAAAGCATGAAGTAAAGTCAAGATTCAAAATAAAGTATCATATAACTTCATAGCTCAAAAATAATCATGTGGGAGTTTCTCTTAACCGACATAAATCATGCTGAGCTATATGGAGTCCAGTGTCATGCACCCACACTAAAAAAGGCTGTCCTAATCGGCCAAAGTTAGAACCATGTCATACCAGGATCCTGTCATAAGCCACAGAGGGCACCTACGGTGGCATGTAGTTTTGGGACTAAGGGTACTCTTACCCGGTCTAACTCAGTGCTAAATACTACTCCCAAACACACACACACCCCCCCATATATATATATATATATATAGCATGAGGCTCACATACATGTGACATATCTAGATGTCAAAACTAGTTCATAAACATGTTCATAACCCGGATCTTCATACTGCGCACGAACCTTAGTTTAGAAAATTATTCATAAGCATTGATGGCACATCGGGTGTCTTGTCTTGCATAATAATTCATAACTTGAAAACTTGCATGGCTCTAGTTCAATTTCATAATAACATATATTTTTATAGAACATAGGAACTAGACATGCTCTTGCTTGAAAATTCATGAGAATACATGCTATCAATACCCAATTTTCTTAAATCAATCCATGCATGTAGGATTTACCATAATTAACCTTCAATTCATGAAATAGAGTTCATATATAAAAACCCATGCAAAATCATGCAATTGAATAGAATTTCATAATAAAATCATGAGCATGCAATTTAAAGCAAAACCCATAAGAATTGGGTAAGAACCTTAATTTGATAGTTCATGACATCAAAATAGAAATTAGGGGTTTTGGACACAAGGGTGAAGGAAACCCATTGTTGAATACCCACATACCTTGATTGAATCTAACCCACTTGAAATTGAAAAGAAGAGGAGACTTGAACTTGGAGCTGAAACCCTAACTTGAAACTTGAGAGATGGAACTCCTTTTCTTCTTTTGGAACTTGATTTAAAGAATGGGAGAGAACTTAGGCCAAGTGGGAATAAAAATCCTTCTAAATAGGCATAAAACGACTTAGTAAAGGAGATAAAAGAGTGGAAATTTACAAAAATATCCCTGGACTTAAGCTTGGAAAAACTGATAATATGACTCGGCTTCAGGGACCACGAGTCAGTCTACGGACCGTCAAAGTAAATGATGGACCATCATCTGGTTTATGGTTTCAGGAACCATTTTTGGGAGTCTACTGGAATTCTATTCCACGAGTCACTCTATGGTCTGTGATTCTGAACGACAGACCATCTTGTGACTCGTGGTTTTGACTTTAGGAAATAAGGATCCTCTAACCCTCAAAAACTACGGATGGAATGACGGGTCGTGAAATAGGTTGATAGGTCATCAACCCACTCATGGAATTTAGAGGACTTGGTACATCTCTGTAGGTGATTTCACGAGTTACAGGATGGACCATTTTTCAAAATGACAACCCGTCAAGTCACTCATGGAATCTAGGGAAGAAATATTAAATTTTGACAAACCACGGGTCACTCTACGGACCGTGGTTTTGGTCTATGGGTCGTGAACCAACCAGTGGTTTTGAAGATGAAAATTTTAAGGTTCATGTCAGAAATCATGAGTCAGAGTACGGACCGTGGTTCAGAACCATGGTTCATCATCTCATCCATAGTCACTGACAGTGCTGCAGTAAAATGCCCATAACGTTTTACTCCAGACTTGGATTACTGCTATGTTGGTGGAGTTGGAAATAAGACTCAAAAGCCTTTAATTTGGTGGGTACTAGGTCACCTAACTCTTTATAATTTAAGAGGAATGATCGATTAAAGTTGACCATAATTTAGTTTTACATAAAAACTTACTTGGGTGAGGTGCTTGCAATTTAACTTGATGATAGGGGTTTCTTATGAATATGATTCGCATCCGAAGCACTCACCACACTAGGAAAATAATCATTACACTCATGGAAAAGGTTCGGGTATTAGCTTAGGATTTTTGGGGTGTTACAATATCTCCGCCTTGGGATCATTCGTCCTCGAATGAAGACTAACTAGGCTGAAGTGGTAGGGAAAGAGATGCAATCCCACTAACTGAGTTCTAAAAGCTGGAGTACTGACATGGTAACTGATTTCTGACTAAAATATGAACTGAGATGGATTCGTGAGACCTATATGCATACTGAGAGTATAAGAACACCGATAGGATATGAAACTGGATACCCAACATAATAACTGGTCTGGAGTGAGAGTAGGGACTTAACTGAAATCATAAAGAATGAACGCATTCTTAGGAATCATAGCTTGCTGAAAGGAACATTAAAATGAGAGGAGTAGCTATACGGAAAAACTATTATCTTCTAAATACCACACTTATCATTCTATAAAAAAAATACTCACCTGCGCACATAAAGATACTAAGGTCTGAGTCTAACTACCTGCTTTCTCCATGTTCAAGCCTACTTCAACTAAAACCTTTGCATCTAGAGTTATCTCCTAAGAATAGTATTCCTTCTTATCATAACAACCAACTAACCTTGAGATCCTAATCAAAGGGTCACTAGTTGCGCAAAACAAAGGTCCACATGTATTCCATCACGATATTCAAGCTTATCACTATGGTCACCTAGTGGTTTTATGTCTTACCCTATCCAAGACTTCTCCCCTCTTCCCTAGCATACTTAGGAGCTGTAACATCAAGAACTTCTACAAGGAGACATACAAAAATTCCTCAACAAGAACACCAAAAGGAAAATAAATCCACTACTTATTATCTAGGCTACTACTTAGCTTCCTCCACTAACAGCTATAACAACACAAGGAAAAATCACCGAGGAAATAGAGTGAGAGCATGAGTATCACGAATGAAGAAATACTGATTGATCTTGACTTACACTTAGCATGATCAAGCCACTCAGGGTGAGGCTTGGGGAATTGAGTGCAATAGGTATAAGCACTTCACATATTGGGCATGTAAGACATGAATTAGTGGGGATCACCACCCCTCGTCATCAAGGGCAAAGGTCAAAGGGCTTTAGAGTAAGGAAATCATAAGCGCGATTCATTTCAAGAATCAGGTCTGAGCATATACATGATGTAACATGATTTGATTTGCCATTAAGGCATGTCTGAGGACTGAACTGAGTAAATAGGATTGAGCGATCTGAGAGACATGAGTTTACATAAATAATGAACCTAGAGGCATAAAGCTGGAATTTATGGAATCACAGAGTAAGACTAGAATTGTTGTTTGAAGCAATCACTTGTCACTCTAGAAGGTAATTATGAGCGTGAATTTTAATAGGGTGCATAAATTTTAAATAGGATCATGGCGCTGATATACAAGGCATGCAAAAAGGTATCGTGTTGGCAGAAGTATACTTAGGACGCTAGGATGGAATTAAGCTTCTACCTCCCCTCCTAACCTTGTTCTAACAACCAAAAACATCAATACCTGAGCCTCCAAAATCTGACCGATTCTACATCCCACTATCTCCCCCTTAGATTCATGCTACCCTTCTAAGTCTATGGACCCCTCACCAACCTCTCAAAGGAACTATGATCATTTTATCCTAACAGAGCATACACGACTCCAAAATCTAGCACGAATACCCACTTCCTTCTATTGTCTAAGGTTCTTGTTAGCCTAAAAGTCTAGGCCTCAACCTTTCTATCTCCACTTTGTTCTAGGTTAAGACAACTCACAACAAGATTAGGGGTCCGTGGACTATGGATGCATAAAGGAAGAAAATTTAGTAATGTACCTGATTCAACTTCTGGAGGAATACTCTGACCCGGTTGGATAGGCAATGAAAGGAATTGGTTTTGGAGCTGTAACATCAAGAACTTCTACAAGGAGACATACAAAAATTCCTCAACAAGAACACCAAAAGGAAAAGAAATCCACTACTTCTCGTCTAGGCTACCACTTAGCTTCCTCCACTAACAGCTATAACAACACAAGGCAAAATCACTGAGGGAATAAAGTGAGAGCATGAGTATCATAAATGAAGAAATATTGATTGATCTTGACTTACACTTAGCATGATCAAGCCACTCAAGGTGAGTCTTGGGGAATTGAGTGCAATAGGTATAAGCACTTCACATACTGGACACGTAAGACATGAATTAGTGGGGATCACCACCCCTCGTCATCAAGGGCAAAGGTCAAAGGTCTTTAGAGTAAGGAAATCAGAAGCGCGATTCATTTCAAGAATCAGGTCTGAGAATATACATGATGTAACATGATTTAATTTGCCATTAAGGCATGTCTGAGGACTAAACTGAGTAAATAGGACTGAGCAAGCTGAGAGACATGAGTTTACATAAATAATGAACCTCGAGGCATAAAGAGGCGATTTATGGAATCGCAGAGTAAGACTAGAATCGTTGTTTGAAGCAACCACTTGTCACTCTAGAAGCTAAGTATGAGCGCGAATTTGAATGGGGTGTGTAAATTTGAAATAGGATCATGGCGCTGATATACAAGGCATGCAAAAAGGTATCATGATGGCAGAAGTATACTTAGGACGCTAGGATGGAATTAAGCTTCTGCCTCCCCTCCTAACCTTGTTCTAACACCCAAAAACATCAATACTTGAGCCTCCAAAATCTGACCTATTCTACATCCCACTATCTCCCCCTTAGATTCATGCTACCCTTCTAAGTCTATGGACCTCTCACCAACCTCTCAAAGGAACTATGATCATTTTACCCTAACAGAGCATACACGACTCCAAAATCTAGCACGAATACCCACTTCCTTCTATAGTCTAAAGTTCTCCTTAGCCTAAAAGTCTAGGCCTCAACCCTTCTATCTCCACTTTGTTCTAGGTTAAGATAATTCACAACCAAACAAGATTAGGGGTCCGTGGACTATGGATGCATAAAGTAAGAAAATCTAGTGATGTACCTGATTCAACTTCTGGAGGAATACTCTGACCCGGTTGGCTAGGCAATGAAAGGAATTGGTTTTGGAGCTGAACACCACTGTTGCTCCGCTTAGCTGAGGAGCAATCCTTGATTCTATGGCCTAACTGCCCACACCTAAAACAACCCTCTTTGCCAGCAAGGCACTCACCTAGGTAAAACTTGCCATAACTACTGCAACGAGGGTACCTTAAGGTATTCATAGCCCAATGGTGAAAAGACTGAGAATCGAGGGCAGGTGTGCTAACTAAAGATGGGGTTGGTCCAGATAACCTCTGCTGAGAAGACAATTGGTTCCATGTTCTGGTATTCTTGTTCTTCCTATTCCTCTTCTTTAGTTTCTATTTCTCATTCAACTGAGCTGTCATGGCTTGAGCCAACACACAGATGGCTTCACAAAATTCTACATTTGTAACCTCATGATCTGGAGTGGTCAGATTAGCATTCCTTGTGGGGTTTCTTCGCGGAGACATTATCTGAAATGCGCACAGAACTGATTAGAAGGGTAAGTAGAGTCTAACTCTATCGTATGATAGTGAACATGAAGCAGTAAAGTTATTCCTAAAACACCTCATAGCCTCTCTGTCTAAGTGTGGCGCACTTCACACCCATGAAAATGACTCTACTTGATGCGGCTTTTAGACACCCTAGGACTCTTGAACTTGATTCTCTGATACCAAGTTTTTCACGCCCCGAGGTTACCTCCTAGACATAATGGGACCTGGGACTACAAGTGCCCCAAGCTAACCCTTGGTCATAGCATAACTTAGGTATATCAATTAAACATAGCGGAAGCATGATAAGAATTAAATAACTCAATCCATAAGATAAAATCAAGAGGAACATGATTTGAAGAAAACCCAAATATTGTATACGTCTGAAAAGCCTCTACACATGACATAAGGAGTTGCTAGGACAAGACCCTAGCTAACTCAAGGTACGAAAGTAAATAACACACTAGCTAGAGTCATAACTAGACCTCGAACAATGAGGACTCACCAACACTGACTGGATACGGTCTGCGGTCTCTAGCCACATGCCTGAGGGAGGGAACCTGAATCTATATCATTGATGTGCCACCATTTATGGCACATTTGACTCCTTTAACTAAGAAAAATCATGAATTTTCAAGCAACCGTTGTTGTTTTTGATGGTTCTTGTGTTGTACATGCAGGAAAAGTAAATGAGAATTGAAAGAATGGAGAACCGCACAAATATGGGCCTACTACTAAGTGTGGTGACTCACCTGATGAGTCACCACGAGTGTGATGAACCACCAAGTGAGCCACCACATAGGAGGATTATGAAGCAGCCACTGGATTTAGGTGACGACTCACTTGATGAGTCTTCACCAACCTGGCGAATCACCAGGCCAACCATCAAGAAGAAGCAGACTTGGCAGTCCACTAGTCCCTTGTGATGACTCACCTGACGAGTCGTTACAAGGTTGACGAATCCCCAACTCAACCGTCAACTTTAAGCGAGCAACCCGAATTCTATTTTTAGAATTTTATTTCCTAGACTACTATAAATACCCAGTGTTAGGGTTATTTTATTGATTCAACATCTGACAATTTAAAATGCTTTTGAGCGAGTTTTTGAGTGAACAAACGAGGACAAAAATGACACTCTTGTCTTCTTCTTTGGGATTTTCACCATTGTTGCTTGAGTTCCACGCAAGTTTAGAGTGAAGTTGTGATTTTTATATTGTAAGAACATCCACTTATTATTATGAATACTATTACTTCCTTCTTTCGTTTTGCAAGCTTGAGTGGCTAAACCTCCCACAACTAGGGTTGTGAGAGCCATGGCAAAAGTGACGATATAAATTTCGGGTGACGTTGGGTTCAATTTGTATGCCATTCACGTTGTTAATCTTTTGTGTTTCACGTTTTCTAATGGTTGCAAATATTAGAACATGCCTAGGTTTGATTTGCTTGAACTAAGAGATTAAAACCGGGTAAATTAGATTAACAATGAGGATTCAGGACTCTTAACTCTCATATAGTGATTAATTCTTTAACAAGATTAATCTGCTTGATGCTTTGGTTGAGATGAGTAATTTTATCTTTTTAAGTTAGAGAGAATTGAAAAGGAATGTGTCTATTTGGTTGAGAAATGCTTAGACATAAGTATGAATTCAATCACTTCATGATAAACATACGAAAAAAACCCAACTAAGCTCTAATTCGAATTCATTATGATGCCATGGTGAACACTTCCCTATTTTACCTCTCATATTCACTCCTTAACTCGTGAAACTCGTTGATTGCTATTTAATTATTTCAAAGATTGATTACTTTAAGACCGCCCATTACCGGAAACTATTGATTACTAATCATCTATGTCACTAACGACTTAATTCTTACCTTATTCCATGTGGGATCGACCCCAACCTTTGTTGGGTTACGTTCTATATTTGACAACGATCGCTTACGCTTCTTAATTTAGGTGTAGTTTGGGCGTTAACAATCATCAAGAGGATGCATCACAAAATATGTGTCAGTACTATAGGATGTACTGAGTATATGAGATATGTATGATCATGTTAAGAAAATATACTTAAAACATACTTAAAAGGAACTAGCTCATAAAAAGAGATAACATAAGAAATTATCAAGATATAAGACATAAAGCATGAAGTAAAGTCAAGATTCAAAGTAAAGTATCATATAACTTCAAAATAATCATATGAGAGTTTCTCTTAACCGACATAGGCCATGCTGGGCTACATGGAGTCCAGTGTCATGCACCCACACTGAAAAAGGTTGTCCTAATCGGCAAAAGTTAGAACCATGCCATACCAAGATCTTGTTATAAGCCATAGAGGGCACCTACGGTGGCACATAGTTCTGGGACCAAGGTTACTCTCACCCGGTCCAACTCGGTGCTAAATACTACTCCTAAAAACACACACATATATATAGCATAAGGATCACATACATGTGACATATCTAGATGTCAAAACTTGTTCATAAAGATGTTCATTGTTGACACCCAATTTTTACCCGCCACATTGCAAATTAATTTGGAGCTTTTTAAATTTTAAATAATTTTTGAAATAATTGTTTTATCAAAAAGAACAAAATATTTTCAAATCAGCTTTACCAATAGTTCTGAGTAATAATTTATATATGTGAAATTTATATAAAATTACTTAAAGAATTATTTTTTAAAATTTGATTTCATAAGAAAATCTCTTTAAAAGACTAAGCATGTAATTTTCCTCCAAAATTACTTCAAATAAGAGTTAATTGAAAAATTAATTTTATAATTAATTAAAGAATTGATGTGTCAAATATGATAATTATTTTAAATTGTTTCAGTTTATTAAAGCTTTAAATTAATTTAAATTGATTCATCCCTAAAACTGTTATTTCAATTATAGCGAATTTTACTTATTCTTCACCAAATTGGCTATTTTCTAAACCTAAAGTGGCCACATTTTGCAAATGTGGCCACAATCTAAACTCACCCTTATAACCCCTTAATATTTTAGTTGTTTGGGTCCCAAAATCCCCGACCCGCTCAGCTTAGTCCCCTTTTAATTGCCCCAGCCCAATCCAAAACCCCCTAACCCGCTCAAGACCCGCTCCAACCCGACCCAAACCCTTCTATCCGCCTTATCACACCTCTATTCTACTCTTTCTCTCTCAAAACTCAACCAATCAGACCCCTTCTTCTCTCTCCTTCTTTGTTCAACACCTCAAAAACCCTAGCTGCTTCTCTTTTCTCTCCTCTATTTCTCTCACGCGTCGTCTCCCTTGTTGTACAATGCAACACACTTCGTACAACACCTCATTAATACAGTACGCCTCCCCATCCTTCACCCTTTCATAATTCTCAAAAACGACAACCTTAACCCCAACAACAACCTTCAACGTTGCTCACAGCTTCAACCCCTAAACCCCTCTAACATTTCCATTTTCCATCCATTTTTCTCCGTCAAAAGGTGCGCTGGCAAGTCTAGAAGATTCTAGAACCCACCAGGTATCACCCCCCTACGCTAAGTTCGCGAAAACTTGTTCAAATTCATACAAGTTATTGCTGTGAACGTTGCTCCAGCTGAGGAATTTGAATTCCTTAGCAAAATCCCTAAAAACCCCCTCTATTTCCCCCCCCCCTTTTTGCCCTGATTTCTCCTATAAATACCCCATTGCTAGCTGCATGTCTAGCAACTGATTTTGGGGAAAAATTGAGGGTTCTGGAGAATCGATTTCTCTAACCCTACGTAACCGGTCAGCTACTTGGATAAGAAAACACTAAAAATTTGAATCCCAACGAGTTCACTACTAATTCCGGTGGTGGTGAAATTTTTCGGTAAGGTTTGAAGTCATAAGTCGTTGCTCCTAAGGTATACCCCTCACCCTCTTCTCTCTTTACTATTTTCCCTTTTTACATTATATGAGGTCTGATATTTAGTAAATCTAGATTTTAAGTTTGTTTATTGTTTTAATGCTGTTGTGTTATGATTTTAGATTGTTCTTTGTTGTGATTTTTGAGTAATAGCTTCATTAGAAACCTCATAATCTCAATTGGTTCGTTTGATTTGAGTAACCATGTAAGTGCTGAATGTGAAGTCTATTTTTGTCAAGTCTGTATAACGCTTAACCCCTTCTTGATTTTCCCCAATCCCTTTGTCATGATCATGCCCCTATCTTGTTTACTGATTCTGTCAAAGTGTTGCACCATTTCGTGTATATGAATTGGTCAAATTCTAGTTTTGTTTTCTCATGTTTAAGTTGGTATTTGTAATAATTTTTGAACACTGTTTCCTCTTAAAGACTTCATGATTTCCACTGGTTCTTTGGTTGTCTTGTGTAACATGAATAGACTCAGCATTTGTTGATAGAACTGATATATAAAATGCTTAACTTTGTTCAACCCCTTCCTGTTTCCCCTGTTTTTTTTGACTTGGTACCAATCTTGTTCTGTTCTCTTCCTTTACTGTTTTGCCTATGCTAAAATGGCCATGTGTTGACACTAAATCAGTCAAGTATTAGATGCTATTTTTCTCTTGTTACAATCAATGTTTTTTGAAATTTTGAGTACTGACTTCTCTTAGTTCACTGGTTTTCTGTGTAATGCTATGAATATGGAATTTAGACTTGTTGTTGGAACTAGTTGACACAAAATGATTAATGTTGGTCAAACCCCTTCCTACTTCTCCCTTGTTTTCTTTAGACTTGATTAAATCTCCTATCTTGCTTTTCTTCCTCTCTCTGGACTGTTTTGATCATGATGACTGTGTGTGAAGTTTACTAGTCATGGTTTATAATGTTCTTAAGTCTTGCTTGAAAATCTTGAACCCTATACTGTTATATGAATACCTCTAAGTGGTGTTATGAGCTTCTTGTTATTAGGAACTAGAGATGATTTTTATCCCTTTGTGATGTATTTTTCATCTTTGTAAGATCCTCAGTTCAATCCTTTAGTAGACATTAATGTCACTGCCCCCTTGTATACTATATGAACATTGAGATGAGAAGGATTGTGTTACTGTTTTGAGCATGCTAATGTCCCAAGTTGATTTATTTGCAAAAAACTGTTTAAAACTAGTAGTTTTGGCCCTTGCCATGATAACAGTTTCCTCTAAATTCCCCCTGGTTCTCATGTGATTTTCAACTAGTGATTGATGTTTAAAATTTGTCCAGCCTTCTTGTCTCCTTTTTTTTCTGACTTGTCTCTTTTGGGGGGTAATATGTGATGTCAAGACTAGGTTCTTTAGCTAGCTTTTTTCATAATCTAAATGATTTGTGTTAAGCTGTTGACTCAAAAGTCCCTTATGTGACTAAAATCCGCGTTCAACATGTTTAAACTCCTAAGTTTTGATATTGAATATGACTTAGTGTGATAAATGTTCTGAGATTGTTTTCATGCCTCTATGATATCATGCCATGTTTTCTTCAAGTTTGTGCATCTGTGCATATATGATATATTTGATCTATCCTCTTTTATCCTCTTTGACTTCTAGAAAAATGATATGTTCAAAAGAATGATCTTTGTTGGTGTTTGAAAGTTTGGAATACTGTAAGCATGATGATCCTTGTGTGTTAAAATTTGTGATTTGTTGTCTTGGGTTAGGCTGAATATCCTATTTCATATGTTTAATTTCATATGAGCTTCTGTGAGTGTTAATGAATTAACTGTCAGGAAATATATTTTTCAAGCATAAAATCTGTATATTACTTGATTATTCTTGCTTAAATTTATTTAAACATATGCTAATCTTTATTTTTACTTCTCTTTTTATGCATGGTAAATATGGTGGAGTCCAATTGGACTCCCAAATTCATCCTTTGCATTTCTTTCGTTGGGCCTAGCCCAACACTATCTGAATCAGCTTGATCAAGCCCAAAAGGAGCTGAGTCTGCGAGATTGGAGCAGCAGCGGAAGAAGAGGAAATGGGCCAAGCCCAAGCGTTGTATCAGCAGAAAAGTCCAAAATGGACTGAATAAATGAAAATGGGCCAAAGCCCACTATGAAGCAGCAGTATCCCTAAAAGGGCTGAAAATCGGAAAACTGGACCAAGTCCAAAGTAGAACGGCGGTGGGCCTAAAGAGGGCCCACACACTAGAATTAGGACATGATTAGCTTAATTCAATTATGTCTTTATGCTTTTAACTCTTTAGTTGATTGATTAGTTTAAATTGTACAATTTGGACTGACTTTGTAAAGCTTAGTTGAATTATTCCTAAACGAAGTCGAAATTTCTGTTTAAATGTTTTAATACTAATTACTGTTTGTAAAAGTCTTTTTTCGTTAAATACCAACTCTTTTTCCTTCATGTGTAAAAACAACTCTTTCATATATATTATCTCCTTTTAAAATCAACTCTTTATAAAAACAAGATGTTTTCATAACAAATGAAACACGTTTTCAAAAGTTAGTCAACAAGTTAGTTTTTTTTTTCAAACAAGCCCGGGCAACCTCGAGTTAGCGGATACTCTTGGTGCCTTACCACCCTTCCAAGAGTATTAACTTGAACTCTTACCCTTAATCTCTTAACTTTCGAAACCTTTATCTGTTTTGGGGTTTTAAAAGTTCTTATAAGTTTTTCTTAGTTTTTACTTTATAAAAACTAAGTGGCGACTCTTGCTTTAAATTGAAAGCGTTTTGAAAACTTTAATTAGATTTTCGAAATGATTTTCAATAAACAAGTCACATTTTTTTCACGTCCTTGCCCAAAAAGGATCAAAACACCTATACTCACCGCCTTCTGACTCAAGGCATCTGCTACAATATTTGCCTTGCCCGGATGGTATAAAATAGTGAAATCATAGTCCTTCAGCAACTCAATCCATCTCCTCTGCCTCGAGTTCAACTCGCGCTAACTCATAATGTATTGAAGACTACGATGGTTGGTGAATATCTCACAATGAACTCCATATAGATAGTGCCTCCAGATCTTGATTGCAAAAACTACCGCCGCCAACTCCAAGTCATGAGTGGGGTAGTTCCGCTAGTGAACCTTCAACTGCCTCAACATATATGCTATCACTCGATCCTGCTGCATCAACACACAACCGAGATCGACACCTGAAGCATCACAATACACAGAGAAACTCTGACCCTCAACCGGTAAAGTCAAAACTGGAGCTGAATTCAATAAGGCCTTAAGCCTCTGGAAGCTATCCTCACACTGATCACTGAAATGGAACATCCTTCCTGGTCAGCATAGTCAAGGATGCTGCTATGGAAGAAAATGCCTCAACAAACCGTCTGTAGTACCCGGCTAACCCAACAAATTTACGAACACCAGTAGGAGTAGTAGGTCTAGGCCAATCACGAACCGCATAAATCTTACCCGGATCAACTCTAATACCATCCTTAGACACCACGTGCCCTAGGAATGCAACTGACTGAAGCCAAAATTCACACTTTGAGAACTTGTCATAAAGTCGATGATCTCTCAAAGTCTAAAGTACAGTCTTCAAGTGCTGCTTAAGTTCATCCCTACTTCTCGAGTATATCAGAATGTCATCAATGAAGACTATCACGAACATATCCAAGTACGGGCTAAGCACCATGTGCATCAAGTCCATGAAGGCTGTGGGGGCATTAGTCAACCCAAAATACATCACCAGGAACTCATAGTGGCCATAACGTGTCCTGAATGCTGTCTTAGGGATGTCCTCCGCCCTAATCCTCAACTGATGGTAGCCAGACCTCAGATCAATCTTCGAAAACATGGCGGAACCCTGAAGCTGATCAAATAAGTCATCAATCCTTGGCATTGGATACCTATTCTTCACTGTCACCTTATTCAGCTATCGATAGTCAATACACATCTGCATCGACCCATCCTTCTTCATCACGAAGAGGACAGTAGCACCCCAAGGCTCTCTCAACTCGGTAGGAGCCATATGGTAGGGAGGGATAGAAATGGGCCTGGTTCCCGACTCTAACTCAATGGCAAAATCAACATCTCTCTCAGGTGAAAGTCTTGGCAGGTCAGTAGAAAACACATCTAGGAAGTCTCTAACCACAGGGATAGACTCAGGAGACGTAGGGTCAGCACTAGCATCTCAGACATATGCTAGGTAAGTTAAAAACCCACGGGAAATAAACTTCCTAGCTCACAAATAGAAGATTATCCCAGATGGTGCATGGCTAACAGAACCCTACCACACCACCGGGGATACACCAGGCACGGCTAGGGTAACGATCTTGGCATAATAATCCAAAACCGCTCGGTAAGGGAATAACCAGTCCATGCCCAGTATCACATCAAAGTCTAACATGTAAAGTATCATCAAGTTAGCCCAAGTCTTCGAATAACCAAGAGATATCACACAAGATATCACAATCTGATCCACTACTAAAGAATCTCCTACTGGGGTCAAAATAGAAACAGGCAAAGACTATGGCTCACTAGCCAACCCCAAACAAGGTAGAAAGTAGGCAGATTTATATGAAAAAGTGGATCCAGGATCAAACAAAGCATAAGCTGGATGACGACATACATAAATCGTACATGTGATCACGGTATCCAAGGCCTCTGCCTCCGGACTCCCAGGGGCTGCATAGAATTGACGATTACCTCCACCTGCCCGACCTCCATCCCTACCACCTACTCTGCCATATAGGGCACCACCCCTAGCCTGACCCCCCTCTAGCTAGAGACTGAACTGCTCGTAACGGCTCGGCCTGCTGAACTGTACCCTACTGAGGGTAATCTCTAGTAAAATGACCAATCACACCATAAGTATAACAAGCCCCTGATGACCTACTCGGTCGGGATGAACCAACAGAACTCGAATGGCCACCACGACCTGATGCCCCAAAATCCGTACCTCTCGATGGCTGACCATTGTGACCTTGCTGACTGCCCTGACCCTGCTCAAACGGAGAACCAGAAGCCTAAAGTGAAGCCTGAAATGATCGACTGGACTGACCCTGGTGGTTCTGTGGTTGATAACCTCGGGCCCACAGGCCTGAACCTCTACCCCCATGCCTGGAACCACTGTATACACCCTGATGATGAGGTCTCTTATCTCTGGCCCCCTGATCAGGTTGCTATAAGTCATCCACAGTATGGGAATAGTCAGCGATAGCCTAAAATGACCGACCATCGACAACCAATATCTTAGTTTGCTGCCTAATCTCTGGCCTCAAACCCCATACAAACCTACAAATCCTGTCTACCTCGGTAGGAATGATCATAGCTCCAAATGGTGCTAACTGATAAAAACGGGTAAGCTGAGTAAATTGCTCCCTGTGACACTCACGATCACTCTGAGGTAGGAACTTAGCCATAAAGACTTCATAGAACTCAGACCAGGTTAAAAGAGGTGATGTCTAAGGCCTGCAAGCAACCTGTGCCCTCCACTATAACTTCACTGGACCCTCCAGCTTATATGAAGTATACACAACCTCGTGAGTCTCTAATAACCCAAAATGGTGCAACATCTCCTCACAAGTGGTAATGAGATCATGTGGGTCCTGACTTGACATACCAGCGAATCTCGATGGTGGCAATCTCAGAAACCTACCCAAGTCCTTCTGCTCCGTCTCTGTCATAGTAGGGCAAGGAGCAAGAGGCTGGGAAATCAATGGGACTGGAAAAACCTTAGTACGAGGAACTGAAGTAGCAGGATGCGCTCTTGAACTCTGAACACCCAGGGCTGCCCCCCGAGTGGATATCTGAGTTGTCTCAAAAGGACTCTCCCGAATCATACCCAGTAGCTGAACAAGTAAACCCCAAATATCTGAAGACTGAGCTGGGGCTGAAGCTTGCACAAAAGCTGGTTCTGGAACTGGTACTGGAGCTAGTGGTACCTGGGCTACCCCGGGACCACATGTTGTTGCTCTAGAGCAAAGTCTGGCTCGTAGTCATACTCTGGCTCTACCTCAACTGTAGTAGCTCTTGCAGGTGCCGCTGCTCTGGGGTGCCTATGACCCCTACCTCTACCTTTGTGACCACCCCAACCCCTAGCTAGAGTCAGCGGTGCAGGGGCAGGAGGCTCTCCTCTACCTAAAGTAGACGATCTCGTACGAACCATCTGCAGAATAGTGAACAAGAATAAGTGACATTTCAAAAAAACTTTCAAGGATACTATGCATGAAAGAGAAATAAGAAAGGTCCATTTTCCTAATATGTCACTATAGCCTCCCGAAGATTGAGTACGGATGTCTCCGCCCCGATCCGCAGGACTCCACTAGATATTTACTCCTATACTGATGACACCGGTGAACCTAGGGCTCTGATACCAAGTTGTCACGACCCAATTTCTTGGTCATGATGGCAGTTACAACCCCCAGTAGGCGAACCAATTATCGTAGCCCAAAACGGTTAGTAATGGGCTACCTTCTAACAGTTTAAGCAGAAGAACAAATAAATAAGCGGAAGCAAGGGAACCAGTTGAATAAACTGGATAACAGGAGTAATATAAATACAAAGCGGAAGCTAAAACGAACCCAAAACCTAGTATCACAACTGTGCATATATGATCTATTTGATCTATCCTCTTTGACTTCTAGAAAAATGATAAGTTCAAAAGAATGATCTTTGTTGGTGTTTGAAAGTTTGGAATACTGTAAGCATGATAGTATGATCCTTGTGTGTTAAAATTTGTGATTTGTTGTCTTGGGTTAGGCTGAATATCCTATTTCATATGTTTAATTTTGTATGAGCTTCTGTGAGTGTTAATGAATTAACTGTCAGAAAATATATTTTTCAAGCATAAAATCTGTATTAGTTGATTATTCTTGCTTAAATTTATTTAAACATATGATAATCTTTATTTTTACTTATCTTTTTATGCATGGTAAATATGGTGGAGTCCAATTGAACTCCCAAATTCATCCTTTGCATTTCTTCCATTGGGCCTAGCCCAACACTATCCGGATCAGCTTGATCAAGCCTAAAAGGGGCTGAGTCTGTGAGATTGGAGCAGCAGCGAAAGAGGAGGAAATGGGCCAAGCCCAAGCGTTGCATCAGCAGAAAAGTCCAAAATGGACTGAATAAATAAAAATGGGCCAAAGCCTACTATGAAGCAGCAGCAGCCCCAAAAGGGCTGAAAGTCGAAAAAATGGACCAAGTCCAAAGTAGAATGGTGGTGGGCCTAAAGAGGGCCCACACACTAGAATTAGGACAGGATTAACTTAATTTAATTATGTCTTTATGCCTTTAACTCTTTAGTTGATTGATTAGTTTAAATTATATAATTTGGACTGAATTTGTAAAGCTTAGTCGAATTATTCCTAAATGAAGTCAAAATTTCTGTTTAAACGTTTTAATACTAATTACTGTTTGTAAAAGTCCTTTTTCGTAAAATACCAACTCTTTTTCCTTCATGTGTAAAAACAACTCTTTCATATATATTATCTCCTTTTAAAATCAACTCTTTATAAAAACAATATGTTTTCTTAACAAACCAATCCCGTTTTCAAAAGTTAGTCAACGAGTTAGTTTTTCAAACAAGCCCGGGCAACCGCGAGTTAGCAGATACTCTTGGTGCCTTAACACCCTTCCAAGAGTATTAACCTGAACGCTTACCCTTAATCTCTTAACTTTTGAAACCTTTATCTGTTTTGGGGTTTTAAAAATTCTTATAAGTTTTTTCTTGGTTTTTACTTTATAAAAACTAAGTGGCGACTCTTGCTTTAAATTGAAAGCGTTTTGGAAACTTTAATTAGATTTTCGAAATGTTTTTCAATAAACAAGTCATATTCTTTTCACATCCTTGCCCAAGAAGGATCAAAACAGAAATGACGACTCTGCTGGGGATAATTCAACTAGGTTCTAACCATATTGTTTGTAACTAATCTATGTGACTAACTATTCGGGTTTGTAATAATTAGTAAAGTAGTTATTTGTAATTTATGTGTTTAATTCTCGCAAATTATAACTGTCATTGCATATCATCGCATATTCTTCCAAATGGCTCTCGATTTTATTTATAGTTAGGGGGGTTTATGTTCCCATGGACTCCCGCCACAAAAAAACACTTTCTCGGGAATACGATAGTTTACGGGTACGTCATGTGTCCAATGGCTATCGTATTCTCAACTCAAGTTGTCTGCTTAGGACCCGATCTATTTCAAAACAACCAACTCTTAGACACCTAGCGAAGAGCTAAACCAAAACCTAATTTTTAGGCATTTGCCTAGGACGACCCAATACCTTAGGGGTATTGGGACCAATAGAAAGACCGCCTTGCATCTATTGACCACGAATCAATTACAGATGACCATGCTTATTTGCTTTGACAGAGTATATGCCGTTGAAAGTATCCATTATCACCCGGGAGGGGGGGACCTTAATTGATTTATCTGTTTGTAGGATGGATCCACCATGTCCCGCTTTGAGATTTTGGATGGTAACAAAGCCCGATGACCTTCTAAAAGTTTGGTGGGAATGCATGAACACAGATGATAGGAAGTTTGTCCGAAGGCACATCAGATATTTACCCTCTCTCATGAACATGAAGGCATGGCTTAAAATGATTCAAGTCCTAACCTCCTTTTGGGATAACAAAAATATGGTTTATTGATTTGGGAGTGTGGAACTGACCCCAACCATCGAAGAAGTGGTTGTGAGCTATGAAAGTCTAGGCATGTGTCATAAAAGGAAAAGATCACCAGATAAGGATATCCTCTTCCCAAAGGTGTGGGACCGACAACAAATCAAGGAGGCATTCTTGATCAAAGATGATAGTTGGCTCGGAAGGATCGATGGACCAAACATCCCTTTTTGGAAGCTATACTATAGGTTCGGGTGCTTCAATGCCTTTGAAAAGTTTGGTCATGAGTTCGGATCCGAAGAAGACTGGAAAAATCAAAGAGTCTTCGTGTTCATCGTGAGCCTTCTTAGAACCACGATATTCCCGCAAGGACCGAACCATACCATCCATCCGAGTTTAGTCATGGTTATACATGCCATCTCTAACGGAATCAAGTTTGGGTATTCCGTCAAGTATTACATGCTGGCTCCCATGATACTTGCCGATATTTACTGAGCTTTGGGTAAATGTCAAGAGGGCGAGCGATTCTTTCAAGGGTGCAATTTAATCCTGCAATGGTGGATGATCAAGCATCTACTTAAATGTTCCTACACCGAGGAGTTGGACCACTCGATGAGGTTGGATAACTTCGCATCCCATAGAATGTGGCTAACCATAAACAAGTATAAGCGGAAACCCAACCAAGGATTTTGGTTCACTCAGTTTCGCGGCTTAAAGGATAATAATGTTCAGTGGGTAATTAGAGACTTCCACACGGTAAAGTACATCACACGAGTCGATACATTGCCTTTCTTGGTACAATTAGGCCTTCGAAGAACCTGTCCTTATGTCCCCACTAGAGTTTGTAGACAGTTCGGGCTAAAGTAGGAAACGCCCCAAGTGGCAGAAATGGGCAAGTTCATAACCGATCATGAGGGTAGTGTGGTGGCATTCAAAGACATGGCTCGAAAAGAATGGAAGAAAAAGAAAATCGAGGAACCTAAGGCCGAAGATAGGCTAGATCCACCTTGAAGCAACATATACAAAGAGTGGATGAAAAAGAACCTTGCTGGGACTATCAAACCAGGTCTGAATGTGCCTTACCGAGTGGTCGATGTCAAGTCCGAACACCAAATCCGGCTTCATAGACTTCAAGAAAAATGCACAAAGAGTGAGGTGGCACATCACCTACAACATAGGGATGATTCTCTGACCATACAATACCTGAAGGAGGAATTGAAACGGACTAGGCTAGAATTGGGAGATGCTAGACATTGCTTAATTGAGTTAGACAACTGCATGGATCAACAAATCGAGAGCATATGAGGGATGGAATCTGGGACTAGAGCCTGGATGGACGAGGCCCATTTGGTCATGGATAGGTATTTTATGTGGCGAGAGGTAGATAAAGCCAAAAGAGCAAGAACCGGTGCAGGACCTTTTAGCGCTTAGAACCATTGTAGGTTATTTATTTTATCCCCTGCGTGGGATTGCCTATTTTGTCCCCTGTGTGGGATTTCGTGTTTTTATCCCCTGCGTGAGATTTATTATTTTTTCCCCTGCGTGGGATTGCTTATTTTGTCCCCTGCATGGGATTGCCTATTTTATCCCCTGTGTGGGACCGTTTTAGTTTTCATGCTTTTGTTCCCCTTGCTATTTAGTTGTAGAGGCTTCTGTCTCTTTCTATTATTAATGAAAGTATGTTTTGGGGATAATGGATCAATTTAAAGGCAAATACCTTTGTCAAATACGCTAGGCCTACCTTTGGCACAAAAAGGGTCACCAATTAGGACTCGATGTTTATCTCGATGATTATGTGCAATATAAAACTGCTTTATGTGCTATGTGTGTTTCTTGAATCAAGAAAATTGGTCCACTCCATGCCAATATTTTTTAGAACACTGTAGGCAAATATAAAGCCTATTATACAAAGTCCGACCAAAATACTCCAAGTCTTCTAAGTTTCTCCGAAAAACCTGAAAACTTTCTAAAAAAAACTTCCTAAAAAATCTCCGTTCTTTCAGGAAAGGTTGAAATGGAAGCCGTGATTCTGCGAGAGAGAATGCTAAGAATCCAGGAGGAAATGGAGGAAGTCCAGAGAAAACATGAAAGAGTGGACCAACTTATGGAAGCTGCCTTAGCTCGGTCCAAGGAGATTGAGGAGCATACCGCCAAAGCTAAGGAGAGGATTGTTGCAATTGACCAGATACTAGGAAAATTTGTGACTAATACCGAACCATATTTTGATCTGGAACTCAAAGAACTTCTCCTGAAGTTTAAAAATGTCACTGGAGGGTTGGAGCAGGTCAACAAAGGGAAGGAAAGAGTAACCGAAGAACCTGAAGACAATAAGCAAGTGCCCATGGAGATCACTGCTGAAAGGACCCAACTCTTTGACACGAGAGTCTGCCACTGGACCAAGGTCAAGGGTGATGTTATTTGGGCTTCCAGATTCAGGCCAGGAGGGAAGCCCATCACCCTCAAAATTCACTTCTGAGAATATGCCAAAAATTCAAAGGTGATTCTCTGTTCGGAAATTTACGAAACCCTGAAAGCTCTGGGGGTCCTGCATCCTGACCAATCTGAGGGATTCAGATGTCACCCTCATAATGAGCACAAAGAATGCGCCTATCATCCACATCGTAGAGGACACACTACCGATGAATGCAATGCCCTAAGAACCCAGATTTACCACATGATCACTAGCAGCCAGATAACCATCTGTGGGGCCCCCGAACCATCCTTGCTTGTGACCAAGTTAGTCATGGTATGCCCATCACTGAGGAAATGACAATTCATTGCTATGATTTCACCGTCTTCCAGGACACTTACTATGAAATCTATGCTAAGCTGGTCCACGCTAAGATCCTGGAGTCTATGGAAAGGAAACCGGGGAAGATGCCTAGGGTTTGGCGCCAAGGGAAAGAGGTTTTCCTCTATCACAAAGGGGTCGGAAGCCATGATATCGAGACCTGTCGCCACTTTTGGGTCGATCTGGAATATCTCATTAACATGGGAAATATCAAGATGGAGTTTCCCCCTTATCATCCTTGAAGAGAAAAATCGAGAAGAGTCTAGAAGACCCCATCATCCAGAGCTGAAAGTAGAAGAAGTAGCGGAGTTTTAGCTTTCAGTTTTCTTTATTTTCTCTGTCATCTTTACTTTTCCCCTTGTAATCAAATAGTGGATGAAATGAAATGAGACAACTTATCTATCACAAGTTCGAACTATGTAGGGCCTGAATTCTCCTTCATGAGATACGTAGGCAGCCTTCAAGGCCCGACCCATGTCTTAAAGAAATTGTCATTTCTCCACATTGACAAAGACGGCGAAGAGTTCAGGAGGACAATAGGCAGAGATGTTACAAGATCAACAAAAACAACCTTTCCTGACGAAGCCTACTTATCCCAAATCAACGGACAAAATCCTGTCCTTTGAAACAATTGAGTCAAAACCACCCGAGGACCAATCTGTCTTGACAAAAAGCAACTTTTATGTGTTTAAATAAAATCCTATGTGTTTGTCTCTGGCCATATATTTTGTATTATTTATCACTAACGAAACCTAACATAGTGGCCTTTGAGTTCTTTTTCGTTTCAACAGATAAACGAAACTGGTTTGTGTTTATGAAAATTGGCTGAACACTCTTACTTCACTCGCTCGAAAGCACACTTAGATTCATCCTCTGACCCTTGCTTGTCTGAAGAAAGAATGACTGATAGTGAGGAAGAAAATGCCTTGGCTATAAGGGACAGCGTCATCGCTGAACAAAATGAAATGATCTCAGAGCTTGCAAAGAAATTAGAAAAGATACAGGAAGAAGTGCAGAAAGCAAAAGACATGGCTAGCTTGGCTATCTCCGCCAATACTCCTGCTTTGGGCGACTCTCATCCCCCTCTCAAAAACCCTCCACTCAATTCCCCGCAAACCAGAAATCAACCAAAATACATCCTTTCCTCTTCCATTCCCAGGCCTTCAAATGAACCTGTCCACAGTAACCCCTCCCTCGTCCGGTCCCTATACCAGACCCATACTCCCCCTGTTCAACATACTAACCAGAACAACAATCCAGGTGCCTATCTCCCACAAAACCCTCCAAACCTAACACTCCACAAAATACCTACAACTCCCAAAACAACCATCCTAATGTCACCAACATCGTTAACCTACATAATTTTACCCCAACGTACCCAAATATTTTTCCTCACGTCTAGCCTCCACCCGTGCAAAACTTACCTCCCGCTTTTCATGCCATAACAGAACCATACCCCACCCTCCAGGAGAGCCCTGAGTTAGATCATTATGAAGAGAAAGAAAGAGAGCTGAAGGCCGAATAAATGAAGCATGACCTCGATATGGCACAAATAAGAGAGGAAATGGCCCAGATTCGAGAGTTGCGGAGTTCGACTTATGAAAAAGGCTACGATTATGATGATCTCTGCATTCACCCTGAGATGAACTTACAGAAGGATTCAAAATTCCAAATTTTGAAATCTTCAATGGGGTTGGGAGTTCCGAAGCTCATCTAAGGAGTTACTGTGATCAAATGGTCGGTGCCTAAAGAAACGATGCCCTGCTAATGAGACTCTTTAGCCAAAGTCTTAATGGAGACGCATTGGAATGGTTCGCCTCCAAAGAATTGAAAAAGTGGTCCAAGTGGAGCGATCTCGCCAGACGTCTCCCAGAGATTTGCATACAACGTAGAAGTCATCCCGGATCGATATTCCATGGGATGTATCAGGCAAAAGTCAAATGAAGATTTTAGAGATTATGCTTATCGTTGGAGAAAAGAGGCCGCGAGAGTCTGACCTCCTATGACCGAAGAAGAAATAAGCGCGGTGTTTATGCGCGCTCAGGAGTCGGAAGTTTATGACAAGATGATATCGGCGGTAAAGGCCTGGTTCACCGACTTAGTCAAAATCAGAGAGATTGTGAAAGAAGGGCTCCGTAGTGGCAAGATCACTAAGACCCTGGTTTCTTCAGGACCAATAGAACCCTACAAGAAAAAGAGAGAGGAGGTATCTTCGGTGTCTTTCAATCCTAGTCCAAAACCACATAAACCCTTCGGAGCTGGTTACAAGAAGCCACTTGTTCCAACAACCCCTCATTCAGTTCCACAAAACCCTCAACCTATCTTCTATACACAGCCAGTCTACCAAGCTTCAATGCCAAATATGCAGCCCACATACCAAGCTCCAATGCCAAATATGCAACCCACATACCAAGCTCCAATGCCAAATATGCAACCCACATACCAAACTCCTCCCCAGAATTTTCCAGTGTACCAAAGGGCTATCGAAAATCAGAACAACCACTGGGTTCCTCCTCTCGCTAACCCCGGTCTCCCTCGACCAAATTTGGAGAAGAAAGTTCCTCGAACTTTTACTAAATTAGCCGAAACCTGAACTCAGTTATACAAAAGACTTAAAACCGCTGGATTAGTTTAGCCCATTCAGCATAAACTAGGCAACATCAATTATCCTTTCTACAAAGCTGATTGGCATTGTGCCTATCACTCAGGAGGCGTCGGGCACAGTACGGAGGATTGCATCAATCTGTAACATAAGATTCAAGATTTGATCAATCATAAGGTAGTCACCTTACAGACAGCACCGCCAAATGTTATAACAACCCACTTTTGAATCACAAAAGAGCTGCTGTAAACATGATCAAAATAGAGGAAGAATGGTTCACAAGTAATTCCACAGTAACGGCGATCCCCAGAAATCCTGAGGAACTAGAAAGGTCTGTAGCTGCTTTGAACATTATAGAGAAGCCGCAATTTGCTGTGTTGGTGCCAGCCGAAAGAGAGTTCATAATTGAAGCCGCCGCAACCCATGGCATGACAAGATCTGAGAGATGTTATGTCCCCAATAGTCTGGCTGATGATGCTTATAAAAAGAGTCTACAGAAAAGGCCAATCACTTAAGGGAAAGCGGAAGAGTTTTGGAGGAGGATGCAACCCAAGGAGTACTCGATCGCGAAGCATTTGAAAAAGACCCCAGCTCATATTTCTATTTGGGATTTGTTGATGAGTTCCCAATATCATAAATAGGCGTTACTCAAGATTCTAAATGAAGCTTATGTGCCCACAGGTACCAGCACAGAAAATTTGACTGCCATGGTAAGCCAAGTCCTGGGAAACTGCCGTATCTATTTCGGTGATGATGAGTTGCCTTTTGAAGGTGTGATGCACAACAAGGCTCTACATATCACTATTTAGAGTCAAGAAAAGGTCATGAATAGGGTACTGATCAATGACGATTCAGGATTGAACATCTGTCCATTGTCTACGCTGACCCAGTTGGAGTATGATTTGGGGAAGATCCGTCAAAGCAGGGTCAATGTGAGAGCCTTTGACGGAGGTCAAAGAGACACTCTTGGAGAAGTCAACCTATACATCCTGATGGGACCCACTAAATTTTGGACAGAGTTCCAGGTCATAGATATTACCACTAGTTACAATTTGCTTTTGGGGCGGCCATAGATCCACGAAGCTGGGGCCGTGCCATCAACCTTGCACCAAATGGTGAAGTTCTTTTGGGAAGGGCATGAAGGGCACTAAAGGACTTTGAGAATCGAGAAAAGCCTAACCTGGAAGAAACCGAGGCGGTCAATCTAGGAGACAACCAAGAGGTCAAAGAGACTAGAATCAGTGTCCATCTGACAGAGGTGCAGAAGAGAGAGCTCATTAGATTGCTCAAAGAGTACATCGACATATTTGCTTGGGCCTACAATGATATGCCAGGGCTAAGCACAAACATAGTCTCCCATAAGCTGCCTGCTAATCTAGGGTTTGATCCAATCAAGCAGAAGATTCGAAAGTTCAAGCCGGATCTAAGTTTGAGAATCAAGGAAGAAGTGACCAAACAAATTCAGTTCGGAGTTGTGGAAGTCACAAAGTATCTGACTTGGTTAGCCAACATCGTCCCAGTTCCTAAGAAAGATAGGAAGATCAGAATCTGTGTCAACTATCGAGACCTGAACAGGGCCAGTCCCAAAGACAACTTTCCATTGCCCAACATCCACATCCTTATTGATAACTGCGCGAAGTACGAGATGCAGTCATTCATGGATTGTTTCGCCGGGTACCATCAGATCATAATGGATGAAGAAGATGCAGAAAAAATATCCTTTATCACCCCCTGGGATATCTACCATTACCGAGTAATGCCATTTGGTCTAAAAAATATGGGTGCTAATTATATGCGAGCCATGACAACTAGTTTTCATGATATGATTCACAAAGAGATTGAGGTATATGTGGATGATGTGATTGTCAAATCTCGCGAGAGTTCGAATCACTTAACTCATCTAAGGAGGTTCTTTGATCAACTGAGAAAATATAACCTGAAGCTGAATCGCGCAAAGTGTGCTTTTGGAGTGCCAACTGGCAAGCTGTTGGGATTTATAGTTAGTAGAAGGGGCATTGTGCTCGACCCTTCAAAGATCAGAGCAATTCAGGAGTTGCCTCCCCCGAAGACCAAGAAATAGGTCATGAGTTTCCTGGAAAGATTGAATTATATTAGTCGGTTTATAGCCCAATCAATGGTTATTTGTGAACCCATCTTCAAGTTATTGAAGAAATATGCACCGACTATTTGGACCAAGGAGTGCCAGTGAGCTTTTGATATTGGTTCAAGCTTTTGCCACTGAGAAACATCAAAGACTAGTTGTCCACCGATATTGGTTCCTCCAATAGATGGAAGCCCATTATTGCTGTATTTGTCGGCTTCAGAAAATGCCTTCGGGTGTGTCCTGAGATAACATGATGAAACTGGAAAGAAAGAACGAGCAATTTATTATCTAAGTAAGAAGCTCACTGCATGCGAGGCTCGTTATACTTTGCTATAAAAGACTTGTTGTAAGTTGACTTGGGTCGCCCAGAAGTTGAGGCACTACCCTATACGACGTATCTCATTTCCAGAATGGATCCCCTGAAATACATATTCCAAAAGGCCATGCCTACGGGGAAATTGGCCAAATGGAAAATGTTGCTACGTGAGTTCGACATTATATATATGACTCAAAAAGCAATCAAGGGACAAGCCTTAGCGGACCATCTGGCAGAAAATCTGGTTGATGAAGACTATGAGCCACTCCAAACTTACTTCCCTGATGAAGAGATCCTGTTCGTAGGTGAGGATATTACTGAGTCATACCCTGGTTAGAGATTGTTCTTCGATGGAGCGGTCAACTTCAAAGGTTTGGGCATTGGAGCAGTTTTGGTATCAGAAACTAGTCAGCACTACCCGTTGACAACCACAATCCAATTCCCATGTACTAACAATATGGCTGAGTACGAAGCCTGTAATATCGGTATCCAACTGGCTATTGATATGAATGTCCAATAACTTTTGGTCATAGGTGATTTTGATTTTCTAATTCACCAAGTTCAAGGTGAGTGGGCTGTGAAGATTCCCAAAATCATGTCGTACGTGAGGATGGTCAAAATTCTGTGCAAGAGATTCAGGAAGATTGAGTTCAAGCATACTTCAAGGATTCAGAATGAGTTTGCCGATGCCTTGGCAACCATATCCTCCATGATTCAGCATGCGGATCAGAATTACATCAACCCGTTGGTAATAGATATCAAAGAGCAACCTGCACACTGTGCACAAGTCAAAGCAGAATCGGATGGAAAACCATGGTATTATGATATCAAGAGGTACCTAGAAGCTGGAGCCTATCCCAAGGACGTGACCACTAATCAAAAGAAGACAATTCTCCGAATGGCCAATAACTTTTTCCTCAATGGAGAAATCCTGTATAGGAGGATTCCGAATCTTGGATTCTTAAGGTGCTTTAACTCAGTTGAAGCCACAAGGTTGTTAGAAGAAGTACATGACAAAATGTGTGGTCCTCGCATAAATGGGTTCATCCTAGCCAAGAATATCTTGCGAGCCGGGTACTTTTGGATGACCATGGAAAATGATTGTAGCAAGTTCGTGCAAAAGTGCCACCTAGCGAGCTTCACGCTATGAGCACACCTTGGCCTTTTGTAGCCTGGGTTATGGATATGATCGGTCCCATCGAGCCACCTGCCTTAAATGGACACAGATTCATTTTGGTAGCTATTGATTATTTCACAAAGTGGGTAGAAGCCATTTCTTACAGGTCCGTAACCAAGAAGGTTGTAGCCGATTTTGTTAAGAACAACTTAATCTGTCGATTCGAGATCCCCGAGTAAATTATTACTGACAGTGGAGCAAACTTAAATAGTCACTTGATGAAAGAAATATGTGAGCAATTCAAGATCACTCACCATAATTCAACCGCATACCGCCCACAAATGAATGGAGTTGTGGAAGCCGCCAACAAGAATATCAAGAAGATCTTGAGAAAAATGGTCGACAATCATAGATCTTGGCACGAGATGTTGCCTTATGCTTTATTGGGATGCCGGACGACTGTCAGGACTTTGACCAGAGTGACCCCTTATGTGTAGGTATATGGATCAGAGGTAGTAAATACCCGCTGAAGTTGAAATACCATCCCTTAGAATCATTCAAGAATCCAGACTGAGCAATGAAGAATGGGTTCGCGCTCGTCACGAATAAATCATGTTGATTGATGAGAAAAGTATGAGTGTCGTATGCCATGGTCAGTTGTACCAGCAAAGAATGATTTGTGCATTCAACAAAAGAGTGAGAGCTCGCATATTTGCCATAGGACAACTGGTTCTTAAACGCATTTTCCCCACCAGGAGGAATACAAAGGAAAGTTTGCACCCAATTGGAAAGGTCCGTATGTCATCCAGAAAGTGTTATACGGAGGAGCTCTGATCCTATCCGAGATGGACGATCAAGTGTGGACCAAACCGATCAATTCAGATGTTGTGAAGAGATATGATGCTTAGGGATAATTTTCCTTTAATTTCCTTTCTCTGTAATCGCATTTCCTAGTTGTAATTATTTTATGCCTTGTAACAGCTCAGAACATCCCTATCCTCTTTGTACGAACTACGTTTGACCTGAATTCTCAAGAATGAGATACGTAGGTGGCCTGTGTCGGCTTCGGTCAACCCCTTAGGAAAATCTATCTTTTCCTTTCCCCTCTTATCCTGAACTACGTTTGACCTAAATTCTCAAGAATGAGATACGTAGGCGGCCTTTGTTGGCCTCGATCATTCCTTTATTTATTTCCATTATTCTCCCACTTCTAGTGTGGGAACTATGTTTGACCTGATTCCTTCCTCAATGGGATACGTAGGCACCATAACAGTTCAGTCATATCATCCCAGGAAATGGCAACTGGGGCAGACTTTTTGAGAATGGAATCTCAAAAATTCAAAAGATAAAGGTCATTGTCAACGAAATAGGAGACTGCTTGTAGATACGAAAATGCCACAAATGGTTCAGCCGTATCATCCAGGAAATGGAAACTGGGGCAGAATTTTCGAGAAAGGAATCTCAAAAATTCGGAAGATGAAGAACATTAGACTCCATAGAATTCCCCAGCAAGAATGCAGAGTATGCCGAAGAGCGACTAAAGCAAATACCGAGAAAGAATCTTGCGATCCCCGCAGAGTCTCAAGTCTGTTGCCGAAAGGAATAAGGTCCGCTATGAAACCTTTAACTAGGGAAGAAATTTTGAGAAGGATCTCAAAATTTCCGCCAAGCTTCATTCAAGAGTTCAACTTTAAACTTCGAAGAATTTCCCAACACCGAGAGATCAGAGTCTACTTCAAGGAATCCCCAGTCCTATATGGATTAATCCCCGACTGTGATAGATTTCTTGAAAATCATCTCTCCGAGTTCCCCAGCTAGGATGACGAAGGATCTTAGTAGTATGCCATCAGTACATCAGAAATGTCAAGACCTCGAGTAAAGGACATTCGTTGAACTAGTACATGACATGACAGGCAGAGACATTTCCAAAAAATATCTTCTTTTTAAACTCTTTGTTTTCCAAAGAACTTATTTGAAAAATTATTTACAAAAGATTAGTTTTACTCTTTTAATGTGATTTTGTCTTATGTCTGCCATGGCCCGGAGAGAGTCGAATGTGACAAGTACCTGAGACTAGAAACGCATACGGAGAAGACAGAACCAGGAGCAGAAGATCGAAAGAGGTCAACACAGGCCAGTCTCGACAAAAATAACAATTTTTCTGTGGATGCAGGTTATCCCCAAAAGTATACTAGAAAATAGTATCACGTTACGTAACGAGACCAGATGCCTTAAAATTTGGCGAGAAAAGCCCAAAACAGCAGGAAGAAGCCAAAGAGGCAAAAGTCCCTAAAGCCGACGAATTTTCTGGTAGCTCACATAAACTACTAGATAAAGAGAAACTGACAACGTCCTTAAGTCCCCAAAAGGGTCAGGACATCTTGGTCAGCTTAAAATTGGGGTACCCTAACAAAAGAGCAACGACACTCTCCACCAATTACCGGCAAGCTAGGAATCACACCGAACCGAAAATGTTCAAAAGTGGTATTTATGGCTGTCCCTGAAAGTGGGCACGACCATTTTGCTCACATTTTTGAACAAAAGTTATTTTGATCAGCTTCATAGACGTTGTCTTTAAAGTCTTTCAAATTTTAACTGTAGTCACTAGTGAAAGCGACACTGTGTCTACTAACCGTTTGCCTTGAGCGTAGATACCCACAAAGGAGTCAACATAAAGACCAACGGTGAAGATTTCCACAACTCCCCTATAGGACATTGCATCATACATCACTACACGACATCACACTTTTGCATTCATACTGCACCATGACACATTGCATCATGCTACATTGTATCACATTGCACCATATTGCATTACATGGCATAGCATTATGTCTCATCATATCATAACATATCGCATTGCATCATATTATATTGTGTTGCATCGTATTGTATGACATCATATTGCAGGGCCATTCATATTTGCATGCCGAGAGGGCCATGTCAAGAAGACCATGCCGAGAGGGCCATTCATATTTGCATGCTGAGAAGGCCATGTCAAGAAGACCATTCCGAGAGGGCCATTCATATTTGCATACCGAGAGGTCCATGTCAAAAGGACCATGCCGAGAGGGCCTTTCATATTTGCATGCCGAGAGGGCCATTCATATTTGCATGCCGAGAGGGCTATGTCAAGAGGACCATGCCAAGAGGGCCATTCATATTTGCATGCTCAGAGGGCCATTCATTCATATTTGCATGTCGAGAGGGCCATGTCAAGAGGACCATGCCGAGAGGGCCATTCATATTTGCATGCCGAGAAGGACATGTCAAGAAGACCATGCCGAGAGGGCCATTCATATTTACATGTCAAAAATACCATCATCATCGTATATCGCAGATACACATCGCCTGCAAAGACTATGTCCCTCTGCCAGTTGGCTGCAAAGAGGATGACATTCATGGGCATCCCCAAGTCGCACTAGCTGCACAAGATTGACCTTAGCATGTTTACATCCGAGATCGCATGAGACGGAGGAGTCTGGCGATAAGGATATTGTCATCATTATCATTCATTATGTCAAATCTAGCATCCTGCATATTTACATCCGAGATGGCGTGAGATGAAGGAGTCTGACATCGAGGATATTTATGCACCCTTATTCAGAAGCATCGATCACAAGAAGATGCAGTTATACACCGCTTGCCATCATGGTCTAAAAGCATGTAGTCCGAGGGATGACTATAAAACGCTATCCAAATTGGACGATGAATCGGATTTTCCTAAATTAGAAGGCCAAAGGTCGTCTGTAAGTCACATCGACGTCTGAAACCGTATAGTGTGCAAGATTTCCCAAAACTTGACAGATTAAAAGTTATCCGTAAGACGAAGCGATATCTGAAACCGGATAGTGTGCGAGATCACCTGAAGATTGACAGTTTAAGGGTAATGCGTAAGTCATAATAGTATTCGAAATTGGATAAAAGTGCAAGACTAACAAAAATTGATAGTCCAAGGGTTATCTATAAGCCGCGACATATCCACGTTGATATTGTGCATGACTACTCAAAGGCTAGTAATTCAAGGGAAATCTGTAAGTCTCGTTACATCTAAGATTGGATAAAAGTGTAGGATTACCCAAAAACTGGCAATTCGAAGGACATCTGTAAGCTGCTTCTATCCAAAGTCGGATGATGTGCAAGATTACTCGAAAGCTGGCAAATTAAAGGCATCTGTAAGCCGCCTCTATCCAAAGTTGGATGATGTGCTAGATTATATTAACGCCTAACAATTCGGGGAATATCTGTTAGCTATATCTATACGGATGATACACAAGATTCACCCCGAAGGCATATGCAAAAGATCGCTACCAAAAGCCAAGAAGGCTGCTGCATTCAAGAGAATGCCATTAAACAATCAAGAGGATCGCCACCATCAAACGACTGCAAAGGTCATTATTATTCAAAAATTGCTTCACAAGAAATCTTATCCAATAGCCAAGAAGGCTATCATGTTTGATCGTCATGAAAGCTGCCATTTCCTAAAACAGAGACAGGAAAGGACGTCATCTTCCTCAAGAAACAACAGATAAGGAAAATTAAGGTACAAAGCTATCTCTCCTTATTGAGCTACTTTATTACTAACATTTTGTTTCAAAATATTGCCGAGAACATCTAAGAGGATGAAAATCTCGAACCTGAACAACAGATACAAAGAACATCAAAAGATGTCACAACCCGAGATTCATACATAACCCAAGGATGAGGTATGGCCAAAAACTACCTCTCTGAGTGGAATTCTGTTACTGCTAACCATTTTGTTTTGAGATATTATCGAGATCATCCGAGAAGGATGACATTATCAAAGAAAAACCACAGGTGCGGCCTTCACCAAAAAGTATGCATCACAACGTGGAACTTTTTCTTAGCAGCGACTTGTGACACAGTCCGGAGAGGGATATCAAACACTTTGGATGTGAGCTGGGGAACAACTCACCACCGCCATCAAACCACACCCCTATCAGAAGGCATGTGGGTATTTCCTATCTTTAGGTCCCAGTTTCGCATCCAGGGTATTTTCTGAACTCACGCTGGATGCAATATTCCTTCTTTTTCAAATCCAGGCGATGATACACCTCTAGCTTTGGAAATTATGTCCATGTAGCTCTTATCTATGAATGTGGGGGCATCACATTTGAAATAGAGATAACTAAAAGCCTCTTTTCCATAACTCAATCGCTTATTGCTCATCCCGAGCTAAAGGTCATCTTATCATAAAGATTACCTTTTTTTCACCGATCGAGTCAAACTACAAGCAGCCCGATTCCTAAAGTTTTTGGATATGCAGGCGGGCTCCATGTTGAAAACTCGGCTGCATTTAAAATTCCCTAAATCCTTTCACGCCCCAGCTCTCCGGTCTCTCCATACTTCGAAACTGAGAAAGTTTGGAATTCTTTGGAAATCGTGCGTAAAATCAAGCGTCTTGAACTACAAGTGGCCTGAATTCTCATGTAACCTGAGATATATAGGAAACTCAATACCAGAGTTTGGCCCTGATTCCTTGAAATTCGTGCTAAAACCAACCACCTCCCGAGGATGGACTTGTGGTCGGATAAAAATTAGGAATGTCAAATCCCTTTTCCCAGGGTTCATTGCACTCACCCTACCCAAAGGGAGGGGCAGTTGTTGACACCTAATTTTTACCCGCCACATTGCAAATTAATTTGGAGCTTTTTAAATTTTAAACAATTTTTGAAATAATTGTTTTATCAAAAAAAACAAAATATTTTCAAATCAGCTTTACCAATAGTTCTGAGTAATGATATATATATATGTGAAATTTATATAAAATTACTTAAAGAATTATTTTTTTAAATTTTATTTCATAAGAAAATCTCTTTAAAAGACTAAGCATGTAATTTCCCCCCAAAATTACTTCAAATAAGAGTTAATTGAAAAATTTATTTTATAATTAATTAAAGAATTGATTATGTGTCAAATATGATAATTATTTTAAATTGTTTCAGTTTATTAAAGCTCTAAATTAATTTAAATTGATTCATCCCTAAACCTGTTATTTCAATTATAGCTAAATTTTACTTATTCTTCACCAAATTGGCTATTTTCTAAACCTAAAGTGGCCACATTTTGCAAATGTGGCCACAATCTAAACTCACCCTTATAACCCCTTAATATTTCAGCTGTTTGGCCCCCAAAATCCCCGACCCTCTCAGCCCAGTCCCCTTTTAATCTCCCCAGCCCAATCCAAAACCCCTAACCCGCTCAAGACTTGCTCCAACCCGACCCAAACCCTTCTATCCGCCTTATCACACCTCTATTCTCCTGTTTCTCTCTCAAAACTCAACAAACAGACCTCTTCTTCTCTCTCCCTCTTTGTTCAACACCCCATAAACCCTTGTCGCTTCTCTCTTCTCTCCTTCATTTCTCTCACGCGTCATCTCCCTTGTTGTACGAAGCAATGCGCTTCGTACAATACCTAAGCAATCTAGTACGCCTCCCCATCCTTCACCATTTTGTCGTTCTCAAAAATGACAACCCTAACCCCAGCAACAACCTTCAACATTTCTCACAACTTCAACCCCTAAACTCCTCTAACATTTTCATTTTCTGTCCATTTTTCTCCGTCAAAAGGTGCGCTGGCAAGTCTAGAAGATTCTAGAACCCACCAGGTGTCACCCCCCTCCGCTAAGTCCGCAAAAACTTGTACAAATTCATACAAGTTGTTGCTATGAGCGTTGCTCCAGCTGAGGAATTAAAATCCCTAAAAAGAACCTCTGTTTTCCCCCCTTTTTACCCTAATTTCTCCTATAAATACCCCCCATAGCTGCATGTCTAGTAGCTGATTTCGGGGAAAAATTGAGGGTTCTAGAGAATCGATTTCTCTAACCCTAAGTAACCGGTCAGCTACTTAGAGAAGAAAACACTAAAAATTTGAATCCCAACGAGTTCACTACTAAATCCAGCGGTGGTGAAATTTTCCGCTAAGGTGTGAAGTCACAAGTCGTTGCTCCTAAAAAGGTATACCCCTCACCCTTCTCTCTCTTTACTGTTTTCCCTTTTTACATTATATGAGGTCTGATATTTAGTAAATCTAGATTTTAAGTTTGTTTATTGTTGTAATGCTGTTGTGTTATGATTTTAGATTGTTATTTGTTTTGATTTTTGAGTAATAGCTTCATTAGAAACCTCATAATATCTATTGGTTCGTTTGATTTGAGTAACCATGTAAGTGCTGAATGTGAAGTCTATTTTTGTCAAGTCTGTATAACGCTTAACCCCTTCTTGATTTTCCCCAATCCCTTTGTCATGATCATGCCCCTATCTTGTTTACTGATTCTGTCTAAGTGTTGCACCATTTTGTGTATATGAATTGGTCAAATTCTAGTTTTGTTTTCTCATGTTTAAGTTGGTATTTGTGATAATTTTTGAACACTGTTTCCTCTTAAAGACATCATGATTTCCACTGGTTCTTTGGTTGTCTTGTGTAACATGAATAAACTCAGTATTTGTTGATAGAACTGATATATAAAATGCTTAACTTTGTTCAACCCCTTCCTGTTTCCCCTATTTTTTTTGACTTGGTACCAATCTTATTCTGTTCTCTTCCTTTACTGTTTTGCCTATTCTAAAATGGCCATGTGTTGACACTAAATCAGTCAAGTATTAGATGCTATTTTTCTCTTGTTACAATCAATGTTTGTTGAAATTTTGAGTACTGACTTCTCTTAGTTCACTGGTTTTCTGTGTAATGCTATGAATATGGATTTTAGACTTGTTGTTGGAACTAGTTGACACAAAATGATTAATGTTGGTCAAACCCCTTCCTACTTCTCCCTTGTTTTCTTTAGACTTGATTAAATCTCCTATCTTGCTTTTCTTCCTCTCTCTGGACTGTTTTGATCATGATGACTGTGTGTGAAGTTTACTAGTCATGGTTTATAATGTGCTTAAGTCTTGCTTGAAAATCTTGAACCCTATACTGTTATATGAATACCTCTAAGTGGTGTTATGAGCTTCTTGTTATTAGGAACTAGAGATGATTTTTATCCCTTTGTGATGTATTTTTCATCTTTGTAAGCTCCTCAGTTCAATGCTTTAGTAGACATTAATGTCACTTCCCCCTTGTATACTATATGAACATTGAGATGAGTAGGATTGTGTTACTGTTCTGAGCATGATAATGTCCCAAGTTGATTTATTTGCAAAAAACTGTTTAAAACTAGTAGTTTTGGCCCTTGCCATGATAACAGTTTCCTCTAAATTCCCCCTGGTTCTCATGTGATTTTCAACTAGTGATTGATGTTTAAAATTTGTCCAGCCTTCTTGTCTCCTTTTTTTTCTGACTTGTCTCTTTTTTTGGGGGTAATATGTGATGTCAAGACTAGGTTCTTTAGCTAGCTTTTTTCATATTCTAAATGATTTGTGTTAAGCTGTTGACTCAAAAGTCCCTTATGTGACTAAAATCCGCGTTCAACATGTTTAAACTCCTAAGTTTGGATATTGAATATGACTTAGTGTGATAAATGTTCTGAGATTGTTTTCATGCCTCTATGATATCATGCCAAATTTTCTTCAAGTTTGTGCATCTGTGCATATATGATCTATTTGATCTATCCTCTTTTATCCTCTTTGACTTCTAGAAAAATGATATGTTCAAAATAATGATCTTTGTTGGTGTTTGAAAGTTTGGAATACTGTAAGCATGATAGTATGATCCTTGTGTGTTAAAATTTGTGATTTGTTGTCTTGGGTTAGGCTGAATATCCTATTTCATATGTTTAATTTCATATGAGCTTTTGTGAGTGTTAATGAATTAACTGTGAGGAAATATATTTTTCAAGCATAAAATCTGTATATTACTTGATTATTCTTGCTTAAATTTATTTAAACATATGCTAATCTTTATTTTTACTTCTCTTTTTATGCATGGTAAATATGGTGGAGTCCAATTGGACTCCCAAATTCATCCTTTGCATTTCTTCCGTTGGGCCTAGCCCAACACTATCCGAATCAGCTTGATCAAGCCCAAAAGGAGCTGAGTCTGTGCGATTGGAGCAGCAACGGAAGAAGAGGAAATGGGCCAAGCCCAAGCGTTGTATCAGCAGAAAAGTCCAAAATGGACTGAGTAAATGAAAATGGGACAAAGCCCACTATGAAGCAGCAGTATCCTTAAAAGGGCTGAAAATCGGAAAACTGGACCAAGTCCAAAGTAGAACGGCGGTGGACCTAAAGAGGGCCCACACACTAGAATTAGGACAGGATTAGCTTAATTCAATTATGTCTTTATGCCTTTAACTCTTTAGTTGATTGATTAGTTTAAATTGTATAATTTGGACTGACTTTGTAAAGCTTAGTTGAATTATTCCTAAACGAAGTCGAAGTTTCTGTTTAAACGTTTTAATACTAATTACTGTTTATAAAAGTCTTTTTTCGTTAAATACCAACTCTTTTTCCTTCATGTGTAAAAAAAACTCTTTCATATATATTATCTCCTTTTAAAATCAACTCTTTATAAAAACAAGATGTTTTCATAACAAATCAAACCCGTTTTCAAAAGTTAGTCAACTAGTTAGTTTTTTTTCAAACAAGCCCGGGCAACCTCGAGTTAGCGGATACTCTTGGTGCCTTAACACCCTTCCAAGAGTATTAACCTGAACTCTTACCCTTAATCTCTTAACTTTCGAAACCTTTATCTGTTTTGGGGTTTTAAAAGTTCTTATAAGTTTTTCTTAGTTTTTACTTTATAAAAACTAAGTGGCGACTCTTGCTTTAAATTGAAAGCGTTTTGAAAACTTTAATTAGATTTTCGAAATGATTTTCAATAAACAAGTCACATTTTTTTCACGTCCTTGCCCAAAAAGGATCAAAACACCCATACTCACCGCCTTCTGACTCAAGGCATCTGCTACAATATTTGCCATGCCCGGATGGTATAAAATAGTGAAATCATAGTCCTTCAGCAACTCAATCCATCTCCTCTACCTCGAGTTCAGCTTGCGCTAACTCGTAATGTATTGAAGACTACGATGGTTGGTGAATATCTCACAATTAACTCCATATAGATAGTGCCTCCAGATCTTGAGTGCAAAAACTACTGCCGCCAACTCCAAGTCATGAGTGGGATAGTTGCGCTAGTGAACCTTCAACTGCCTCAACACATATGCTATCACTCGATCCTGCTGCATTAACACACAACCGAGATCGACACCTGAAGCATCACAATACACGGAGAAACTCTGACCCTCAACCGGTAAAGTCAAAACTGGAGCTGAATTCAATAAGGCCTAAAGCCTCTGGAAGCTATCCTCACACTGATAACTGAAATGGAACATCCTTCCTGGTCAGCATAGTCAAGGATGCTGCTATGGAAGAAAATGCCTCAACAAACCCTCTGTAGTACCCGACTAACCCAACAAAGCTACGAACCTCAGTAGGAGTAGTAGGTCTAGGCCAATCACGAACCGCATAAATTTTACCCGGATCAACTCTAATCCCATCCTTAGACACCACGTGCCCTAGGAATGCAACTGACTCAAGCCAAAACTCACAATTTGAGAACTTGGCATAAAGTCAATGATCTCTCAAAGTCTAAAGTACAGTCTTCAAGTGCTGCTTAAGTTCATCCCTACTCCTCGAGTATATCAGAATGTCATCAATGAAGACTATCACGAACATATCTAAGTACGGGCTAAGCACCATGTGCATTAAGTCCATGAAGGCTGTGGGGTCATTAGTCAACCCAAAATACATCACCAGGAACTCATAGTGGCCATAACGTGTCCTGAATGCTGTCTTAGGGATGTCCTCCGCCCTATTCCTCAACGGATGGTAGCCAGACCTCAGATCAATCTTTGAAAACATGGCGGAACCCTGAAGCTGATCAAATAAGTCATAAATCCTGGGCATCGGATACCTATTCTTCACTGTCACCTTATAGTCAATACACATCTGCGTCGACCCATCCTTCTTCTTCACGAAGAGGACAGGAGCACCCCAAGGCTCTCTCAACTCGGTAGGAGCCATACGGTAGGGAGGGATAGAAATGGGCCTGGTTCCCGACTCTAACTCAATGGCAAAATCAACATCTCTCTCAGGTGAAAGGCCTGGCGGGTCAGTCGAAAACATATCTAGCAAGTCTCTAACCACAGCGATAGACTCAGGAGACGTAGGGTCAGCACTAGTATCTCAGACATATGCTAGGTAAGTTAAAAACCCACGGGAAATAAACTTCCTAGCTCACAAATAGGAGATGATCCCAGATGGTGCATGGCTAACAGAACTCTACCACACAACCGGGGATACACCAGGCACGGCTAGGGTAACGGTCTTGGCATAATAATCCAAAACCGCTCGGTAAGGGAATAACCAGTCCATGCCCAGTATCACATCAAAGTCTAACATGTAAAGTATCATCAAGTTAGCCCAGGTCTTTGAATCACGAAGAGATATCACACAAGATATCACAATCTGATCCACTACTAAAGAATCTCCTACTGGGGTCGAAATAGAAACAGGCAAAGACAATGGCTCACTAGCCAATCCCAAACAAGGTAGAAAGTAGGCAGATTTATATGAAAAAGTGGATCCAGGATCAAACAAAGCATAAGCTGGCTGACGACATACATAAATCGTACATGTGATCACGGCATCCAAGTCCTCTGCCTCCGATCTCCCAGGGGCTGCATCGAATTGACGATGACCTCCACCTGCCCGACCTCCATCCCTACCACCTACTCTGCCATATAGGGCACCACCCCTAGCCTGACCACCACCCCCTCTAGCCAGAGGCTGAACTGCTCATAACGGCTCGACCTGCTGAACTGTACCCTACTGAGGGTAATCTCTAGCAAAATGACCAATCACACCATAAGTATAAGAAGCCCCTGATGACCTACTCGGTCGGGATGAACCAACAGAACCCGAATGGCCACCACGACCTGATGCCCCAAAATCCGTACCTCTCGATGGCTGACCATTGTGACCTTGCTGACTGCCCTGACCCTGCTCAAACGGAGAACCAGAAGCCTAAAGTAAATCCTGAAATGATCGATTGGACTGACCCTGGTGGTTCTGTGGTTGATAACCTCGGCCCCACTGGCCTGAACCTCTACCCCCATGCCTGGAACCACTGTATACACCCTGATGACAAGGTCTCTTATCTCTGGCACCCTGATCAGGTTGCTATAAGTCCTCCACAGTATGGGAATAGTCAGCGATAGCCTAAAATGACCGACCATCGACAACCAATATCTTAGTTGGCTGCCTAATCTCTGGCCTCAAACCCCATACAAACCTGCAAATCCTGTCTACCTCGGTAGGAATGATCGTAGATCCAAATGGTGCTAACTGATAAAAACGGGTCTCATACTCCGAGACAGTCATAGAATCCTGCATAAGCTGAGTAAATTGCTCCCTGCGACACTCACGATCACTCTGAGGTAGGAAGTTAGCCATAAAGACTTCATAGAACTCAGACCAGGTTAAAAGAGGTGATGTCTAAGGCCTAAAAGCAACCTGTGCCCTCCACCATAACTTCGCTGGACCCTTCAGCTTATATGAAGTATAGACAACCTCGTGAGTCTCTAATAACCCAAAATGGTGCAACATCTCCTCACAAGTGGTAATGAGATCATGTGGGTCCTGACTTGACATACCAGCGAATCTCGATGGTGGTAATCTCAGAAACCTACCCAAGTCCTTCTGATCCGTCTCTGTCATAGTAGGGCAAGGAGCAAGAGGCTGGGAAATCGATGGGACTGGAACAACCTTAGCACGAGGAGCTGAAGTAGCAGGATGCGCTCCTGAACTATGAACACCCAGGGCTGCCCCCTGAGCGGATATTTGAGTTGTCTCAGAAGGACTCTCCCCAATCATACCCAGTAGCTGAACAAGTAAACCCCGAATATCTGAAGACTGAGCTGGGGCTGAAGCTGGCACAGAAGCTGGTTCTGGAACTGGTACTGGAGCTGGTGGTACCTGGGCTACCCCGGGACCACATGTTGCTGCTCTAGAGCAAACTCTAGCTCGTAGTCATACTCTGGCTCTACCTCAACTGTAGTAGCTCTAGCAGGTGCCGCTGCTCTGGGGTGCCCATGACCCCTACCTCTACCCTTGTGACCACCCCAACCCCTAGCGGAAGCAAGAATAAGTGACATTTCAAAAAACATTCAAGGATACTATGCATGAAAGAGAAATAAGAAAGGTCCATTTTCCTAATATGTCACTATAGCCTCCCAAAGATTGAGTACGGACGTCTCCGCCTCGATCCGCAGGACTCCACTAGATATTTTCTCCTATACTGATGACACCGGTGAACCTAGGGCTCTGATACCAAGTTGTCACGACCCAATTTCTTGGTCATGATGTCACTTACAACCCCTAGTAGGCGAACCAATTCTCGTAGCCCGAAACGGTTAGTAATGGGCTACCTTCTAACAATTTAAGTAGAAGAACAAATAAATAAGCGGAAGCAAGGGAACAAGTTGAATAAACTAGATAACAGGAGTAATATAAATACAAAGCGGAAGCTAAAACGAACCCAAAACCTAGTATCACAACTGTGCATATATGATCTATTTGATCTATCCTCTTTGACTTCTAGAAAAATGATAAGTTCACAAGAATGATCTTTGTTGGTGTTTGAAAGTTTGGAATACTGTAAGCATGATAGTATGATCCTTGTGTGTTAAAATTTGTGATTTGTTGTCTTTGGTTAGGCTGAATATCCTATTTCATATGTTTAATTTCGTATGAGCTTCTGTGAGTGTTAATGAATTAACTGTCAGGAAATATATTTTTCAAGCATAAAATCTGTATTAGTTGATTATTCTTGCTTAAATTTATTTAAACATATGATAATCTTTATTTTTACTTCTCTTTTTATGCATGGTAAATATGGTAGAGTCCAATTGAACTCCCAAATTCATCATTTGCATTTCTTCCATTGGGCCTAGCCCAACACTATCCGGATCAGCTTGATCAAGCCCAAAAGGGGCTGAGTCTGTGAGATTGGAGCACCAGCAGAAGAGGAGGAAATGGGCCAAGCCCAAGCGTTGCATCAGCAGAAAAGTCCAAAATGGACTGAATAAATAAAAATGGGCCAAAGCCCACTATGAAGCAGCAGCAGCCCCAAAAGGGCTGAAAGTCGAAAAAATGGACCAAGTCCAAAGTAAAACGGTGGTGGGCCTAAAGAGGGCCCACACACTAGAATTAGGACAGGATTAACTTAATTCAATTATGTCTTTATGCCTTTAACTCTTTAGTTGATTGATTAGTTTAAATTATATAATTTGGACTGACTTTGTAAAGCTTAGTTGAATTATTCCTAAATGAAGTCGAAATTTCTGTTTCAATGTTTTAATACTAATTACTGTTTGTAAAAGTCCTTTTTCGTAAAATACCAACTCTTTTTCCTTCATGTGTAAAAACAACTCTTTCATATATATTATCTCCTTTTAAAATCAACTCTTTATAAAAACAAGATGTTTTCTTAACAAACCAATCCAGTTTTCAAAAGTTAGTCAACGAGTTAGTTTTTCAAACAAGCCCGGGCAACCGCGAGTTAGCAGATACTCTTGGTGCCTTAACACCCTTTCAAGAGTATTAACCTGAACCCTTACCCTTAATCTCTTATCTTTGAAACCTTTATCTGTTTTGGGGTTTTAAAAATTCTTATAAGTTTTTTCTTGGTTTTTACTTTATAAAAACTAAGTGGCGACTCTTTCTTTAAATTGAAAGCGTTTTGGAAACTTTAATTAGATTTTCGAAATGATTTTCAATAAACAAGTCACATTTTTTTCACATCCTTGCCCAAAGAGGATCAAAACAGAAATGGCGACTCTGCTGGGGATAATTCAACTAGGTTCTAACCATATTGTTTGTAACTAACCTATGTGAATAACGGTCATGGTCCACACTAGGATCTATACCAGAAGATGCAGAGGGTAGGGTGAGCACCAAATGCGAAGCATAAGGTACCCAGTAGGTATCATAGGCCGACTGGGCACATATAAAGTAAAAGAGCAATAGCAGATAGAGTAGGAGCAAATAGTCATAAAATCCAATTAAAAGGGTACACATGAACTAGCCTAGAGGGAAGACAATAGAAAATAACATACAGGGCTAGCGAGCAGAATATATACATAATAGGCACAGGTGAAAGTAAGAACGATGCACCTGGGATCCTCGAAAAAATAGTATATATAAGCATAAGTTATAAAAATGGATGGTATACCGGTAACCTCAAGTATAAAGAATGGGAGAGAAGAATAAAGGTAGACATAACCAGCCAAAACATACCAATATCGAATCCAGAAGTAATAGCCTAGCTGAGTCCAACTCTACACTTATAACCGTAATAGAGGACAATTCCAAAATAAAATAATGAGTGTCTACCTACAGTTCCTCGACCGCCCATACAATCTAGGAATGCAATCAAGTGAAAACAAACCCTTCGGCATCCCATACTACTAGAGCATACAATCAACAAACAGCAAACAAGGGTGGAACCTCAAACAATGAATGATATGATGCATGATAACCTCAGGGTGAAATAGAACCTCTGTGTGTACCTTCTCCGGTGTCGATCAGGCCCAGCAGGAAGGTTCCATGGAAGGACTCAGCCCGTATAACTCTACTCCACCATATACCCTTCCCCCAACACACGCAACCCAAAGCCTCAGACCCGGAGTGGCAATGTCCACGGAGGTCCCGAACTCCATACTATAACTCAAAATCAAAATGTGTCCTCCGGAATGGAGTTTGGGTTCAAGCTAGTGGCTAAGTCTCAAATATGCATGCCTAGACCCTGTCTAGGTCTAAAGTAGTGAAAAGATGTCTCAAAAACACCTCCAAGGGCGCCCGGGCATAACCAGGTCTAAAATAGTAGTAAAATATCTCAGATGCTCGACCCGGTCGAGCCTAAACTCATTTCAAATCAGTAAGAAAACTTAGCTAGCACTCCGACCCAGTCTAGTCTAGCAATAGTAGAAAAATCATGATAAAAACATATTTTGACCTTCTTTTACCCCAAGAAGATCCACGTATCAAGTCAAATCATTTCCAAATCCAATTTCATTGAAAATGGGCCCTCGGGGATATGCAAGTTTAAGGAAGACAGTCCCACTAGGCCCGAAGCCAAAATCGTAGTAAAATGTGGGAAAGTCTCTTTATATGCATGGAAATGATATGATCAACACACAATAGTCGCTCGGCAGCTCACAACAACCTATCGGCCCTGCACAGGCTCCCGAAGCTACTCAGCAATCATAACCATCCTAGAAGGATAATTCTATATTCGGGACTCGTAGACATTCCCAATGATCCCACCGTCTATATTTTAGAGTCAACAAGGTCTCACAGGACCACAAAGGTAATAATATCAAGTAGTAAGAATACTACACATAACAGAGGAAGGAAATTAGATGGATCATGGAAAAGCGATCAAGGTCTGTGGTACCAACCTAATAACCCAACCCAAGGACGCCAACTAGTAGAATTTTACCCGATATATGCTAAGTCTAGGAGTTTAAACTGTAACCTACCTGTCGTTCGACGACAAGCTGCGGGAACGACGATATTCGGGGCCGAGCTGCTCTAAGAAGCTCTGAATGAGAATCAAACTATCAAATTTATGAATAAAACATTAAAACAAGTCTAACGATACCTATATTGCTACAATTACAACTGGAATGATATTCGGGTCAAAAGTGGGCCCATGGGGCCCACACCCAAAACAAAAAATGAAAAGGACCACGACGACCCCAACGATGCCAAGAAGGCATGCTCCAAATTTGAGCATAATTGGCCAAGGGAAGGGCGCCAAAACAACCCGCAAAAGTTGGGGTTTAAAGAATAGAATTTCGAAAATAAAAATGAAAATTAAGCAAGAATTACTTACCACAAGTATGGAATTCAGGCCAAGACGAAGAATTATTCACCCTCACGAGCATGCACAAGCTTAGAGGCAGAATCTATAACAAAATCCAAGGTTTGGATATGAGCATCAATGGAGAAATTTTAGAGAAAAGACAAGAAAGCAAGTTGGGGTAGAAGACTTACTAAGATATGAAAGAGCACGGATAATCGACGAACAATTAATTCCCCAAGGCTTAGAACTGATTTGGAGCAAAATGGTGGAAAGAATTTCTAGTTTTGGAGTGAGAAAGGTGTGGAGAAATGGCTGGAAAAATGGATATTCAGCAATTTATAGCTGCTGGAAAATGGCCAGCGCGATCGCGTTGCCTGGGCGCCGTTGGCACTGAAGGCTGGCCTGCAACTATTTTTCTGCAATTTTTGAAAACTCTCTGGGCATTCCGGGCACAATCGGAACCCGATATTCAAAAACCAATAATGCTAATATAGTGGAAACGATATTATGGACTCAACGGAATCAACGAAACTTCCATACGAGGTCGTTTTAGAGAAATGTTGACCCAAGTCAACACTAACGAAAAGGAACTCAAAGGCCCGAAAGGAGTCCAACTCACCTGAAACCCAAACCAACCACCTTCCTAATCCAAACTCAACATTCCGAAGCTGGTGGAATTTTCAGATTTCGAATCTGACACTCCGATCATTGGAATTCACCCAAAGTTACACTTTCAACTCCAAATGCCCTGAAAACTAAGAAAACAACACAAAACCCACACCAGAAGTTCTCAAGCCTCAATTAAAGGTCCAACTAGACCAAACTCAATGCTCTGGAGCTAACAGAATTGTCAGAATTCAATTCTGATCAGATTAGCTAACAATGTTGACTAAAGTCAATGATATCCTAAGTTTAAGCTTTAAAATAGGCAAATGGCCAAAACGACCAAACGAACGACCAGGGCACCAAACTACCGGTCCTAGGAAGCTATAAATAACTTGGGACCGCTACAGAAAAGCTCTAACAGTACAATAAATGATTAAACGCGAATATGACCAGAAGGGTCATCATAAAATTCTAGCCCAATTTCTCAGGCTGACCCGACCCAGCCCATCACCATCACCCTTATACTCCTCTTCTATTACCTTTATTCTAACAACACCCAACAGAAGAACAAAATGACCCCTAATATTCTTCTCCTTCATTCAAAAGACAACACCACCAGAAACCCTAGAAGCGCCGCCTCCGTCATTCTCTCATTTTTTCTCTCAATTAGTACCTCTATGCATGCTGAGCACGAGAATTGTACCAAGAAGATACTAGATATTGCTACGTGTCCTCATCTACGTTCCTCATTGTCCTTTCTCTCAAAATCCCGCTCAAATGTACCAAGAAGGTACGAATTTGTGAGATGCAACCTTATCTCCTCAAGGGAATTCAAAAACCCTTGGCTAAATTACCCAAAAATCCCTAAAAATCCACTCTCCCACATTGTTTCTCATTCCAAAATTCATCCAAATTTGCACCTATATAAACCCCAACTAGTCCTTTGTTGTGGGTAAGCATTGGTAAGGGTTTTAAGGATAAAAATTAGTAAGACTCTTAGAAGCATGATTTTTTGCCAAGATTCTTGACCTTTCCGGCTGGATTTTAGTGTTCTTGAGCTTTTTTGGAGAACCAATCTCTAGCTCAAAGGAGGCCAAAGATTTTCAGTGAGTGAAACTCTATCCCGGCGAATTCAAAGTCGGAGTTAAGTGGTGGAATTGTCTCCATCACTCCTTGTTCAAGTTCACTGCCCTGCTCCAGGTAATTTTCCCTTTTTCCTTAGTGTTCTATCATTCTTTAGTTCTGTGTTTTCTTATAGATTAAGTTAGTTTAAATTTCGTTTGAGCTTGTTATATTTTTGTTTTTTTTAGTATCTTTGCAAATTTATTTGTATATGGGGTAAATAAATCATGGGTGGAATTTTGTCCCAGTTTACCTCTTAGGTGCTTTATATGTTGAAAGCATGAATCATGTGTACCCTTCAGTTACTCCTTATGTTTCTTCCTGCTTTGTTTCCTTTTTATCTTTTTCTTTGTGTTAAGTTTCAAGTAAGTTGTAGGGTGTACAATTCATCATACTTGATTTCTTATGTTTTGTGATCACCTCGCTCCTTCCCCTTTGTTGTAGTTTTTTTCCCTAAAGTTCTAAATGGTTGCTAGGATAATAAACTTGAGTCAAGTTCTCATACTTATGGCTTAAATTTGTTCATGTTTCCATTTAGTTAGAACCAATTTTTTACATGTTAGGAATGTCTGATATATCTAAAGAACAAATCTTTTTTAGTTTAAGTAGTAGTTGAGTGTCATGTGATATCTTCAAATCTTTGTCTTTGTTCTTTTGGATATTTTCCCCAAATGTGTATAAGGTTGTGCTCCAAAGATGCTATAGTGCAGTAAGAATTTAATTACATCATGATTGATTAATTTAGTCTAAGTAGCTTGAGATTTGTTTTGTCTCTAAGGCTTGAAGTATGGTAAGGTGCACGTATTTTTCTTGCAAACTTTAGTGTTAAATCCAAGTGTTGGCTCGGGTGGTTGAGTTTGCTTAATTTGAGTGTGTAATTTCTAAAGTCTTTGCTCGTATTCATTCCTATGATATATCATAATTATGTATTGAGATATCACAATTTGTTAAGGTTAGCTAGAGTCTAATATATCTACCCTTACGTGTTTGCCTTTAAAAAGGGAAAAACTTGAAAACATGTTTTCTCTATCTCGTTCTGATGGTTATCATTCTATCACAAAGCGTTAAAGTGATTTCTTTGAAAATCCGTAATATATGTTATCTATGTTATTTGAATCATTTGTGTCAATAATATTTCTTTAAGTATTATAGTGGATTGATTGGCATCCTAATTCTTTTTTTTTTCATGAACTCTCCCGAATGAGTCCAATTGGACTCCTGTTACCTTGCATACGATCCTCTTCGAGTCGATCTTCATCAAGTCATTGAAAAGGAAGAAAATATAAGGCCAAAGGCCTGAATCTCGAGCAGCGAAAAGAGTCCCAAAGGGGCGGAAAATAAAGATGTTGGACTTGGAGTCCAAAAATTGGCAGTAGCAGCAGCTTACGAGAGAACCAATTTAAGTTCAACCTTGTTTCTTTCCTTACTTCTCTATATTGTATATTTATTCAAGTTGTTTGAATGCTTAAAACTTTTAGTTATCTTGGATAAATCCCCGTAAGAGTTATACCAAATTATTTACTAAATTGTTGCTCACATGATTATTCCTTTTTAAGCGTTTAAATTAGGCGAAGCTCAAGCTTATAGAATAGCTTAAGAATTGTTCATATTCTTTCATAGTTATTTAAAAAGCTCTATGAAAATTTAGGACTTTGTGAGATTAACTTAAGGATCTCTTATATCCTTTCATAGTTATTAAATAAAGGATCTTTCAATCCACATCTATGAGTTTGAATTAACCATTTAGTTCAAAATCTTGATTTGGACAAATTGTTAAAATTAGAATTATTTGAAATCTTTGATGCTTAAATTATTTCTTTATAAAATATGAATGTTTATCTAATAATCTTATTCACTTTATTTAAGTAAAATAAGATTTTTTAATAACTTTATGATTTTTCTCAAAAATAACTTAATTTTTTTTCAAAATTAGTCAAATATTTTAAATCCATCGGGAACCATACTTTGTGAATTTGAAAGTGCCTAACACCTTCTTTCGAATTTAACTTGAACCCTTACCCTTTCTTTATTTTTAAAATTACCTTTTTAAAACGGTTTCGTAATTTTCCTAAAATTAAGTGACGATTTTTTTTTAAACTCTCTCTTTAAATTATTTTCAAAAATATAAATCAACAAAAATGAATTTTTTTTGCCATGAAAGTTACGAGAAGTTTTTTTGAATTTTTGAAAACGAACATAACAAGCGGACCTGGTAGCGAAGCACACCATCTACCCCTTGGGAGAAAACCTCTACTCTCTGCTGATGAACTAGACCTTTCAACTGGAGCAATATAGGATCACTATCCTATTTCTCTTTAACCTCCGCTACCAATGAAGATTCTGACCCATTCTGGATTAGCACACCACTATCTGACGTGTCCATAAGGTAAACTCCTAAGCGAACAAGCCAGTGAACATCTCTGGCTAACTAATTCCTTCTTCTCTTCCTCAACATATGACACACTACCCATAGAGAGTTTGCTGAGACCATCAGCCACTACATTGGACTTACTCGGATGGTAGAGCACATTCATATCATAATCTTTGAGGAACTCAAGCCATATCCTCTGACAAAGATTCAATTCTTTCTGGGTGAACACATACTGGAGGCTCTTATGATCTGTGAACACATCAACATGAACACCATACAAGTAGTGCCTCCAAATCTTTAGGGAAAACACAACTGTTGCAAGCTCGAGGTCATGAGTCGGGTAGTTCTTCTCATGGACCTTAAGTTGTCTGGAAGCTTAAGCTATGACCTTACCCTTCTGCATCAAAACACAACCTAGGCCAACCCGGGATGTATCACAATAAATCACATAACCATATGAACCCTCTGGTAGAGTCAAGACCGGAGCTATAGTCAACCTGGTCTTCAGTTCTAAGAAACTTTTCTCACACTCATCTGACTGTTGAAACTTGACCTTCATCTGAGTTAACTTGGTCAATGGGGGATGTATGGATGAAAAACCTTCAACAAATCTCCTACAGTAGCCGGCCAAACCCAAGAAACTTCTGATATCAGTCAGAAAGGTGGGTCTAGGCCAGTGCTTTACTGTCTTAATTTTCTGAGAATCCACTCGGATCCCTTTGTTGGATACCACATAACCAAGGAAAGTGACAGACTGCAACCAGAATTCACATTTGCTGAACTTAGAAAATAGTTGTCGATCTTTGAGAGTTTGCAGAACAACTCTCAGATGAGTCGCATGCTCTTCCTCATTCCAGGAATAAACGAGGACATCATCAATAAAGACGATGATAAACAAGTCCAAATACTATTTAAACACCCTGTTCAATAATTCCATGAAAGCTGCAGGAGTATTGGTTAGTCCAAACGACATAAGAACAAATTCATAGTGACCATACCGAGTCCTGAAGGTTGTCTTTGAGATGTCACTATCTCTTACTCTGAGCTGATGATAGCCGGATCTGAGGTCTATCTTAGAGAAGCAACTAGCACCCTAAAGTTGTTTGAACAAGTCATCAATCCTGGGGATAGGATGTTTATTCTTGATTGTGACTTTGTTCAACTGACGGTAGTCGATGCACATTCTGAGAGAACCATATTTCTTATGCACGAATAATACTGGAGCATCCCATAGAGAGATGTTGGGTTTGATGAAGCCCTTATCTAGAAGGACATTCAACTATTCTATCAATTCCCTAAGCTCAACTGGAGCCATTCTGTAAGGAGGAATAAAAATAGGCTGGGTATCTAGAAGGAGATCTATTCCGAAGTCGATTTCCCTTTCGGGAGGAACTCTGGGAAGATCTTCTGGGAACACTTTTGGAAACTCATATACTACTGGAACTGATTCAAGAGTTGGGGTTTTATATTTTAAATCCTTAACCCGAACAAGATGATAGATATACCCTTTGGAAATTATTTTTCTGGCCTAAAGGTAGGAGATGAAACAACCTACAGGCATTGAGTTATTACCCTTCCATTCTAAGACTGCCTCGTTTGGAAATTGAAACCGAACGATCCTAGTTCTACAATCGACTGAGGCATAACATGAATGTAACCAATCCATGCCTAGAATAATATCAAAATCTACCATTTCTAACTCTACAAGATCTGCTGAGGTGAATTTCAGGGAAACTGTGACAGGGCAATTTCTGTATCCCCATCTAGCTATAACTGGGTCACCTATTGGAGTAGATACTGAGAAGGGTTTTGGGAGAATTTCGGGACTGACATCAAAATTTACTACTATATATGGAGTTACAAAAGAAAGCATAGCCCCTGGATCTAATAATGCATAAATATCAGTATTAAACTCATAACATACCCGTGACCACATCAGGTGAGTCCTCCTGATCTTGTCGAGCCTGAAGAGCATACAACCTATTCTGGCATTGACTACCACCTGTAACAGATGAGGCACCCTGCTGAGTGGGGCGACCTGCTGGAGCTGCGGCAGAGTTGTCTTGATTCTGCAAATGAGTATCCCTGCCCTTCTGAATATTTTCAGGGCACTCCTTCATCCTATGGCCGGGCTTACCACACCAAAGCAATTTCCACTACCTCCCATGCACTCACCCTGATGGTTCGTACAACACTTCTTACACACTAGATGGGTGCGCATGTTAGTAACTGTACCTTGGGATTTAGAGCCAGACATTCTATCCCATCGATCCTCTGGGGCACTGGCAGAAAATGAAGCTAGAGCTGAATCCTTCTGACAAAAATGAGGGTGATTACTACCCTCTGACTTCTACTGAGATTATCTAAAGTCACCTGTCCTAGCCCACTTACTCTCTTCTCCCTTTTCCTTGATTTTCTCCTCCTCAATCTGCTGGGCATAAGTTACCAATCTAAAGAAATCCATCTCCTTAATCAATATAGCAGTCTTTCACTCTTTGACCACATCATCTGACACACTAGATACGAACTTGCTCATACGGGCCCTGGAGTCAGCTACTATCGCTGGATCATACTTGGATAGTTATGTGAACATGAGAGAATAGTCCTTCACACTCATGTCATTCTGCTTCAGGTTAATGAATTCCTGAACCTTGGCTTTCCTGAGCTCTAGTGGGAAAAACTGATCAAGTAGTCTTGAAAAGGTTCTAACTCACTAGACCCGTATTAGTACCATGAGATTCTTTCCACTACTGGTACCAAGTGTAGGCCACTCCCTTCAACTGATAGGCAACCAAGTCTACATCCTCGACTGGAGTGATACCCATAATGACTGTCACCTTCTGAATGTCATCCAAAAACTCTTGTGGATCCTCTTCTGAATTAGACCCATGAAATTCTGGAGGGTTTAACTGAGTGAAGTCTCGAATTCTTGTTGCACCAGTGTTAGTCTATGGCAGAGTAGGTGTTGCAGCCTGCTGATTAACCTGGGCGATCATGGATTGACAAAGCACTTGGAAAGCGGCCCTGAATTCGGCATGCGTGACTTTCTCATTCAATGGGTCTGCTGGAGCTGCTGGCTGATTCCTAGCATTAGCTCTTCTAGGAGGCATTTTTCTGAAATGGGAAGAACATGAGTTAGAATAGAAGGAGATTAAATAGAGTTGATACTCTATAGAACGAGATGGAAAAGAAAGAAGGGAAGTTATTCCTAATGATGTCTCATAGATCATCCCCCATAAGTGTGGCGCGCTTCACCCCCATAAAGAAGACTCTACCCGATGCGACTTTCAGACACCCTAGGACACTTAAACCTGAGGATCGGATACCAAGTTTGTCATGCCCCGAGGCTTTTCCTAGATGTAACACGGTGCTTAGAGTCACAAGTGACCCCAAGCTAACCCATGGTCTGGCATATCTAAGTAGTTTCAAGTTAAAAGCTTATACTGTGCGGAAGCTGAAAATAATTTAAGAACTGAAATAGGGAAAAGCCCAAAACAAACATGTTTGAACATAAAATATATAAGAGTGTAGTCATAACTAAAGAATAAGAGTATCAACTCAAGATGAATCTAATCTATGTCTGAAAGCCTCTAACTGATGCGAGTTGTTGGGATATGTCCCCAGCTAACTCTAATAATAAGAAAACTAAAATAAGAAGACTTAAAGGTAAAGCATGTCTATCGTCCTTGAACTACGAGGACTCACCACTGAAACAATTGAGTACGGACTAGAAATCGATCTAAGCACAATTTGGATACTGAGTGCCTGAACCTACATCATAAAATGATGTAGCACAAAAGTATGTGTTAGTACTTTGAATGTACTGAGCATGCGAGATATGAACTAAGTTGCACAACACAACAACTGAACATGGAAATATATATACTGAAGCATAAACTGAGAAGTAAGCTAAAATGCAATGACCAAATAAATATCATGAGTATATCACATGCTTAACTGAGTAACTAAATATAAGGTCTATGCAACATGAGTCTGACTGTGGGAGATACTATTAACCAACATACCCCAAGTTGAGCTAATTATGAGGCCAACCTATACCCTGGATGGAAGGGTGTTCATACCTTGCCAAAGGTACGAACAAGTCTGACGTGGATCCACTAAACTGATGTCCACAAGGGATAAGGGTGTCAAGTCTAATATGACGGGTGACCCCTTTAGAACCTACAGTGGCACCATAGTTCTGGGACTCAGGGATTGCTGCTAAAGGTCTTAGCCTAAACTGGCGGGTGAGCCTTCATCCCTTCGTCCTCTCGGTGCTAAGTTTACTCCAAACTGAATATAAAGCTAAAGATACAACTATAATACTAGATAGCTCAAAACACTGATAAAATCTGAGAATGCAACATACATATACTAAACGATATGGCATTCGAATTCTGAAGCATAATTGTGTGACTAATCTTCCTAGCAAGCATAATTTATGAAATAATGAAATTAACACAAGCTAGGGTTTCTGAGTTCTATACATGAAACTATGCTAATTCTCCAAGAACATGAACTAAGCATCATATAAGTTATATCATCTGAAAAGCAAGGAAATTTCTAGGGTTTATACCCTAGGTCTAAGTAATCATGGAGAAACTGCAAAAATTGACTAAGTTCTAGGGACCTAGTAAGTGAAAGGAACTCACTAGTAAAATCCCACATACCTGGAGGAAGATTATGTGGTTGAACCTTTGGATTTTGGGGAGAAACTTGGAGGAAACCCTTTTCTTTGTTCTTGAGAGAAAGTGCTTTATTTTTGTCTGATGTTGCTAAGTGTTGAATGATTTGGGAGTAATGAGGAAAATAAAGTTAAAAACCCTTTAATTACTCCCGAAATGATTTAGGATCGGAGTTAAAAGAATTGGTAAAAGACTAGAATGCCCCCAACTTAAACTAAAAATTTCAGAAAAACTCACCATCGGACGAGCCGCCCGATGGGCATCAGACGAGCCGCCCGATAGGCATCGGACCTGCGATGGCCCATTGGCCAGGACGTCGGGATGGGGTAGACCTGGATGGCCCTCTGGACCATTCTCACAGGTAGACCCACGGCCCGTTATGCCGGCGACACCCATGGCAATTTTCCCATTGGGGTAGAAAAGGTTGGGACTGGGGCATTGGCTACTTCTCACGGGCTGCACGACGGCCTGTCGGACCACCGACGCCCGTCGTACCACCGATGCCCATCGGGTCCCCTATTTGTCTAGAGCCTGCTTGGACTGAGTCTCTGGCCCTTTCCCATAGGGACCTCTGATGGGCCGTCATGTCCATGACACCCGTGGGTCAGCCCGTGGGGCTTGAATGGGGATGGGATTTTCTTAAGTTTTGCTGAGTTTTGGGTTTTTTAAGCTGGTCTAAATTCTGGGGTGTTACAGCTTCATAGCTTTCCAAAGATTAGATGTGGACATCAATATACCAATCTGTAGGACTCTATTCGACATTTTTCTCTTGTACTGGGAGATTAGTAACCTAGGTTGTTATGCCATCGGTCACGATCCAACTATCGGGTCTTACATGCACCTATTCTTATCCACCTAGATAGGACAATCCTTACCACCCGATCCAATAGGTAATGCAGAGAAAAACGTAAAACCATAAATAACTCGTTTAATACATGAAAACATTTACAATTTAATATGGAAAACCTCTTTTTAAAATACAAAAACCCTCCCTAGAATTTAGTCTAAGCCGGTACAAGAGCTACTACAAGAGTGAAACAGAAATTTAAGAGGACACATGTCACACCCGAGGTTATCCCCTAGATGTAACACGGGATACTGGAAACGAATTCCCTAGAAGAACCCTTGGTCATAACATACTTAGATATATCAATTAAGCATAGTGGAAGCATAATACGAATTAGATAACTCAATCCATAAGATAAAATCAAACGAACATAATTCAAAGAAGACCCAAATACTGTCTATGTTTGAAAGCCTTTACACATGACATAAGGAGTTGTTAGGACAAGACCCTAGCTAACTCAAAGTATGAAGGTAAATAATCTAGACAAACTAGAGTCATAACTAGTCCTCGAACAATGAGGACTCACCAACAGTGACTGTATACGGCCTACGGTCACTAGCCATATTGTCAAGCCCCAAAGCTACCCTCTAGACGCGACATGGTTCTTAGTGTCACAAGTGACCCCAAGCTAACCCATGGCATGGCATATCTATACAAAATCAGACTAAAGCATGCACTGTGCATAAATAAAAAAAGAACAACTTAGTAACTGAAAAGGGGAGAACCCAAACATCTAAATATATATATAGTTTAGTGATGACTGAAAGCAACACTAACAACCGCTGAAACTAGTCTATGTTTGAAAGCCTTCTAATTGAATAGGAGTTGTTGGGACATGCCCCCAGCTAACTCTAACAAATCTGAGACTGAAAGTAAATACTGAAGATATAAGCATGTTTATCGTCCTCGAACTAATGAGGACTCACCACTGAACTGCTGAGTACAGACTGGATATTGAACTAAGCGCGGTCTGGATGCTGAGTTCCTGAACCTATATCATAAAATGATATAGCACAAAAGTATGCTCAGTAGTTTGAATGTACTGAGCATGCGAGATATAGGCTAATTTGAACAACATAATAACTGAGCATAGAAAAAGATATTTTAGAACATAACTGAAAGATAACCTGGATGCAATGACCAATTATAAATCATAAAGATAAAACATGTTGAATTGAATACTGAAGTAAATACTAGATAAATGGTCAATGCAACATGAGTATGACTGTGGGAGCTCTATTAACCGATATTTCCAAAGCTAAGCTAACTATGGGGCCAACCTGTAACCCTGGATGTAAGGGTGTTCATACCATGCCAAGGGTACGAACAAGTCTGACATGGATCCACTACTGATGTCCACAAGGGATGAGGAGGAACATCCTAGTCTGACAACTGACTCCTCTAAACCTACGGTGGCGCCGTAGTTCTGGGACTTGGGGACTGCTACTAAAGGTCTTAGCCTAAACTGACATCTAAACCTTCATCCCCTCATCCACTAGGTACTAAGTCTACTCCCAACTTAATAAAAGCAATAATGTACTGAAATGATGGATAGCTCAAAATACTGGAAATCAACTGAGAATGCAACATAAATATACTGAGGGATATGGCATTCGAATTCTGATACATGATCATATAGCTAATCTGCCTAGTAAGCTTAATTCATGATACATGATCATATATCTGGTTCCACGAGTCAACAGGATGATCCATGGTCCTGGACTATGGCCCATTGTATGACTCGTGGTCCCTGAGCCCTGAATTGATGTTCTTCTGATTAAGGTAAACTACGAGTGACAGGACGGATCATGGTTCCAAACTACAGTCCGTGGTCTGACTCGTGGTTCCTGAGACTTGAACTTGGGGTCTACTGGATTTTGGACTACGGTTTGTGACGATGGACCGTGGTTCCAAACTACGGGAACCATGGTTCTTGGAAACTTGATTTTTTCTGAAATTTTTATTTTCTACTGGTATTCTGAGCTTAGTCTGGGCGTGGAAGTTCTGAGGTATTACAATATCTCCACCTTGGGATCATTCATCCTCGAATGAAGACTAAACAAGTTGAGGATGGAGGGAAAGAGATGCAATCCTCTCCAACTGAGTACTGGAAATTGATATCTAACTGAAATGAGTTCCATGAATATAAAAACATGCTAAAATGTAAGCATAACTGAGGGAACAAGGCACTAAGACTGAATTACACAAGAGTAAATTGAGAGACTGGAGAAGAACCATTACCTCAAGCTGAAACTGAATCAGAGGGAAAGAGGTGAGGGTAGTTGGACATCATGGCTGCTTCTGCTTCCTAATTAGCTCCCTCTATGGACTGATACCTCCATAAAACTTTCACTGAAGCGACTTCTTTATTTCTCAACCTACAAACCTGACGGTCAAGAATCTCAACTGGAACCTCCTCATAGGTGAGGCTATCCTTCACAGCCACCCTCTCTAAAGGTACTATCGATGCTGGATCACCCACACACTTCTTCAACAAGGAAATATGAAAGACTGGATGAACCGCTGCTAGTTCTGCTAGTAACTCTAACTCATAAGCCATATTACCAACCCTTTTCAAGATTTTGTAAGGACCTACAAACCTAGGACTGAGCTTCCCTTTCTTGCCAAATCTCATCACTCCCTTCATAGGTGACACTTTCAGGAAAACCCAATCATTAATTTCGAACTCTAAGTCTCTTCTCCTGACATCTGCATAGGACTTCTGAATACTCTGAGTTGTCTTTAGTCTATCTCTGATGAGCTGAACTTTATCCATATCCTTATGAACCGAATCTGGCCCAATTAAGGCTGCTTCACCTACTTTTAACTAGCCAGCAGACGATCTACATCTACGCCCATAAAGTGCCTCATATGGGGCAATCTGGATGCTGGAATATAAGTTGTTATTGTAGGTGAACTCTATGAGAGGCAGGTGATCATACCAACTACCCTTGATGTCAATCACACAAGCTCTCAACATATCCTCTAAGTTCTGAATAGTATGTTCTGCCTGACCATCTGTCTGCAGATGAAATGCTGTACTCAAATTCACCTGAGTACCAAGACCTTTCTGAAATGATCTCCAAAAGTGAGATGTAAACTGAGGACCTATATCTGAGCTGATAGACAAGGGAACCTCATGAAACCTGACTATCTCACTGATGAAGAGTCTAGCATAATCCTCCGCTTAATTCGTAGTCTTGGCTGCCAAGAAGTGAGCTGACTTAGTAACTCTGTCTACTATCACCCAAATGGAGTCATTCTGCCTGCGAGTACGAGGTAAACCCGTAATGAAATCCATATTGACCACTTCCCACTTCCTAGTAGGAATGCTAATCTCCTGAGTCATACCTCTTGTTTTCTGATGCTCCACCTTAACCTGCTCACAGTTGTGACAGTTAGCCATGAAATCTATGATGTCCCTCTTCATGTCGTTCCACTAATAGACTTCCCATAGATCATGGTACATATTAGTGGCACCTGGTTGAATAGAATATTTGGAATTATGGTCTTTGGTAAGGATATGTTGCCTCAACTCACCCACATCCGGAACACATAAGCGACCTTGGTAATGGAGCATACCATCTCCCCCTTGGGAGAAAACCTCAACTTTCTGTTGATGAACTGCACCTTTCAGCTGAAGTAATATGGGATCACTATCCTGTTTCTCTTTAACCTTTGCTACCAATGAAGATTTTGACCCATTTTGGACTATCACACCACTATCTGGCATGTCCATGAGGCAAACTCTTAAGCAAGCCAGCCTATGAACATCTCTGGCTAATTCGTTCTTCTCTTCCTCAACATGTGACACACTACCCATGGACAGCCTGCTGAGGGCATCAACCACTACATTAGCCTTACCCAGATGGTAGAGCACATTCATATCATAATCCTTGAGGAACTCGAGCCATCTTCTCTGACAAAGATTCAACTCTTTTTGGGTGAACACATACTGGAGGCTCTTATGATCTGTGAACACATCAACATGAACACCATACAAATAGTGTCTCCTGATCTTCAGGGAAAACACAACTGCTGCAAGTTAGAGGTCATGAGTCGGGTAATTCTTTTCATAGACCTTAAGTTGTCTGGAAGAATAAGCTATGACCTTACCCTGCTGCATCAAAACACAACCCCGGCCAACTTTGGATGTATCGCAATAAACCACATAACCATCTGAACCCTCTGGTAGAGTCAAGATAGGAGTTCTAGTCAACCTGGTTTTCAGTTCTAAGAAACTCTTCTTGCACTCATTTGACCACTGAAACTTGACCTTTTTCTGAGTCAACTTGGTCAATGGGGCAGCTATTGATGAAAATCCTTCAACAAACCTTCGACAGTAACCGACCAAACCCTAGAAACTTCTGATGTCAGTCAGAGAGGTGGGTCTGGGCCAGTGCTTTACTGCCTCAATTTTCTGGGAATCAACATGGATCCCTTCTCTGGATACCACATGACCAAGGAAAGCAACATACTGTAACCAGAATTCACACTTGCTGAGCATAGCGAATAGTTGGCGATCTTTGAGAGTTTGTAGAACAACCCTCAGATGAGTCGCATGCTCCTCCTAATTCCAAAAGTAAACGAGGATATCATCAATCAAAATAATGATGAAAAAGTCCAAATACTATTTGAACACTCTGTTCATGAAGTCCATGAAAACTGTAGGAGCATTGGTTAGTCCAAAAGACATAACTACAAATTCGTAGTGACCATACCGAGTCCAGAAGGATGTTTTTGAGATGTCACTATCTCTGACTCTGAGCTGATGATAGCCGAATATGTGGTCGATCTTAAAAAAGCAAATAACACCCTGAAGCTGGCCGAACAAGTCATCAATCTTGGGGATAGGATATTTGTTCTTGATTGTGACTTTGTTCAACTGATGGTAGTCAATGCACATCTTGAGAGAATCGTCCTTCTTACGCACTAACAACACTGAAGCACCCCATTGAGAGATGCTGGGTCTGATGAAGCTCTTATCTAGAAGGTCTTTCAACTGTTCTTTAAATTCCTTAAGCTTAGATGGAGCTATTCTGTAAAGAGGAATCAAAATAGGCTGGGTATCTAGAAAAAGATCTATTCCGAAGTCAATTTCCCTTTCAGGAGGAACTTCGGGAAGATCTTCTGGGAATACTTCAGGAAACTCATTCACTATTGGGACTGACTCAAGAGTTGGGGTCTCAGAGCTTGAATCCTTAACCCAAACAAGATGATAAATATACCCTATGGAAATCATTTTTCTAGCCTTAAGGTAAGAGATAAACCAACCTGCAGGCACTAAATTACTACCCTTCAACTCTAAGACTGGCACGTTAGGAAACTGAAACCGAACAATCCTAGTTCTACAATTGACTGAGGCATAATAGGAATGTAACCAATCCATGCCTAGAATGATATCAAAAACTACCATTTCTAACTCTACAAGATGCTGAGGTGACTTTCTGGGAAACTGTGACTGGGCAACTTCTGTATACTCGTCTAGCTATAACTGGGTCACCTACTGGAGTAGAGACAGAGAAGGGTTCTAGGAGAATTTTTGGACCTACACCAAAGTTTACTGCTATATAAGGAGTTATAAAGGAAAGTGTAGCCCCTATATCTAACAATGCATAGACATCAGTATTAAAGACTCACAACGTACCTTTGTCCACATCAGGAGAATTCTCCTAGTCCTGTCGATCCTGAAGAGCATATAACATGTTCTGGTGCTGACCACCACCTGTTCCAGATGAGTCACCCTGCTGAGTGGGTGACCTGCTAGAGCTGCTGTAGAACTAGTTTGAGTCTGTGGGCGGACATCTTTACCATTTTGAGAAGTTGTTGGACAATCCCTCATCATGTGGCCTGGCTTGCCACTCCCAAAGCAATTTACACTTCCTTCCAAGCACTCACCTTGGTGGTTTCTACCACACTTTCTACATACTGGGTTAGTGCACCCACTAGTAACCGTACCTTGGGACTTAGAGCCAGACACTCTATCCCATCGATCCTTCTTGAACTTAGGCATTGGGGCACTAGCAAAAGATGGAGCTGGAGCTGAATTGTTTTGGCGATATTGAGAGCGGTTGCCACCATCTGACCTCTGCTGATAGTGGCTATTAATCACCTATCCTATCCCTCTTATCATCTCTTCCCCTTTCCTTAATCTTCTCCTCCTCAATCTGTTGAGAATAAGTAACTAACCTGGAGAAGTTCATCTCCTTAATGAGCATGAACGTCTTGCATTCCTTGACCACATCATCAGACACTCCAGACATGAACTTACTCATACGAGCTCTAGAGTCAGCTACCATTGTTGGAGCATGCTTGGATAGCTGAGTGAACTTCAGAGCATAATCCTTTACGCTCATGTCATTCTGCTTTAGGTTGATGAACTCCTAAACCTTGGCTTCCCTGAGCTCTAGTGGGAAGAACCAGTCCAGAAAATCAGTCTTGAAAAGATCCTAAGTCACTGGTCCTGCATTTGCACAATGAGATTCCTTACATTGCTGGTACCAAGTGAAGGACACTCCTTTCAGCTGATAAGCGGCCAAGTCTGCACCCTCAACTGGGGTGACACCCATAATGGTTGTCACTTTCTAAATATCCTCTAAGAACTCTTGGGGATCCTCTTCTGGCTTGGTCCCATGAAACTCTGGAGGGTTCATCTGAGTGAAGTCTCAGATTTTGGTTGCAGCAGTATTAACCTGAGACAGAGCTAGTGCCGCAGCCTGTTGATTAACCTGGGCGGTCATGGCCTGAGAAAGCACTTGAAAAGAAGCCCTGAATTCGGCATACATAACCTGGTCGTTCAATGGGTCTGCTGGAGTTATTGGCTGATTCCTAGCATTAGCTCTTCTAGGAGGCATTTTTCTGAAATACGAAGAGCATGAGTTAAAATAGAAGGATATTAAATAGAGTTCATACTCTATAGCATAAGCTGGAAAAAGAAAAAAGGGAAGTTATTCCTAATGACGTCTCATAGCTACCCCTTAGATGTGACACAGTGCTTAGTGTTACAAGTGACCCCAAGCTAACCCATGGCATGGCATATCTATACAAAATTAGAGTAAATCATGCACTATGCGGAAACAAAAAAAATAACTTAATAACTGAAAAGGGGAGAACCCAAACATCTGAATATATAACTAGTTTAGTGATGATTGAAAGCAACACTAACAACCGCTGAAACTAGTCTATGTCTGAAAGCCTTCTAACTGAATAGGAGCTGCTGGGACATGCCCCCAGCTAACTCTAACAAATCTGAGACTGTAAGTAAATACTGAAGATATAAGCATATCTATCATCCTCGGACTAATGAGGACTCACCACTGAACTACTGAGTATAGACTGGAAGTCGAACTAAGCGTGGTCTGGATGCTGCACGCCTAAACCAACATCATAAAATGATGTAGCACAAAAGTATGTGTCAGTACTTTGAATATACTGATCATGCGAGATATAGGCTAAGCTGAATAACATAATAACTGAGCATAGAAAAAGATATACTAGAACATAACTGAAAGCTAAACTGGATGCAATGACTAATTATAAATCATAAAGATAAAACATGTTGAACTGAATACTGAAGTAAATATTGGATAAATGGTCAATGCAATATGAGTATGACTGTGGGAGCTCTATTAACTGACATACCCCAAGTTGAGCTAACTATGGGGAAAACCTGTAACCTTTGATGGAAGGGTGTTCATACCTTGCCAAGGGTACGAACAAGTCTGACGTGGATCCACTACTGATGTCCACAAGGGACGAGGAGGTACAGCCTAGTCTGACAGCTGACTCCTCTAAACCTATGGTGGCGCCGTAGTTTTGGGACTTGGAGACTGCTACTAAAGGTCTTAGCCTAAACTGACAGCTAAACCTTATCCCTTCATTTGCTCGGTACTAATTCTCTCCCAACTAAATATAAGAACAATGTACTGAAATGATGGATAGCTCAAAATACTAGAAATCAATTGAGAATGCAAAATAAATATACTGAGGGATATGGCATTCAAATTCTGATGCATGAGCATATAACTAATCTGCCTACTAAGCTTAATTCATGAAGTACTGTAAGTATACAAACTAGGGTTTCTGAACATTATACATAGAACTATACTAATTCTCCAAGAAACATGTAATCAATACCATAGAGGTTGTAGGAACTGAATTTCAATAAAACCCTAAGATTTTGGAACCCTAGGTCTGAACAGTTTCATGGAGAAAACTTAATACTGACTGGAATCTAGGGACCTAATGGGTGAAAGGAACCCACTAGTGAAATCCCAAATACCTGGTGAAGAAATTCGTGGAGAAATCCTTGGATTTTTGGGACTGAACCTGATGAAGACCTCTGCTTGTTCTTGGGAGAAAACTATTGCCTCTTTTTCTTATTTTCTTTCTAAGGTTGGAGAATTTAGGAGAATAGATGTTTCAGGTAGTTTTTAACTAGTTAACTAAGCTTAGAGTAGTCAAAACGTTGTAGCTTAGGCTTTAAAAGAGGTAGGAAAAGTCCAGAATATCCCTGTGAAATTTAAAAGAAAAACTGTTGAAACTGCGACTCAGGGATCACAACTCGAAATGACGGGCCATACTCCTAGACGACGGACCGTCAACTAAGTCGTGGTCTTACCTAGGAGTTTTAGGCATTCTCTAGTCTCAAGAATTATGACTCTATAGGATGGACCGTACTACAGGAATACGGTTCGTCATGTGACCAGTGATTCCTGGGACAAGGGATAAGGGTCTCTGAGGTTCTGGTTCCACAAGTCAACAGGACGATCCGTGGTGCCCGTGGTATGACTCGTGATTCCTGGAAACTTTAATTTTTCTAAATTTTTTATTTTCTACTATTTTTCTAAGCTTAGTCTGGGCGTCGAAGTTCTGGGGTATTACACACGTACCTGAGGGAGAGAACCTGTATCTGCATCATCAAGAGGATAGAGCGCAAAATATGCATCAGTACTATAGGACGTACCGAGTATGTGAGAGATGCATGAATATAATGAAAATATGCTTGAAACGTGAATAAGAACTTAGTTCATGCATAAATGAAGTTTCAAAGGTAGATGTCATAAATTGAATAGTAAATCATGAAATAAGAGTCAAAACTCAAAGTAGATATCATAAGCTAAAATAAGTCAAAACTTTCATACGGGAGTTTCTTATAACCGACAATAGACCATGTGAGCTACATGGAATCTAACTATATATCCCTAGTCAGCAAAACTGACTCAAACCCTGCCAAGGAACGAGTCACCATACCCACCTATATAACCCTAGTTGGCAATGTTGTCCTAATGCTCGCTAAGCACAGGACACCATAATCAAGATGTGGATCCACTCTCATAAGCCTATAGGGCAAATCATAACCTACGCTGGAAACGTAGTTTTGGACTTGGGTAATCGAACCCTCATTGCTCGGTGCTAAATACTACTCCCAAAACATACATATAGCTCATAAGTTCATGAAGGCATAATTGAATACCAAATCTCTTTTGAAAATCATGAAGACACATCGGATATTATGCAATTCTCATATCATAAGTTCTTGAAGTAAAACATAACCATAATTCAAATCATATTTTTCTTTCTAAATTCATAATTGAAGAATTAGGCATGCAATTTCATAAATTCATAAAGTCATGATATCTAATCATGCCCAATTTCACTTGAAAACATGCAATTCAATGGAATCTTGCTAGAATCAACTTTAATGCTTGGGCTTTTAAATCCAATAAAAGAATTATGATCAAGTCCTAAATAGGTAATAAGAAACCATGAATTTAAACATAGAAACTAATTTCACAAAATTTCCCTAATTTAGATCGAAACCTTAATTCCACAAGTTCATAATTCAAAATAAGAATTGGGGATTTTGGGCACAAGGGTGAGAGGAAACCATTTTTAAATACCCACATACCTTGAGTTAAGCTAACCCACTTAAAATAGAAAAGAATAGGAGGCTTGATCTTGGAGCTTGAGATCTTGAGTTGGAGAGAGTTGTTTTTCCTTTTTGGGAGATGAATGAGGTAATGAGGAAGGACTTATGCTAATAGGTTTAGAAATCATGCTAAAAATGGTCAAAACAACCTTACTTAGGAGTTAAATAGATGGGTAATGACTAAAATACCCTTGGGAATTAGTTAAGAAAAAGCTATTTTAAAATTCAGCTTCAGGTCCCACGGGTCCCTTCCATGGACTGTAGAACTAACCACGGCTCGTGGACTGGAGTCGTGGTTCCTGATCAAAAATTTTAGGATGCGGAAGTCAGTCTACGGGTCAACAAGATGGACCAGTAGAATAAATCACCAGTCAAAGACCCAAGTCATTATTTTTGGGAAAACTGCTATCCTCTGAACAGGTTCCACAGGTCGTCTCTACGGTCCGTGGATCAAATGACGACCCGTAGAAACAACTCGTGGTACCTGGGACCAAGTCAGTCTTCAGGTCTGATTCCACGAGTGCATTCTACGGTCCGTAGAAAGAATCACGGCCCGCAAGACAAACTCCTAGTCTCAAACCAGAGACTAAATTTTACAAGTCTGGGATTCACGACTCAGAACCACGACTCGTGGTTCAAAGCACGAAATGTGATTTGGACTCGTGATTTCTCGAAACTTAGGATTTTTCAGAGATTTTTCTCTAGACAGCTGGATAGATTTCTGGGGTGTTACAATCTCCCCTCCTTGGGGATCACTAATCCTCGAATGAAGACTAAGAAAGGAAAGCGTAGAGGAACAAAAGCCCAACCAAACATCAAAATATAAAAATTGAAGAACAAAAATGAAAAGTGACTCCTCAACTTAAAACATAACTGAACTAGCTTCGGGAAACATGAATGGATGCTGGGATCATGAAGGGAACTGATAGAGTAGATTCAGAGGGGCATAGTAAGGATGAAACTATTACCTCAAGCTGAAACTGAATCTGAAGGAAAGAGATGGGGATATTTGGCCTTCATGGCCTCTTCGACTTCCCAAGTAGCTCCCTCTACAAGCTGATTCCTCCAAAGGACTTTCACCGAGGTGACATTTTTGTTTCTCAACCTTCGGAACTGACGATCAAGGATTTCTAAGGGAACCTCCCCATAGGTGAGACTATCCTTTACACCTACATCCTTCAAAGGAACAATCAAGGTCGGATCACCAACACACTTTTTCAACAAGGAAACATGGAAAACTGGATGAACCGCTTCTAATTCTGTTGGCAAATACAACTCATAAGCAACCTTACCAACTCTCCTCAGAATCCGATAAGGACTTACAAAATTAGGACTAAGCTTTCCTTTCTTCTCGAATCTCATCACACCCTTCATGGGCGACACCTTATGAAACACCCAATCCTCAACCTTGACTCTAACTCCTTCCTCCTCACATCTGCATAGGATTTATGTCGACTCTGAGCGGTCTTCAACCTCTCCCTGATAATCTGAACTTTCTCCATGGTCTCATGCACCGAATCTGGACCGATCAAGGCTTCCTCACCAACCTCCAACCAACCAATAGGATACCTACACCTCTGGCCATAAAGTGCCTCATAAGAAGCCATTTGGATGCTAGAATAAGCTGTTGTTGTAGGAGAACTCAATAAGAGGCAAGTGATCATCCCAATTACCTTTGAAATAAATCACACAAGCTCTGATAATATCCTCCAAGGTCTGAATAGTACACTCTGCCTGACCATCTGTCTGTGGGTGAAAATTTATTCTAAGCTTCACCTGAGTACCAAGACCCCTCTGAAATGATCTCCAAAACTGGAATGTAAATTGAGTACCCCTATCAGAAATGATGGACAAAGGAACACCATGCAATCGTACTATCTCCCAGATGTAGAGTCTTGCATAATCATCCGCTGAATCTGTAGTCTTAACAGCCAAGAAGTGGGATGACTTAGTCATCCGATCGAGTTGCCTTCGAGTACGAGGCAATCTCGTAACGAAGTCCATATTGATTGCCTCCCACTTCCAAGTAGGAAGGTCAATATCCTGAATCATGCCAACCTGGTCGTTGATGCTCTACCTTCACTTGCTGACAGTTAGGACATTTAGCCACAAAACCAGCTGTCCCTCTTCATACCATTCCACCAATAGACTTTCCATAGATCACGGTACATCTTGGTGGCACTGGGGTGAATGGAATATCTAGAACTATGAGACTCAGTCAAAATATATTGTCGCAACCCATCTACATCTGGCACACATAGTCGCCCCTGATAACAAAGCATTCCATCTCCCCTTTGGGAGAAAATTTCAACATTTTGCTGATGGACTGCACCCTTAAGTTGAAGTAAAATGGGATCACTTTCTTGCTTTGCCTTTACTTCTGCTACTAAGGATGATTCGAAACCATTCTGAACAAAAACACCACCTTCAGTCGAGTCCATAAGTCGCACTCCCAATCGAACAAGTCGATGAACATCCTTCACCAATTCTTTCTTCCCATCCTCAACTGAAGACACACTACCCATCGATAGTCTACTAAGTACATCCGCCACAACATTGGCCTTACTCGGATGGTAAAGCACACTCATGTCATAATCCTTAAGAACCTCAAGCCACCTTCTTTGTTGAAAATTCAATTCCTTCTGAGTGAACACATACTAAAGACACTTATGATCAGTGAATACATCCACGTGCACCCCATACAAGTAATGTCTCCAAATCTTCATACCAAAGACCACGGCTGCTAACTTCTTAAGCTGTCTCAAAGCATAAGCAATTACGTTACCATGTTGCAACAAAACACAACCCAAATCAATCCTAGAAGCGTCACAATACATAACAAAATCATCTAGGCTCTCGGGTAGAACCAATATGGGAGTTGTGGTCAATCTAGTCTTTAATTTCTGGAAGTTTTTCTCACAAAGGTCAAACCACTGAAATTTTACCTTCTTCTGAGTCAATCGAGTCAAAGGGGTAGCAATGGAAGAAAATCCTTCAAAAAATCTCCTGTAGTAACCAGCCAAACCCAAAAAGCTCCTAATATCAGACGGGGAAGTGGGTCTGGGCCAGTTCTTTACCACCTCAATCTTTTGAGAATCAACCTGGATACCATCTTTAGTCACAACATGACCCAAAAAAGCAACAGACTGCATCCAGAACTCATAGTTGTTAAACTTAGCAAATAACCATCGGTCCTTGAGAGTTTACAACACAACTCTCAAATGGTCAGCATGCTCCTCCTCACTCCGAGAGTAGATAAGGATGTCATCAATGAATACAATAACAAACATTTCCAAATATTGTTTGAACACACAGTTCATCAAATCCATAAAAGCTGCAGGAGCATTCGTTAGACCAAAAGACATAACAATAAATTCATAATGACCATACCGAGTCCTGAAGGCTATCTTTGGAATATCACACTCTCAAACATGAAGGTGATAATAACTGGATCTAAGGTCGATCTTGGAGAAGAAACTAGCACCCTGAAGCTGATCGAACAAGTCATCAATCCTAGAGATGAGATACTTATTCTTGATTGTGACCTTGTTTAACTGGCGGTAGTCAATACACATTCTGAGGGAACCATCTTTTTTTCGCATGAATAAAACTGGAGCACCCATGGAGAAATGCTAGACCTGATGAAACCCTTATCAAGAAGATCCTTCAACTGATCTGTTAACTCCTTAAGTTCAATAGAAGCCATCTTATAGGGAGGAATAGAGATAGGATTTGTATCCGGAAGAAGATCTATTCTAAAGTTGAATTCCCGCTCGGGAGGGACTCTAGGTAAATCCTCGGGGAACACTTCTGGGAATTCACTCACAATGGGAACATACTGTCCAT